>CM056457.1:23878734-24296337 GCA_029783895.1 Triplophysa bombifrons
ATTGTTCATTTTGAGTTTTGCAATGTTTCTGGTGTGTTCATATAAAGCAGTCAAGGCAAACTATCAGGCAACACAAAAGATTTGCCATACTGATTTAAGAAGGGCCACAAGCTGAATGATTTATAAGGTAAGGGTCTCCTGCGATGTTGGTTGTAATAGTCAGGAGGTTATATACAATACTTCACCTTTGTGATTGTAATGCTCTTCTACGTAACTTATTACAAAGCTTTTACTTCTGTAAATACATCACGAGTGGATTTGCAATCTGTTTCTGTGGTTCTCAGAAGAAACAGTCAGAGGTTTTGAACGACAAGAGGGTGAACAAATGATGAGAGAATTTTTATTTTGGGCCGAACCATTCTTTTAATGTTGTGTCCACGTGTACACTACAGTTAAAGATGCTGCCTATCAAGTGTTTCCTACTAATTCATTAACTGATACATGCATTGTGTCGTCCAGACAACTTGGCGTGAACCTGCAGATAAACTGAGCTATTACACAAAGCTGCTTACGGTACACTACAGCAAAGTGCTTATACCCACATCCTTTAAAGGTTTACACTTTTTATGGGATTACACCAGCTGTATACACACAATAAATGCATGATTTGTATGCACTGTCAAGAAACCCATCACAAAAGGATCGGTTCACACCAGATCTCAAATTATCAGCAATTTCCTTTATGCATTATTTTCCCCATTCACTTTGTCCATAAGCATGGCAGAAAAGAAAGTGTCAAAGCCATTAATCAACCCGGCCATAATACAACAAAGTTTCATTGAAAGCAAATAAATAAATGGAAAGTGGACACAAAAAAAAGATGCACATTGATGCATAAAAAATCAATAATGATGTAACCCAATCAAAAACCCCACAATATACAGTATAAGCATTACATTTATACCGTAACTATACAGTATATATTTATATATATATATATTTACTATATATATACAGTATATATACTATATAGTAGGTAGAAAGAAGGAAGCAGCAACAGCATTCGTCAGTCATTATTTGTAAATTGATGGCTGTACAGGCAGATAAAGAACAGAATGAGCTGACACAACACACAGGCTAGAGTTACCGCTTTCTCTGATCCACAGACAGATCTCACAGGCTGTCGAACAACACCAGTCCAACTCCATTTCTGTGTGTCAAGTTCTCCTCAAACTTTTATGGGCTTGAATAAAGATCCTGTTATAGTCTGGCAGAGAGAAACTGACACGCTCTGTTGTTTACACATTTCACGGTCACTCTACACCATCACGGCAGCAGACTGACAGGTTACCAGTGCACATATAACTCATTACCACTGAGCTTCACATCCCCTTTGTTCTGAATTGGCTGAATATTTAGTATGGGACATTGGCTAGAGCTCAAAATGGACTGTTTAGCAGTGCAAGTATTGTGACGAATGAAACATATAATACTGACAAACATTTTGAACATGAGGAAAAACATGAGATTCTTCCGCTTCCTCAATTATCTTAGTTTTTTTTAAATGGCCAAGTGTGTTTTTCGTGTGAGACAATTATTGTGTTTTTCCATTTTCATTATCATTCATTGCTACAGTACATAACATAACTGAGACTGTACACATACTGATAGCAATCATATCCGTTGCCCAGATTCTTTATTGAGTGTGTTTTCATTTGGAAGAAGCTTTTATAGCATTTGCCTTTAATAAAACTATTAAGATGTTTTCGAAACAGTTATGATATAGATAATTTATTAGATGTATTGAATGATGTAGATCCTCTGCTTTATTAAGATGTTTCTTTATTAGCAAATGTTTGTCCTCAAATAAGAACAGAATGTCCTTATAAGCGCTTCGATGGATATCTTTGTGACATACTATATATGGTTACTGGGGTGTGTGTATCAAGAAACGAACAGGATGTAGACAGCGTGGATAAACAAAAAGACTTTATTAAACAAAAAACTAACGAGGGTGCAAAACAGCAAGGGAAACAATACAAACAGAAAACTTCCCACCAGAAGGACATAATCTTTCCTGTAGCTCAGTAGTAAGAGCATTGCGTTAACAATGCAAGGTTGTGGGTTAGATCCCAGGGGATTGCACATACCTAAGCATAAATGTATAGGATAATGCAATGTAAGTCGCTTTGGACAAAAGCGTATGCCAAATGTATAAATATAAAAATAATCGTGACAGTTTGACTCAAAAACAAACTCTATGCATCTTGCAACAACTCCATACTCTAACCTCCAAAAATATACACCATCAACAAATTTGTTAAAATCAATATGTTTATTAATGATACTATCTTGATCAGTTTTTGAATCCAACACTACCCAGAGGGAAGTGTGTCAAAATACATTATGGAGATGTCAAATGAATATAGACTGTTAAGGCCATTGTACATTGAGTCAGAAATTTGCATCAGACATTTTGACCTCACTTTATGTCAATCACATTTACAAACTTCCTCTGATTCCTCTGTAATAAAAATATTTGGACTGGGTTTGATTTTCTGCATTTTTCGCATCCGTAGCAAGCATTCTGAGAGGCTTTTGACAATTCAGAGATAAAGTACAAACGAGTGCCAAATACGAAAAAACGCATACGAAAATGTCGGACTGTATGTGCAAAGACCTTTAAAATCACATAATCTGGATTTGGCTAAAATTGATAAGATGTGTTTGAGTTCATATTGAAATTTGACTTTGATTGAACACTTGGCAAATCTAAGTAAATAGATCTTTCTTTCTTTTGAAAATGCAATTGTGAAATGTCCATATCCATGCAGGTCATATGAAATGCCTTTGATTTTGGTCTCACTAAGGTGTCTTAAAGTCAGAATCATTATGCTTACTACAGAATTAAAATGTTGTCTCAATAGGTCTGAAACAAAACTTATGCTTCAACATTTTTGAGAACATAAATGACTCCTTAACAACCGTATCATAGCTATTATGCCAGCGAACTGCCCAACACGACAAATTCACCCAGGCCTGCAAAAGCAACAATGCACGAGTTCACTGTACAGTTATTTGTAAATGGACCCTCTGCTTGTTTGACTTTCCTCTGTGTGCGTGGGTGTATCTGCCACTGACTTTCTCAAGGCAAGCCAGAGATACCCTGCTGTCACCACGGTAACCGTGCAGATCTTTACAATCTGTGTCTCTGTCTAGCTCTTGTAAGAGGTTACTCCACACCAGCGTCCATCATGAAACATTAATAAAGGCAGCCAAGAAAATAAAGCCAAATCAAATCTTTCCCAGACATGTGCAATAAGGCTCCCTGCATAAGTTCACATTTCATTTTAACCGAATATGATGTGTCAACACATCCAATTTTTCACAACTACAATGTATATACTATATAGCTAGGTTTCCTGTAACTAACTGAACCAACTAAGGGTTTTTCCTCCATAGAGAAATTGGAGGCTCTGTCAAATGTCGTGCCGCCTCAGACTCTCTGTGTGTATTTAACAGACTGTCATTTGTAATTGCAGTAGTTGCATTAAGCCACAGTGGAGACGCTTTTTCGTTATCAGTACACTGAGGAGCTGAAAAGAGTTGCAGAACAAGAGCTAGCTGTTTTTCATGGCTGTTTGTTTTACATTCAAGTACGTTTCATTTCTTGAAATTTCTTAAATTAACATGACAAACATCATTTTAATGCCTTCAGCTGTGCAGTTGGTTTGTTGAATTAGCGTATACTGTTCACCAGTGGTGGAAAGAGTACTGGAAATTTGTACTTAAGTACAAGTACTATTAAATTGCTGAAATTGTTCTCAATTACAAGTAAAAGTTCTGGTGTATGAGAAAAAAAAACTTTATTGCTCAAAACACAACTCCAACTAGTGTGGATCGATGTGAATGTGAGGTCATTTTTATCACCAAGACCAGATTTATGAGCACCGGCAGAAGCGCCTGGATCAAACAGACAAGGATGAACCGCTGTGTGAAGAGCTAAAGATAGACTGTGGTGTGAACAGCTCCTCCTGGATCTGTAATGACCAGGTGCTGACACAACAGAAGACATGAAGATACTCCGAAGATAATTTGATGGTAAACGGCAGTGCTGTTTCTGGGACGTAATTCCGGATGGGAGCCAATGAGTCAGAGTGCAGTTAGTGAAATTGTTGGCTCCTAGTTTTTGTGACGAACGGGATTGGGAATTATGTATGAAAATTCTGATTCCCTTGAACACACAGTGTGACTACTGCAGAAAGGCATTTGCTCTGGAGTATTTAGACTTCTGTCTGTGGAAGAGAATGTTTGCACAGGACAAAAGTCTTCCATATAAAAAAAAACTATGGTGGTATCAAAAGGTTTGCTCAACATTTTCTATTCATATGTCATATTTTAACACACCAGGACATTATGGGCCATGTCCAGAAATAGAATACCAAGGTACTGTAGCAATATCAAAAGGTGTTCTTGAGCGCCATATATAACACTACAGGGAATATTGGTTCAGCCAGAGTAAGGGGTCTACCGACTGCATACTGTGTCATTTCAACAAATGTCACTTTTTAGAAATTACATAAAAAAGCGATGGTGTTTCGGTTAAAAAAATAACACGTGAGCCCACTTGACTGATGACATGCTTTGCTGTGGTGACAGCATACGACACCTGGTTTCTCCATCAGCACAGGTGTGTTTGGATTGTTCAGAGCGTCTGGAGAAATTCAGAAAGCTGATATGAGTGGTAGCATGGGACTGACTCTGACAGGCTGGGATAATCCATAAGGGCAGAGTGATGTCCTTCCGTCAGGTGCCAATGCATCAGACTGGTTCATTTCCTAAAGTGTCATTTCATACCAAGCTTCCAACAAAGAATGCTCTTATTTCACGATAACATAAAATAACATAACAGCACCCAAAGAAGTACACAGTGCAGAGAGAGAAAGCTTTTTAAATCTGATAAATGGTTTTCTGTGATGAAGATGCCACAACTAGCACTGCCATATGTCTTTGTATGTCACAATATAAGCCACTAAAAAGGGGACTGCTGTGTAAACTGAGGCCAGAGATTATAATAAAGTAGGAATATCACACATAATACAGTTAAAACAACATTTCAAGTGTGCTATGTACTGAATGTTCCAGGCTAATGTGCCAGTGCTTTAAGATAACAATTTTAATTAACAAGACTGTAGTAGAGTAGGCGGGGCGAGACCGTGGTTCGAGTCCGGTGAGTAATTGTGAATGAGCGCCAGGTGTGCGCACACCGGGCTCGAATCACGTAGGAGATTGGGAGCATATAAAAGGAACGAGTGACCGGACCGTCAAAGAGAGAGGACAGGGCCCGAACTTGTGTTACGGTTGTATTTGTATTTATGTTTATGTTTTGTTCGCCGGCGGTCGTCCGTGAGGGGCCGCCGGCTGTTATATTACTTTATTAAATGTTTGAAAAATGTCTGATTTATTGTCTGAATGTCTGTCTTAATGGCGATTTATTACATTGGTGCTGAAACCCGGGAGGAAGGAGAGACATGCTGTCGGAGAGTCCTCGCCGCCGAGTGGCCTCGCGGTGCCGGAGAGTTCGGGCAGCGCGGACGAAGGGCGTCCGCCAGTGGCTGCCCGAAGCGGTGGAACGGTGACCTTCCACCGCTGCCGCGCCCCTGGGTCGAGGTGGGGTGGCTTTCATCCAAGCTTGAGCGGGGGAGTTGCCGCCGTCCGCCAGAGGCCGGAGCCTGCGTCCATCCCCCGATGGGGAGGAGCAGGGGGCGGGAAGTGCTGGGGGCGGGAAGTGCTGAGTGCGGCCACCGCCTGCCAGAGGCCGGAGCCTGCGTCCGTCCGCCCAAGGGGGAGGAGCAGGGGACGGGGAACCCACCCCGACTCCCAGATAAAGGAGGAGCCACCGCCGTCCACCGAAGCCCCAGGGCCACCGCAAGGCACCGAGAAGGAGAGTACTCCGGCTGGTTGAGGACCGAGCGCCAGCATGTCGGGGAACCGGACTGTAATTTTTTTTTCCCTTTCTCCCCTCTCTCTTTCCGGTTGCTCCGAGGGCTCCCATCTCCGTTGTCTCGTCTCGTCGCTGCATACCCCCCCCCACCCCACCCCCCCGAGGGAGGGGGAGGGAGCATGCACAGTCTCGGGGGTACCCCCCGGCCTGTGAGGGGTGATGGCGGTATGTAGTGGAGTAGGCGGGGCGAGACCGTGGTTCGAGACCGGTGAGTAATTGTGAGTGAGCGCCAGCTGTGCGCACACCGGGCTCGAATCACGTAGGAGATTGGGAGCATATAAGAGAACGAGCGACCGTACCGTCGAAGAGACAGGACCGGGCCTGGACACATGTTAAGTTATATTCATGTTTGTGTTGCCAGCAGTCGTCCGTGAGGGGCTGCTGGCTGTTTATTTACGTTGTTTTTATTTAATTAAAATCTGTTTAAATGTCTGCCGGTTCCCGACTCCTTCCTACCATATCTTGAATCTTATTCCAAAGACATTGATATCCTTTTAAATGCCAGCTTGATGTTTTTTGCTGCCAAAACAAAATCCCCCGTAAACCTCCGGAACTGGGGGTGGAGGCGGGTGATTTGAAGTGCGCTGTCCCATACTGCTCCAGCAGACTATTGCAATGTAGAGGCAGATCAGCATGCATTGTCATTGCTAACGGCCTGAAAAGCCAGTCAGCCAACATGCAAGCTGATTGGCTAGTGGACTACTGTATCAGCCAGGGCCTCTAGTATTTCATGACTGAACTAGGTCATAAATATTACATCATATAGAGTTTGAACCAAGAACATAAAACTTTTACACAGGGTAAAATTATATGGAAATGTGTGTGGGGGATAGTATATCCCAAAAGAAAATTTGAATCATGACATTAAAGCATTAACAAAAATGAGATAAGACAGAATAAATCCTCTGGTGTTCTTTTTATTTCAGGACTAATCTTTATGGTTATTCACTGTGTAATGGAGTCATTCTATCCTGTCTCACCGGGATGTGGGTGTGTAGCACAGGCAGCTGTATTCCCAGTAGTGTGCTCTTCCTGTCTCTCAGAGACATTAAACCTCTTAATGGACTGTGAGTAAACCATTTGCCTGACCTATTTCATGTCCCAAGCCGAAGCTAGAGGGTCTCCACCCCTGACATCAGCCACATTTCTCCCTGTGAACATCTCCATTTTGAAATTACAAAAAATCACTTTATAAAATTGTCCTGGACCATGGTTTGAAATCTGATCAGCCTAGTTATACATCATTTCATTCATTTGGAATTAAACAGATCATAAACCTGTCACGACTATTACATGACGACCTGGTTATCTGATTTAATCCTGATTATTTGAGACACCATGATAGGAAGAAAACACTTTACTTCCAAAAATGTTCACAAAAAATTATTCTGTATTCAAATGCCAATGTAAAGGGACCGATGACATAATAATATTATGTTTTAGGCCATTATTAATCTGTTTGCCTAGTGAAACATTTGTAACTGATATGAGCACAAATCACAATACATCATCAATCGCTCGTACAGTAGTTGCGGATCAGCACAATGTTATAATGCTGAGAATGCGAGTGATTTCTCAGACGGAGAGGATTGTTACTCTTACATAAGATGCCCGCGCCTTTCTATTGCTCCACGCTGAACCCATGTGAATACCCACCAGGTGGCACAGCGCACTACATCATTGTGTCACCCCCCCCACGCCCTCTTCCCTAAGCTTAGCCACAAAAAATCTCGTACTTAACATATCCAGATGATGGCAGGCCGGAATAGAGGATCAGTCTTATTACACACTGAAGCTTTGCTGAAGACCAGTAAAACACACACACACACTGTCAGATTACAGCTCCACACACTCCATCGGAGAGGATGACAGTTTCTATTGCATACTTTCACTGTGATACTATACACAATGTTTCATAGAGCTGTGCTGGGCCAGACTAAAAAAAAATCTGTACTTTTCCTGATGAATATGTGATTTGTGCTTATCTGTGTGTAAATCTCACTGTCATGCTGCTGATTGAGGTTGATGTGAGGGTTTTTTAGGGCATTGCTGCTTCCATGGGTAAAAGTAAAAAAAAACATTTTGCGCGGTTGCGAGAGTTGACACATATGCAGGGTTATTTGTCAAACAAAAATGAACATTTTGAGAACATTATTTCCCTTTAAACTAACTAGTATCATGCAGTTTTTGAGTTTCTTAGATAGACGTTTCGTAAACTTTGATGCAATGCCATGTATGTATGGATCACAGAATGACTCAAAAGAAGGGGGGGGATATAACCCACAAAACCAGTTTTATGCAATTATGGTATATAAAAACATAGCTTAACATACCAAATTCAACCGAAATCATCATATTAAAAACCCTTCTTTTTAAAAAGAAAAAAATAAAGATCCACTAAACTATTTTGTGCTCTAGTTGTAATTTAAACAATCGTTTCATAGGTATTAATAGTGATGATAGGGCACAAGTCACATCCACAACACATAGTAATGAGATCACATTTGGTCAAAGCAGGTTAGCATAAATTTGCCTTCAAAAAGCGAAAGTGATCACCTTTTTGGGCTCGTTTTTTTTTTTACAATAATTAGAGGAGGCAGATTTATTATCCTTTTAAACTCCTACTGGCAAATTTTGCACTACAAACTATGAAACGAAAACAATATAAATTCCTTGTGACGAGTCACCCCGGGCGCTATCAGCGTCGTCATGGAGACGGAGACAATCAGAGCGGCACAGCTGCCGCTCATCATCACCTGATGCGGATTCTCAGCGGCTATATAAGCCGCTACCAAACCGAGGAAGGTGAGCAACGTCTCCAGTAGTATGAATGCCACTGAAGTTGTGTTACTGTTGATTCCCCAGGTTCTGACGTGTAGAAGGAGGAAGGAAGACAGAAGAAGGAAATACCCGGACAACCCGGAAGTAAAGTTAAAGACGGGCGAAACCGGATACTTACCTCTTCCTACCTCTTCGTGGAAGAAGTGAGGTCGTACACTCCAAGATACCACGGAAGCAAGCATCTTGGCACAACCAGCACAGTGGCAACTCATACTACTCTCAATAAAAATACCCTCCGGGGTGATATATTGTTCTTTTGTGTACGTGTCGTTGCTTCACCCGTCACAGTTGGTGGAGAATGCGGGCTTAGCTATGAGGCTACGATACGTATGGAGGCAATATATTATCCGGCTACATTTCTCAGGAACCCTATCTGCTCTCTCTCTTCCTCAGTGACGTTATCATGGAGGACGTAGTACGACGGCTGGCCGAGATAGTAGTGCGACAACAACGCTTTTCAGAGCAGCTAGCCCAAAGGCAAGAGACGACCAACCAGACGCTAAGGCTTCTTCAAGAGACAGCCGCGGCCCGGATTCCTCTGCCGGACGCGAGAGCCAGCGCACATACTCTATTTACTAAACTCACGGTCCAGGATGACATAGAGGCCTAGCTCCACACCTTTGAGGTGATCGCCACACGGGAGATGTGGGATAAAGCCGAATGGGCGAGGATCCTGGCACCATTTTTGACCGGTGAGGCCCAGAGAGCATACTTTGCACTACAACCGCCGGCGAGTGAAGACTACGAAGTCCTCAAGATGGAAATCCTGGCTAGGATAGGTCTATCCCCGGTTGGTGCGGCTAAACAGTTTCAGCTATGGACCTACGAGGACCACGTACCAGTGAGGGCACAGGCCGCACAGCTGACTCGGTTGGGACATCTGTGGCTGTTGACCGGAAATTTCCAACCCCCTCCAGGTAGCCGAGCGGGTGGTGGTGGATCGACTCCTACGGGCACTTCCACGACGGTTCCGGAGTTCGGTTAGTATGCGGGGACCGAACACTATCCGGGAGATGGTAGAGGCTGTGGAGTTGGCTGAAGCGTCAGCCGCCCGAGAGGCTGGAGAGAGAGAGGTAGTGGTCCCCCGGAGGGTAAACCCGGGATGGCGACCTGCGGAGGGAACCTCCAGGCCAGTACACAGACCTACAGCGACAACCCTGGTGGACGAACCGATGCCTACGGAGCCTAGCTCCTCCTGACCCCCCACCTGGTTGCTGGGCTGTGCGGTTCATCAGGCCATACCATCCGGGGCTACCCGACGAAATGTACGGATGGACGGTCGCCTGGTGTTACCCACATTAGACTCGGGTAGTTCCGTCACATTGGTCCAACCCTAGGTGATTCGACCATGCACCGGGAGTAAGTCGTCCATCCCGATCACATGTGTTCACGGAGATCGGCAGGTACCAGCCCGACAGGTAACGGTGGCGGCTGGTCTGGGTTCCTGGAGGCTAGAGATCGGGACTGTCGATGTTGTTGGGTCGAGATTGGCCCGGGTTCGACCAATTGTTGAGAAACTCAGTACAGTCAGCTGACCATGGAGGACGGACCCGGAGGGCTAGGCCTCAGAAGGAACAGAGGCCGTGTCCCGTCCTGATGGCTACCGAAAGTGAACTGGAGGGTGAGTGTCAAGACCCTAATATGTTTACCGATCTCTTTCAGCAGATAACGGGAGGTGGGTCGTTTGGACGAGAACAGAGAGAAGATCCTCGATTAAGAAACTGCTGGGACCAGGTTAAAGTGGTCAATGGAGAGGACCGCAAGCCTGGCCCACATCCCCTCCCACACTTCGTGATAAAAAAAGGTCTGTTGTACTGTGCCGCAGCGAGAAGGGGGGAGGAAAAGTTGCTGTTGGTGGTACAGAAGAACAAGACAGAGACGATTCTTGAGTTGGCACATGCCCACCCCATGGCGGGCCATCTGCCGGCGGCAAATATCATACAACGGATCAGGGATCGATTTCTCTGGCCCGGCCTTGAAGCAGAGGTGAAGAGGTTTTACCAAAGTTGCCAGGTATGTCAACAGAAGTCTCCACAGCATCCTCCCCCCAGTCCGCTAATTCCACTCCCAGTAATCGAGGCGCCCTTCGAGCGCATAGGGATGGATCTGGTAGGACCGCTGCCGAAGTCTCCCAGGGGGTACGAGTACATTCTAGTCGTGGTAGACTATGCCACGAGGTATTCAGAAGCAATACCCCTAAGAAAAGCCACAGCCAAGGCAATAACAAAGGAACTGATCATGATGTTCAGCCGCGTGGGTATCTCTATGGAAATATTGACCGACCAGGGAACCCCCTTCATGTCCCGGCTGATGACGGACCTCTGTCACCTACTCAAGGTGAAACAACTGAGAACGTCGGTGTATCATCCTCAGACGGACGGACTGGTTGAGCGGTTTAATCAAACGCTGAAGAGGATGCTGCGCCGAGTGGTGGCAGAGGATGGGTGCAACTGGGACCTTCTGTTACCATATGTGCTCTTTGGAACCCGTTAAGTACCCCAAGCGTCTATAGGATTTACGCCATTCGAACTCTTGTTTGGGCGACAACCCAGCGGGCTCTTGGATGTCGCCGGGACGCCTTGGAGCAACAGCCGGCACCACAAAGGAGCGTCGTCGAACACATACAACAGATGTGGACCAGAATCGACAGGGTGATGCCCCGGCTGAAGCAACACCTCGTCGAGGCCGAGCGCGCCCAACAAAGGTGGTATGACCGGCCTTCCCAACCGAGGGAGTTCCAGCCGGGCAGCAGAGTGTTGGTACGGATGCCTACTTCCACGTCCAAGTTTCTGGCATCGTGGAAGGGACCATACACCGTGGTGGAAAAGGTAGGACCAGTCAATTACCGCCTCCGCCAGCCAGGAAGAAGACGGGAGGTGCAGCTGTACCACATTAACCTGCTGAAAAAGTGGATTGCTTCCCCTACGCAGATGGCAGCGTTCGCTGAGACTGAAAGGCCCGTTGTCCAGATGGGAGAACAGCTGTCCCCCGTCCAGAAGCAAGACATCGAGTCCCTGGTCAGTCAATTCAGAGATGTGTTCTCTGAAAAACCCGGGCAGACTCGGATAATACAACACGAGATCCGCACCTCCCCTGGGGTTGTCGTGAGACAGCGGCCCTACCGGGTACCAGAGACTCGTCGACTGGCTATAGAGGAGGAGATCAATCTGATGAAAATGCTTGGAGTGATAGAGCCCTCCCGCAGATCATGGTCAAGCCCCATAGTGATGGTCCCCAAACCAGACGGCACTCTCCGCTTCTGCAATGACTTCTGTTGCGTTAACGAAGTGTCCAACTTTGACGGCTATCCGATGCCCTGGGTGGATGAACTCCTGGACAGGCTAGGAAAGGCACGGTTCATCACCACATTTGATCTTACTAAGGGATATTGGCAGGTGCCCCTTGCTCCTGACGCCCGGGAGAAGACAGCGTTCAGCACACCATCCGGACATTGGCAGTACACAGTCCTGCCATTCGGACTACATGGGGCACCTGCCACGTTTCAAAGGATGATGGACATATTGTTGCGACCCCATCAAGCCTATGCTGCAGCATATATTGACAATTTAGTAATCCACTCGGGGAGTTGGGACACTCATCTTGACAGGTTGCGGAGAGTGCTGATGGACCTTAGGAAGGCAGGCTTAACAGCGAATCCTAAGAAGTGTCATCTCGGACTCGCCGAAGCCCAGTACCTGGGATACAGAGTCGGAGGAGGAGTGATTCAACCCCAGGTGAAAAAGGTAGAAGCAGTTCGGAACGGCCCGAAAGTGAGGACGTACACTCCAAGATACCACGGAAGCAAGCATCTTGGCACAACCAGCACAGTGGCAACTCATACCACTCTCAGCTGGCGCTCATTCACAATTACTCACCGGTCTCGAACCACGGTCTCGCCCCGCCTACTCCACTACAACTATCTTTATGTCACAGTCTCCAATTTGTGTAAGTCGTATTTGTAATGGACTTAAAAGCTGCCCCCCGCTTCAGGCTTTATAAACGTAATCTCCATCCTGCCGACTGTTCGCTTTCTACTGTCCAATGTGACATCTCCACTCCGGCAACCACACTCCAAGACCTGCCCCAATTTAATTCTGATTGGCTAGAAATGTTTGGTTGATAGTGATAGCTGTGATCCTCTCATACCATTGGTAGGTGAAATTATGAACAGGAACTGATATCAAGAAGCTTTTATTAAATGAAAATCTTTTTTTCCCCTGTCAAAAGCCCCAGGCCGGAGATCCAGCACGGTGCCGGAAAACTTTAAGCTGTGTGCTTTATTCTCATTATGACAGCATGGACCCCTATCTTAAAAACTACACAGCTTTGTTTATATATCTCTCTTCTTTCAAACACCGTGTCTACACTGGACGCGATGCGACAAGACAAAAGTCTTGTTCTTAATGGGTTTGTCGTATCCAGTGTGGACAAAGTGTAAAATTAAAATGGATTCTAACTCGTTCTATTTTCTTTTGATTGTCTATTGTCTTTTGAACATGTCAGGTTGCGCCACGTCCGGTGTAGAAACATAATAAACTTAACATAATAAAATTGAACTCATATGAATATGCCATGCTTGTTTATTTAATTACTTGTTAAATACTGTAGCTGTTTTTTTGTTCCTCTGTGTTCAAACAAATCTAATGATTACTTAGTTATTTGAATTCAATCAGCACTCTGATTCAAATGAGAGACATGATAGTAAACAGCCATGTGCAGATGTTTGGGTGTTGATTTTCTGTAATGTCCTGTGTTTCTATAAGGGATTCAATTAGAGAGATAAATGTATACACTAAACGCATTAGCAAGGTCCACCTGTTCATTAAAGTCCCATCTGTGGTCAGTTCAGCTATTGAACAATAAACACAGGGCTTTATTTTTAAGCAGATGCTTACAAGACATTTCAGGCAGGCAGAGCCATGTAAAATACAGCTACAGGAAAAGTTAAGAGACCACATATTTTCATGTATTGAGGTAATTCAAGTCCAGTATCTGTTGAATTTCAGAAATATAAAGTTACCCATCAGTAATGTGAAAGACTGAGACAACGCAAAGAAACACAATAAATAAGGCTTATACTCCTTTTGAGCTGATCCTGAAATTTAAATGTAAGTACAGTACATTAATATTGTGTCGCTCAAACATGACAGTGAATTTTACTTTTATCTAAACACAAACATATAATTAGTTAAATCAGAAAAAACGCTAATAATTTGGAATGGTGTTTAATTTTTTAAGTGACTGTATATTGATCTTGTGTTTCCTGCTTGATGGTTTATGATAGGTGCTCCATATGGGATGTTTCCTGCAAATACCTAAATTTATGAAATGTACAGAGTGACTGAAGTCTGGTTTGTTTCCTTGACACAAGTTGTACACAAATTACAGTAGATCCACACAATGGATTTGCTTTGGCACTTTATACTCATTAGAGATTAGATGGTAAGAAGGAAACCACTTCTGAGAAATAATATCTCAAGACAGCAGTTTCCTAAAAGCCATGTGATGAACCTAAAAGCTTCTGGAAAACATTTATTTGTACCACAAAACAAATAAAACAGCCCAATATCCGAGCAACATTCCCCTCCACACCTATAATTAGAAGCTAAACTACAAGCATGTTTCGAATTTAGGAGCACAAATTTAACAAGAACAGGAAAAACACTAGCAACATTTACACGGACACATTTTGTTTAAATCAAAAAGATATCCTTCTGATTAAGGCATCTGAATGTAATGTTTACATATATGCGTGTTTATTTGTGACAAGCCTTAAATGAGATTTGATCTTTTGACATGCGCAAAATGGGCCTCATTCATGAAACGCAACAGAACGATTTTTGGTGTAAATCGTTCGTAAGGTCGTTTTGACGTAAATTTTCAAAATGAAAGTTGGTACGAAAGAAATTTATACATGCTCCCTACCACGTGTAAATGGTGCGTAAAACATTCTGTATTCTTTTAGACACACTGATGACACTGCATTTTGATGCACCATGTATTATAATGATAGTTCTGATTTCTTTTGCCTTGTCTTTTTTATTTTTTTATTTCTTAACTCTAAAACGCAGAGCTTGTCACTGTCCTTTTTTACACAGCCAAGGAGAGTGTAGGAGAGGCGGGACAAACACTACATTGACCAAACATCCACAACAAGGGATAAGTTAATATTGTGGGTTACTGCATTTTTATATTCAGTAATATTCTTTATAGGCCATGGATCTCAGTCGGAAAAGGGTGGCCTGCCCACTTCAGGTGGGTGGAGAGTCCCTGCCTCAAGTGGAGGAGTTCAAGTATCTGGGGGTCTTGTTCACAAGTGAGGGAAGGATGGAACGGGAGATTGACAGACGGAGCGGTGCAGCTTCTGCAGTAATGCGGTCGCTGTACCGGTCTGTCGTGGTGAAGAAGGAGCTGAGCCGCAAGGTGAAGCTCTCGATTTACCGTAAATCTACGTTCCTACTCTCACCTATGGTCATGAGCTGTGGGTCATGACCGAAAGGACAAGATCCCGGATACAGGCGGCCGAAATGAGCTTTCTCCGCAGGGTGGCTGGGCGATCCCTAAGAGATAGGGTGAGAAACTCAGTCACTCGGGAGGAGCTCAGAGTAGAGCTGCTGCTCCTCCACATCGAGAGGGGCCAGCTGAGGTGGCTCGGGCATCTTTTCCGGATGCTCCCTGGACGTCTTCCCGGGAAGGTGTTCCGGGCATGTCCCACCGGGAGGAGACCCCGGGGAAGACCTAGGACACGCTGGAGGGACTATGTCTCCCGGCTGGCCTGGGAACGCCTCGGTGTCCCCGGAAGAGCTGGAGGAAGTGTCTAGGGAGAGGGAAGTCTGGGCATCCCTGCTTAGACTGCTGCCACCGCGACCCGGCCCAGGATAATCCGAAGAAAATGGATGGATGGATTGTAATATTCTTTAAAATAAGACACTAGTAACATGTTACTGTCATGGATATTGCAAATCACAGAAATTGTGAGTAGTTTTGAATCCGGAGGAAGGTTTTGGGGAAGGTCCGTTTTTTGTGCAAATTACTTTAAATGTACACATAATGTATATAAACAAATGTTTCATAAATGAGGCCCAATGAACAAATATACTGTACACAATGTTTCAGCATTGTAGCTGTAACCGTAATAATATTTGAATGTATTTTCCTGGGAGAGTTTTATTTTGACGGCAGGTTTTCTGTGTGTTTGAATGGATACGTTACGCAAGTTAGTGAGTTAGTTGAGTGACCACTCGGAACAGTTCGGTTTTGTACATCGGAAGACACAGACCATGTTAGAGACTGCTTTCGGAGCAAAGAGAAGCTGCCAAAGTCGAGAGTCTGCTTAAAACGCAGTAATCTTCGTTGTAATACCGAATTGAAGAGTTCCGAACGAGGTTTGATGTATTTTTTCCTTGTTACATGTGAAATGTGACCGACGTATTTTTTGCGTACACGACTTCTACGGGAAGTTTCGCTTGTGTATTTTGGGTTTTTGGGGTGTTTAAGAGAAAGATTCGTTTCCCCCACATGTGTCGCACGTGCATGGAGGCCACGTGTGCAACCGTTGTTTTCCGGGATTTTTCCTCTGATGGAGCAAGTTCATCTGGATGTTATTTTTCACGTTTACCCTGCCATCCAAGTGATATTTCCACGTTGTCTTGGCTCAGATGTGAAGAAAGTCGTTATTGTTGATGAAAAGTTGGTATCTCTACTTAATTCTACGCTCTCAACGTTCAACGCAAGCCATCGCATTCACTGTTACAAAGGACTGGTATTATTCATCTTCCCATACACAAAACACTTTTGAGAGTTTTGTTTGGATAGACAGTATTCACTGTACTGAAACTAAATTCCAGATGCGAGTGTTGAGTAAATGAAAGTTGTATTGTTGAAATTGTAAATATATGTGAATTGTAAGGGTCACTTTAAAAAAGGTTGATACACGTGTTTGAAACGCTAATGTTGAAGTGATACTAACCATTTAGTTTCATTCCATTGTAAGTCGTGTGTTCATTACAGAGGATGTTATAAACAAGGTTGTGGTGCACCACGAGGTAATGTACAGAGACAAAGTTGTTCGAATAACATTGTTTATTAGTTTTTTTTATTTTTCATATCTTGTTGGTTATTTGTCTTTTGCTAAAACCTAACATCCTGAAAGAAAAGCAAATCCAATGATAAATTGTTACAGTAAATCTTATCAGAAGTTTTGTTGTGCGACCTACTTTGGACCAGGGGCGTCTGACCTGCTCTGTTAGGTATCGGTGGGTTGGGAATGTGACTTGTTCTTGTAATATTGCTTCACATATTTACACTTCAGATAGCCACCACATTGACACAGACATTTATCTTACCTGAAGCCACACACATCGATCCCTTTAGTATTTTATACAGCAGAGTAAGTTAAGCCGTGTATGCACAATACACTGAGACTAAAAGTACTTGGGAGGGGGACCAAGATCCTTTCCTCTTTGAGTCTTCCAAAGTAAGCTAGCAATTTCCCCTACAAGGCGGGCCCAGTACGTGCCCGTTACATAGCCATATACCATTGCCTAAAAGAGATGAGCGTAAAGAGTGATTCTTGGAGCGCTGCACAAACTTACCGGTGTACCACACTAAAGTACCACAAGAGCGATTAAAATGTACATGAAGCAGTTGTTTTCAAGTCATGCAGCCAGAGTGTTGCACAAGAATGAACAAACTCTCTCTTCATGTTGATCAAATTGACCATTTTTATTCTGATTGGATTTTTAAACTGATTATAATCAGATTACAATGGTCAACGCAGTTTTTTCCCCAGGAATGTTTACAGAATGTATATATATATATATATATATATATATATATATATATATATATATACACAGTATATATAATTGTGTTATTGAGTATGATTGAGTATGATATTGAGTATGATACAGAGATAATATATTATACATATTATATTATACAGAGACCATTCAAAATGTTCATGTCAAATCACCATTTCTAGACGGCCATTATAGTCCAGTGTCTGTTAAATTTATAGATATATTACTATATAGAGCATCTTTTCAGTGATTTTGACCTGTTTCTCCAGCTTTCATTTTCTGCATATGAATGGAAATAGAAACAATATTTTAATAGGTAGTAGGCTACCTATAAATAGTATTATTTTTTTCCACGACTGTTTGTACTGTGTATATATAGTGTATGCTTTTGGACATAAGCCATTTAACCTCAACACACATCATGACAATTGTTAATGCTTGGTTGCTTGTGATCAATCAGCGAGCCAACGATACAGCAGAGTCAAGCTTTTTATTTCAATGGACTGTTATAGCTGAGTTTGTGTTGTTGAGTGAAGCAGGGATCTGGTGTACACAGGTCAACAGGCACTTTCCATGAGACCACGAGAGTGTGAGCGTTGTGAGAGGAACTCTACAGCGTAATAGAGCTCCAGGTATCCACAGCTATTAACCTTAAACCTACAGAAGCCCACATACAGCACAGAAACATACCATTACTCTCTGCTACTCATCCTGACCAGCCAAAAACATTGTGCGAAAACACAGCACTGTCAAGAACTCTGTGTGCCATCCCGATGACCGCTGTTAGGTTTCTTTAGGCTCAGTGTGGCTGGCCGGAAGGATGGACATCAGGACAAAAAAGTCTCAGGTCACTTGACTGCCATTTTGCCCTTTTTATTAGTTCTGAGCTCTGCTCCAGAAAGAGCAAAAGAAGGTTATAGAAATATTTAAAGCCCCAGTGGAATCACAATGATTTTTTTTCCTTTTTATTAAAAATTAGTTAGTCTTAACTCTTTCCCCGCCATTGATGAGTTATCTCGTCATAAAATAACGTTCCCCGCCAAAGACGAGTTATTACGGCAATCAGTGTTTGTTCTGTTATACAGCAGGTGGCAGTGTTACACACCTTTGGAAAAAGTACAGAGCTCAGAACCTTGAACACATATGTTTCCTCTGTTTTTAATGATTGTTCTGAGTGTATTCTTTTTAATTATCTCATCTGTTTAATCAAAGTGGTGCATTTTTGAAGAAACCTACCCACATCTAAGGGGTGATAAAAAAAAGAAAAAAATGAAGATAGAAGAATACAGTTTCCTTTTCTTGAAAGCTCAGACTCTGTTCTTTCATTTGATATTTTTATATTGATATTAATTACAGAAAATGAACTGTAAGCCATCATCATTTTGTGAAAATTTTAAAAAACGCTGGCGCGGGCTGGCAACTATGTTATTAAAAAGACTGGTGGGGAAAGAGTTAAGAACGTCAATAAACCGATTTGCTCCCATGCGCTGACAACATTTCCATTAAGAAGATTTAAGCGTTCAAAACTGACAAAAAAATCTAGAAATTCCATGACATCACATCTTTCAACACAAGATGGCGCCGCAGATGGCTGCCTCGATGTGGAGCTCTCCAGTTGTTTTAGTGTTTTTGTTAGTTTGTCCTGTTTTATGTTTTTCCCATACGATTAGTTTCACAAGAGGTGAACTGCTGAACATTCGGAACTGCACACCATCTGATATTTTACCGGTTTTTGATTACTCGGATGTTTTATTTAACATCGTAGTCGGAGGCGCAGCAGCGCTGCTAAAGCACTCCAGGACGCGCAAACGTGGTAAGCGAGCCGGCGCGCTAATCAGGCTCAGAAAGCGCGGCTTTAAAACTGCGCTGCCTAGCATACATCTGGCGAATCTGCGCTCTTTGCCAAACAAAACGGACGAACTTCTTCTACTCTGCCGGACAAATAAGGATTTTTCAAACTCTGCTGTTTTGTGTTTCGTGGAAACGTGGCTGAACGACTTTATCCCGGACAGCGCGTTACATCTGCCCGGCTACCAGCTGTTCAGAGCGGACCGCGACGCAGAATCAACAGGAAAAACGCGCAGAGGTGGGGTATGTTTTTACATCAATGAAAAGTGGTGTACAGATACAACAGTGATGAAGAAGATGCGTTGTCTCGACCTAGAAGCACTCTTCATTAACTGTAAGCCCTTTTACTCGCCGAGAGAGTTTTCCTCGTTCATTCTCGTGTGTGTTTACATTCCTCCGCAAGCGCACCTGAGCGTGGCATTACAACAGCTCGCCGATCACATCACGGACACAGAGCAACAACATCCGGACTCCGTTATCATTATTCTTGGCGACTTTAATCATGCAAAACTTACACTCGAGCTGCCGAAATACAGACAACACATCACATGCCCTACCAGAGACAAAAATATTTTGGACCACTGCTACACCACAATAAAGAATGCATATCGCTCTGTCCCTAGAGCAGCTTTAGGACTGTCTGATCACTGCCTGGTTCACCTTATCCCAGCCTACAGGCAGAAACTAAAATCTGCCAAACCTGTGGTAAGGACTGTTAAAATATGGACCAACGAAACAGAGCTTGCCCTACAAGCCTGTTTCGAGTGCACCGATTGGAGTGTTTTTGAAGCTGCTACCACCGATCTGGACGAGCTCACAGAGACTGTAACATCATACATCAGTTTCTGTGAGGATTTGTGCATTCCTACTAGGACCTCCCTAAAATACAACAATGATAAACCATGGTTCTCAGCAAAACTCAGACACATTCGCCAAGCCAAGGAGGATGCCTACAGAAACGGGGACAAGGTCTTGTACAGGCAGGCTAGGAACACATTGACAAAGGAGATCAGAGTGGCTAAGAGAAACTACTCTAAAAAGTTGGAAAACCAGTTCTCAGCCAATGACCCTGCGTCTGTGTGGAAGGGCCTTAAAGACATCACTAACTACAAGCCACCATCCCCCAATTTTGCAGGCAATCAACACCTGGTCAATGATCTGAATGACTTTTACTGCAGATTTGAAAATGCTAATTTAACACCTCACCCCAACTCTGACATTCTCTCTACACAACACCTATCACCTTCAGTCATCCCACCTCCTGCACTTCACATCACTGAAGAGGATGTGTGCAGAGTCTTTAGGAAACAAAAGAGAAGAAAAGCACCAGGCCCAGATGGTATCTCACCAGCCTGTCTTAAAAGCTGTGCTATTCAACTGGCCTTCATCTTCTCAAAGATCTTCAACAGATCACTGGATCTGTGCACAGTTCCTTCCTGTTTCAAGTGCTCCACCATAATCCCCATCCCAAAGAAATCCAAAATCACAGGACTGAATGACTACAGACCCGTCGCTCTCACATCTGTGGTCATGAAGTCATTCGAGAGACTGGTATTGGCTTATCTGAAGGACATCACAGAACCCTTACTGGACCCCCTGCAGTTTGCCTACAGAGCAAACAGGTCTGTTGAGGATGCAGTTAACATGGCGCTGCATTTTGTCCTGAAACATCTCGATAGACCAGGGACCTATGTAAGGATCCTGTTTGTGGACTTCAGCTCCGCTTTCAACACCATCATCCCATCACTGCTCCAGAAAAAGTTAACCCAGCTATCTGTTCCTGGCTCTATCTGTCAGTGGATCACCAGCTTTCTGACAGACAGGCAACAGTTAGTGAGAATGGGGAAACTCACATCCAGCACTCGCACAATCAGCACTGGCGCCCCCCAGGGATGCGTTCTCTCCCCACTGCTCTTCTCACTGTACACAAATGACTGCACTGCCCAGGACCCTTCTGTAAGACTTCTGAAGTTCGCAGACGACACCACAGTCATTGGCCTCATCCATGATGGTGATGAGTCTGCTTACAGACAGGAGGTCGAGCAGCTGTCTGTCTGGTGCAGTCATAACAACTTGGAGCTGAACACGCTTAAAACAGTGGAGACGATTGTGGATTTCAGGAGAAACCCCCCTGCACTCCCCCCTCTCACCATCATGAACAGCACTGTGGCAGCAGTGGAGTCATTCAGGTTCCTGGGCACCACCATCTCTCAGGACCTGAAGTGGGACAATCACATTGGCTCTATTGCTAAAAAAGCCCAGCAGAGGTTGTACTTCTTACGTCAGCTGAAGAAGTTCAACCTACCACAAGCTCTATTAAAACAGTTTTACTCAGCAGTCATAGAGTCTGTCCTTTGCACATCCATCACTGTCTGGTTTGGCTCAGCCACAAAGTTAGACCTCAGAAGACTACAGAGGACGGTTCGGACTGCTGAGAAGATCATTGGTGCTCCCCTGCCCACCCTCCAAGAACTGTATACATCCAGAGTGAGGAAAAGGGCTCAGAAAATCACCCTGGACCTCTCACATCCAAGCCATCATCTCTCCACAATGCTGCCGTCTGGTCGGCGCTACAGAGCACTGAGCACCAAAACAACCAGACACAAAAATAGCTTCTTCCCTCAGGCCATCTACCTCTTGAACAGTTAATTTATTTTTTTAATTTTTTTCTTGCGTGCAAGACTTCTTCTGTGCAATTAACTCTGTGCAATAATAATAAAGTGCAATCTTCAATATCCTTCAGAAAATACACTATATTTTTTATACAACTTTTTTCTGTAAATTATATTTCATCTTGCTGTATATAACGCATACCTTTTACTGAAATAGTCTATTCCATTTTTTTACTTGTACATATTTACATACACACATAACTTTACTTTACTCTCTATAGCTTTGCTCTTATGTTTATTGTATTGTATTTCTTAATTTTTACACCCATAGGCCCTTATTTAAATCATCTGTGTAACTGTTTTTTGTATTGTTTGATGGTCTCTGTGTTGTTGCTCATTCTGTGTACTGGATGCTCCTGTGACCAAAACAAATTCCTTGTATGTGCAAACATACTTGGCAATAAAGCTCTTTCTGATTCTGATTCTGATTATACAGTTCAGCCTATCATCAAAGTTCTTGTCCAATCAAATCCATTTTAGAATCCGAAGAGTCCCGCCCCCTCCACTATGAGAGCTGCTGAAGCGGTACCCCAAATCAGCCAATACTTTGCACATTTATTATGTCCTACATGGTGAATGAGACATAATGCACTAGATGGGAGATAGGGGATGATCCAGACAGTGTATCCATTAACATTAAAGTCTAAATTTCGTGTTTTTGATCCATTGAGAAAATAAAACATATCTGAACCTTTACAAGTCTACACAAAATATTGAATGTTAAGGCTCTGTGGAAGAGATCTTCAGACATTGCAGCCTTGATGAGAAAAGGAGAAGACAAACACCAGTGATAACATGTCTCTTTGTTTTCTCTTTGGTCCAATGTGCCACATTGCCATGCAAAGTGTTAAACTTCACTTTGTCAATGCATTACAGTGAGTACATTTTCCTTCTACTGAATTTAGTGATTTCACAAAAGTGTTTGTTTAAAGCAAAGGTAAACAGTCCAAAAACATTGATGTAAAAAATAATTGAGGCTTTGTGCGCCCTCATTATCACCCTATCGTGTGCATTATTTTCAAAGAATTCAAAGGACCGAGGTCAATTATTCGCTTATACCACAGTTACCACACTACAAGTCGTTCAGATGTTTTATCTCAAGTCATTTGTCCTGGAATGCTCTCATTGGTAGGATTCATTTTACATGTATCTCATCTCGATCCGTTGCACAGAGAGCGAGAAAGAGAGAAGACAGACAGCACACATACACATGCGTTTGCTTCATTGAGACAGAAAAGCTAAATATTTATATTTGTTTCTGTCGTATTCAACAGCCCTGTCATACAAGAAAAGCATAAGGAGAAAAAACCTGACACTGAGTTTCGAAACCTTCACTCATTCAAACCTCGGTATACCTTGAAACCGGCGGTATTCGGCCCATGCCTATTGGACACAGCTGTAACACGTGAGCAGGAGAATCCAAACAAAACTTAGGCATCACCACCAATCATAGCAGTGTTTTTAAGATGAGGGAATCTTCCCCCTGCAGTCATGGGCTCACCCAGGGCTCGCACACAATCTGTTTCTTGAGACAGAAGTGCAGCAGATTTCTCTCTCACTCTCATAATCTTCATATTTTCTCTCTTTTTCATTTCTTACTCGTAATTCTCACATAACATGCTACAAATTACACTCCTACTCATCCAGTAACACGTTATTGCTGATTTAAAATGATTTTTTTGTCTGTGTGTGGGATCTGCCTCCTTTGTGAGCTTGCATGTTTTTTACCCTGTTTTTCCTCTTGCTAACAGCAGTCTTATACTTTCCACCTCCACGCATACCCCCCTCATTCTCTCATAACTCCTACTTTAGATGAAAGCGATAATGTGGATGACTAATTTGGTACATTTTCGTTTTTTAACTTGTAGGCACATTAACATTATCCTTCAAGACCTTTTGAAACAGTCACTTCATATCAAGACACTGGTTATAGGTGAAATTAAGCAAAATTCATGAACAGTTATTACCTGTTGGCCATAACCTCTTCAGACTAACTAACACAGTAAGACCACTAACACACCGCCTACCTCTTTAGTTTAGAATGAACCCAGAATTAAAAATCTGTTACTCCTCCTCTTGACTCTTCTATCATTCTCTTTTCATAAAAAAAGAGAATGATAGAAGAGTCAAGAGGAGGAGTAACAGATTTTTAATTCTGGGTTCATTCTAAACTAAAGAGGTAGTCGGTGTGTGTGAGCCCAGTATCATCCTACACCCCAACCTGGATCTACATAATGAAACCACACCGCAGACAAGTTTTCATTAACCGATATTAAAGCTGCCGTCATCTCTGCTGTTGCCCACACATCATTTTCCATGTTATTGTGTTCAAATAATTGCATCCTGTATTTCCGCTGCCTGGTTTTAGATTAGCTCTACACAATGAACATTACAATTAGGGGCTTAATATAATAACTGGCCATAGACCAGTGAGAAACCCCATGACACATTCGTTGGTATTGCCGGAGACTCCTGATATATAATATCATCTAATATGCGAGTGGTTGAGCAGTCCACATTGTGCCACCCACACACTGCAGGGTCTCACGGCAGCACCCAACGCTCTAATTGGTATTTGCGGAGGAAGCGTGGAGGCCGATTTGTTGTGCTGCCTTATTAACAGAGCCCGAAGAACAGCCTGTGTAAATCACCCGGGAGGAGAGTTTGGGTATACCTTCACCAGATGATGGATAACCTTCTATTCCCGCTCCGTCAGACAAATATCAAAGCATGGGAAATACAAATAACCATTACAAACCCTTTCACTAAATGAAGAGAAAACAACAGAGGAAGTGCGAGGTTTGGAATCGAAATACACTCTTCAAAAATAAAGGTGCTTAAAAGGTTCTTCACAGCGATGGAATAGAAGAACCATTTTTTCTCAACAAAGAACCTTTATAAAACAGAAAGGTTCTTAAGATGTTAAAGGTTCTTTATGGAACCAAAAGGAACCACAACAGTGTATTTCGACACGTAAAGGAACCTGAAAAGTGTTAATGCCAATAATTAATCACCCTGTCCTAAATAAGATTTCAGTGGCAAGCAACTTGTCTGACACTTAACACGACATCTCTTATGCCTTTTATGCTTTTCGTTAAGAAACTTTCCTTAAAATTTCTGATTCTAGATCTCATACATATTTAATGATTAATACTGATGCTGCACAAACCTTCCAGCAAATAACATCTGTTATTTGGGGAGGAATCAGACGCAACAGTCACAAGTCACGTATCTGTTTCGGATAAAAACTCTGTGTAGCGTAAGTCCTTTACTAACTACTTTCCTAGGTAAATCTGAAGATGTGTGAGAGATTGCTGCGCTGCAAATATCTTTTAGAATCTATTTATTAAAAGACATTCGTTGCAAAGGTTAACATCACATTTTACTCAACTGGTTAACATCTGTACCATCTCTAGCGATGGGAAAAACATTTTCTTATTATTAATCTTATTGATGAGGTTCTCATTCATTGTTTAATAAAGTAATCATTTATTTTTAGTGAAAGGATTATGTATAGTGAAGAAAATAGGCTTTGTGAAAGTACCCGTCTCCCTATGATGAATTTCTTAAGTTTCATGTGACTGCAGAGGAAGAGAGGCATATGGATACCATTTTCACAGAACACTGTGTTTATCTGAGCTGTGGGAGAGGGAATTTAATTAAAGGAGGATTGTGGGAAGAGCAGTGGACACATGTGAAGCCACAGAAACAAGAGAAAATTCCAGTGTAATAAGATTCAATAAAAGGGAAGGAAGGAGACGGGAACCAGCAAACATTTAAACATTTAGTAAAGTAATTTAACAGCCGGCGGCCCCTCACGGACGACCGCCGGTGAACAACAACACAGTAAAACATAAATACATATACAAACACAAGTTCGGGCCCAGTCCTCTCTCTTCGACTGTCCGGTCGCTCGTTCCTTTTATATGCTCCCAATCTCCTACGAGATTCGTGTCCGGTGTGCGCACAGCTGCCGCTCATCCACAATTACTCACCGGACTCGAACCACGGTCTCGCCCTGCCTACTCTACTACATCCAGCTTTACATAACAAGAGATGAATAACAAGATCTCATTCCAAGGAAAAACAAAACAACTGATATCGAGAGAATGCTGCCATTATATGAGGATATTAAACAGCAGAGCCCAGAATGAATGATAACGTTTGCCAGAACATATTTTTCCTAGATCATAAGTCCTGTTTTGAAACTGTCTTGAATGTACGCAAGCCTGTGCGTTTAGATCTCACGTCAGTCATTAAGCAGGAGAGTACTGTTTCCCTAATCTGCCAGATTTGCCGCTGGATAAAGGCCGAATTGCTAAGAGCTATTGAATTAGATCCACTGACAAATTCATGCTCCATTAAGACAGCTTTAGAGCTCAATACAGCAATACAGAGAGAGAGAGAGAGAGAGAGAGAGAGAGAGAGAGAGAGAGAGAGAGAGAGAGAGAGAGAGAGAGAAAGAGAGAAAGGAAGAGAGAGGTGAGGCAACACTGGACAAGTGACAGGAGTGATGGTGAAACTGCCTGTAGTACAGTGAGATACTGTATGTAGTCTATACAGTGCTTCTTATAGAAGTCAGAAATTAATCAACCTTAACATTCAACGATTTCCTGTAGCTCAGTGGTGAGAGCATTGCGCGAACAATGCAAGGTTGTGGGTTCGATCCCAGGGGATTGCACATACTTAGAAACAAATGTATAGGATAATGCAATGTAAGTCGCTTTGGATAAAAGTGTCTGCCAAATGCATACATTTCCACAATATTCCAAATATCTTTCTCTGTGCTAATCAGAACACAGGAAATTTATACAGATTTGGAACAACTCGAAGGTGAGTAAAAGATGACTGAACTTTTTTATATTTCTGGATGAACTGTCCCTTTAAGAACCCTCAGCGTCCCTAATATTTCAACAATAGAATTTGAAAGTAAAAAATGTTGGTACTTTAAGAGAAGCGATGCCACACCTGACCATGAGGACAAGTGATACACAATAACACATGCTGACTGTCCAAGATATTCAAACACTGTTTACTAAGCTGTAATTTATTATGTTTTAGTAAGAAAAAAAATTGACAAAATGTAGGCCTATTAGTTCCATATGAAGTTTTGAATATGAAGTAAACTTTTGATGAATAAAGCCCAGGACATTTGCGTCTGTGTAAAATCAGCTGACTATGTAGTTCTAACTATAGCGATTCATTCATCATCCTGTCATAGTACTTTGGGTCAGTTCTCCTGCGTTTCTTATACACCATACAGAAACCTTATACCAGCACATTTGTGATTTTAATTGATTTATTTTAAAAACCATTGATGATAAATAGAAATGACACTTTATCAGTCACTTACTTTTGTTTCCTTGAATGTATGTTGTCAATAGAGCTTTATTTCACATGTTTTCTATCGATCTATGACATCTTGTAGGAGTACTTCTGTATATAGATCCATTTAACTAAGGGGCATTTACACAACATAATTTTTCAAAATAAAAATGAAAAACTTGCGATTTTGATGTTTATAACAAGACAACAGAACAAGGGGGCCTGAAAAGATATACATACAGTATATGTCGTGTTTGGGATTTGTGTGAAACTTTCAAAATACACAGAGAGACACTTTTTATTGTTATAAAGCTTATTATATATACCTTTCAGTACACTTATTAGTAAGTGTATATACTTTACAAATTCAAAATAATACTTCACAAAGGCAACCAATGTCATATTAATTAGATACAAATTTAACTGGACCATGAGTGCTTCATATGTACCACTTGTAATACAAACCAAATTAATCAAAGCAGTAAGACAAATATTATAAATTAGTTCAGGGCTCTAGAGTGCGACCAATTTGGTCACAAATGCGACCTTATTTCTCAATGGTGCGACTAAAAATAATTAGAGGTCGCGAACCAGTGCTGTTTGAGGGAGAATAAAGGTCTCCGCAACTCTGAGTGTCCCTTTAATTCAACACCAGACACACATTAGGCCCATAGCGTAGTCTAAACCAATCAGAGATAGTGAAAGGCGGACCCCCATCTGATTGGCCCTGGTCCAGATATTCCTGTAAGTGTGTACCAGAGGTCGTGTTAACCGAAAATCTGTCATTGACAAAAAAAATTACCAGTGACGGTAAAATCTGAAGGGCGTCCGTCATTTTGGCGGATTACAATGAGGGGAATTTGTAAATCCTCATTTCCCTTCGGCGTGATATGCTGGCGAAGCGACCAGCGTGTTTTCACCTGTCATAGTTACTGACTAGACATATGTGATGATGTGATCTGGTAAAACCCGTCGGATGTCGCGCTGGGACGTGGGAAAGACAGTTCACATATCAAAGTAAACCACATAACGTGAAGAATGAAGGAGTATCAATGCACATTTCCCGCCAGACCTGAGTTTTTTTATACAATGTTTTCGTGAGATGACAGAGCTCTCGTTCTTTAAGTGTGCCCTGCACCATTTTCCTTACTTTCATTTAATTCAAACGGTTTTGTACAGTATTTTTATAGATTTCAACACTAGGAAACATTTTTTTGTTGTTATTAGAGTAAGTCACTTACGACTGTAAAGAGACTTTTACTTGTGATACTAGACTGTTGTGCTTTTATTTTCATCACTTAACTTTAAACACGTTCTTCTCCAAATTCCGTTCCTGAAAATCATAGCGCTTCAGCCGACCTCAGCCATAACTTTTGTTACATACACAAGGTATGAGCAAAAGAAAAACTGTTTTGGAAAGGGCTTGAATATGGTATCAAAAACTGTAATAGGCCTATATAAATTTGCACCATGTGTTGGGTTTTCTCAGATCTAATCACATATGAACATAAACATTTAAAGATTATATATATATATATATATATATATATATATATATATATATATATATATATATGAATATACACAACAACGGATTTATTGGGGATTCAGTTGTATTAAAATACAACAAGTTCCGAGACCCAAGTACTGCGTGATGACGTCACGAACATACTAATTACCACCTAACGCCACCTTGCACCATAGTGACGGGTAATAATAGATTATGAAGGATTTTTTACGAGCCAGTCAGTCAAAATGACGGACATAAAAAAGTCTAGCGCAACCTCTGGTGTGTACATTGGAAAATGCGTGTGCTGCAGTCAGACAGAGAGAGGTGAGCAGCCGTCAGTTAAACAGAGTGGATGTAGCCACGGATGTTGTGAGAAGAAGAACAGAACTATTGACAACTTTTTCGTGATTAATGTTAAGATAAGGCCTGATCCGTCCGAAAATCTTAAGCATTGCTCTGAAAGGGAGCCATCAACCTCCCAGGTTAAGTCAAGCCCTGGTCCATTTATCTGGAGATCTTTTAAGTTTAAATTTCAGTTCAGTGAAGCACTTAAAGCACCAAAACTTTTTCAGTAGTTACCTTTCTTGTAGATTTGTGCTTCAAATAAAGAACCTTATGTTGACAAGATTGTTAGTTAATCATTTACAAGTCAATTTTGCCTATATGGACATTTGAAAAAAGAGTGAACTGTTAAATGTTAAATGCGTTAAATGCGATGTGGTCAAAAATCTGGGTACACCTAACTTTTGTGATGGTGCACCTAAGAAAAAAAGTTAGCCCTTGAGTTTTCCTTTCCCTAAATTCTGTCTGTATGAGTCATATAAATCACTATAAAGTACCTTTAACTCATTCCCCGCCAGCCTTTAAAAAAAAAAGTTGCCACCCTACGCCAGCGTTTTTTGACATTTTCACCAAATTTGAATGGCTCTCAGTACATTTTCTGTAAGGAATATATGGACACACAATATGTCCAATGAAAGAACAGAGTCTCTGCTTTTAAACAAAAGAAACCGTATTCTTCTATCTTCATTTGTTCCTTTTTTATCACTCCTTAGATGTGGGTAGGTTTCTTCAAAAATCCATCATTTTGATTAAACAGATGAGATAATTAACTTTGTTTTGTCAAAGATTCCGCCCAGATTTCACTCAGAACAATCACTAAAAAACGCTAAAACATATACGTTCTAGGTTCTGGGATTCTGTACTTTTTCCCAAAGGTGTGTAATAGCGCCACCTGCTTTAAAACAGTACAAACACTGATGGCCGTAATAATTCATCTTTGGCGGGGAACCGTTTTTTTTTAAATGACGGGATAACTCGTCAATGGCGGTAATAGAGTTAAGGGTCCAATGTGTAATTTTTTTGGATCTATTTCTATCTACATACACCGCGGGTCCCCTTACATGGAATTCGTCATGTTGTTTCTATAGTATCCCTAAAGGGACAAAATGCTTTACGGAGCGTGATCTATAAATACAGTTTCTCCTCCAGGAAAACCTTAAAACAGGATGACATCTTACTCCTGTGTCAGCCACCGTAATGAATTTGAAAGGGAGGGGGCAGGGGTGGAGTAATCCATTGGTTGCAATTTAAGACCTCACAGCTAGATGCCGCAAAATTTCATACACAGGACTTTAAACATGAATAATGTCAGTTCTAATACGTGGCTTTTTATAAGCAGACAGTAATGCCTTTAGCAAAGGTCACATCATGACATCAGCATCATTACCCGTTCTGATAGCACACTGTGTTTGTGTGTGTGTTACAGCTCTGTCTGTATGAAGTCACAGCACAGGTGTTAATTACCCCCTCCTCTCTAATGATGGTAATGAGTTGAGCCCTGAGCCTGTGTCTATGTAGAGGAGATATCAACCGAGAAGTGTTGAAAGATGCAAATAATCTTGTATTAGTTAGCTTTGTATGTAAAGTAAGAAAAAATAGGAAACAAAAACTGTAAGACGTTCCACTTCCTTAAAAATAACATGAAATCTTTCAAGAATAAGAGTCAATTATGCTTTTCCCTGAACATCTTACAGCAAAACACCATTAAAAAGTCCAAATGTTTTTTGTAAAAAAATTGACATGTGTTAATATGAAGAGTTTATTTCCAAAAAGATTTTAAATTTTTAACGTGTTTTATAACGTTAGTTAGCTGTCTTTTTTAGTTGTTACGGCTTTAATAAAAACAAACCAACTGTGATTGATATTAATTGGAATACATAATAAAAAAACATGCTTTTTGACATGAGGTCTTTTGGAAATCAACTCTTCATATATTTGGAGAAACTTATGCATATGCTTCAAGAAGATCAGATGACAATCAGATGACAATATAAACATCACATGCTAGATATAGGTTGCAGACCCAGCTGTTACACAGTCTTCAATTAATTATTTTAAGATGGTTAAAATTCAAGTGCAGTAAACAAATGCATGAACAGCAAATAAATTGCAATTCAGAAGTCTTGCAGAATTCAATACACAAATAGATATATCACACTTTATATATTATGTCTTTTATTGCTGTGTAGTTGTATAAGATTATGTAATGTATTGTTGTGTCCAAAGGTGTTGTTCATAGGGAGTTTAGGGTTAGGAATGGGCTCAGGGTCAACCATGTAACATGCTTATAATTTGAAATGTATGTATATTTTAAAATGTAACAACATATTTGTAAAAAAGGCAAGTAATGCAACTCGGTATGCAAACATTGGAAATTCAGAGCATCATTAAGCACCATGTTAACGCAGTCTCGTGATTGCAGTAATCGAGCATTTGTTGTCGTGCGTGATGACTCAGGACATCTGGACATGCCGGCCTGTGCGGGGGTGCAATGTGACATCACCAGCTCTTAGGCTCCATCAGATGAGCTGTTACCTTGGCAACAGAGCGCTTCATTCATGTGACGAGCCATAGATGTTCTGGAACAGGCCTGAGTCGCATTACACGTAATTAAAGCTAACGAAACGAGCCATTACTCTCGTTGTAATTAATGTCATTCATGTCACTCGCCATCTAAAGATGCGGATATATTGAGGGATTCGGCTCGAATTAGATGTATCCTTTTAGATGAATGATGCAAATGGAGTATAATGGGACGCTCGGCCTGGTGTATCTCCTGTGTGACAGATGATGATAATCCGACAGAGGATCAAGAGACATTTGATAGCCTTCTCCAACAATGTTGATTATAAAGCAAAAAATGAAACAGTCCTAACCAGTTTAAAAATTCTAAGTCTTCAATACACTTTTTATCAAACGGCTACAAATGTTGGCACACAAAAACCACAAACCTCTGTGTGGAGTACTATAAAAGGCTTTATAGTAAAGCAGTTATAAAATGGTTCATGCTGCAAACATGTGGTCATACTGTAGATGGTTCACTCCCAAATCACGTTTTTGCTAACCCCTGCAGCAAATTTCATGCAAATGTTCTCCTAGTTTGTGTCCTCACGGCAGGGTACAGTGTTGACCTTCTCAACTTTAAAAAGCCGGCTTCATGTCAGGACAAGTGTTGATAGTGTCTTAACATAAAGTCAACTTACATTTCCAGAATTTCTGAAGTTTGTACCAACAAGCAAGAAGTAAACAATCATTTAAACCAAAAATACTGTACTGGCCAAATTTTTTTGTATGTCACCTACTTAATATTCATAGGACAATGCTTTACAATGTGTCCCTCCAAATTTTTTATCCTGGAAATTGCAGAAGGGTTATATGCTCAACAAAGAAAACTGTTTTAAGTATCCTAACAAAACGTAGCCAGGGACTATATGTAGCGATGTAAATCTGCGGTGGTTTGCGATTGGGACTAGGACACAACTTATTTGTGTGATTCAGAGTCGATTCCATTTTTTCCAAGCCATTAACTTTGATATTCATTCACCTTCGGCTTTACAACTTGGCGGAACGCTTACATTACACACTGCATGAAATGTTCTTTACATGATCTCGTAATATTTACTCTTTAAGACAGTGTGGTTTAAGAAATGCACTTCCTGAGATGCCTCAAGTCCACAATGCTGCTACATTCAATACAAAAGTAATTCCTGCGGCTCATAACAATATACTGCCGTCTTATAAAGCAATTTGATCGGTCTGTCCACGGACGTTTTATGATATTTACGTTCTAACTGGCAATCCACAGCCTTAGGCAATCGGTTTGCGCACCTGTCTTGTGCCCTTGAAAGTAACTGTAGGAAGGGTACACCAAGTGAACTATTATCTTAGATAAGGGAGAACTGTGTTGTTTTTATTACAATTACATTTAAATATACATTTATTCATTCGGCATACGCTTTTATCCAAAGCGACTTACAAGTAGAAGAGTATATAAACATTTTGTCAACATGCTAAACAGTATCGTTCGTTTATAAGGCCATGCTACTAAGAGGAATAAAGCTGGAGTAAGTCAAGGAGAGAATGAAAAACAGTTTTTTTTTTGAAAGTTGTGAAGGATGCTGCTGTTCGTGTGGAGGCTGGCAGTTCATTCCACCACAGGAAATCGAATGAGTAAAGGTTTTTGCAAGCGATTTGGTGCCTTGCTGTGCTGGAACAACCAGGGGTCGCTCATTTTCAGACAGAAGATGACGGTAGGGGATGTAGACCTGGAGCAGTGAATTAAAGTAAAGGGGGGAATTTGCCTTTATCGTTTTGAATGCCAGTGTCTCATGTACAGCTGCTTTGTAACAATGAAAATTTTAAAATGCGCTATTTAAATAAAGCTGAGTTAAGTGTCAGAGATTTAAACCTGATGCCGGCGGCAACTGGCAGCCAGTGAAGTGAAATCAGGAGGGGTGTTACATGGGTTCTTTTAGGCTGATGGAAAACTAGACGTGCAGCTGCATTCTGGATCAACTGCATTGGTTGGAAGGCCGGCCAGTAGAGAATTGCAGTAGTTCAGTCTTGATATGTCCAGAGGTTGGACTAGCAGCTGAGAGGCATGCTGCATTCAGTAGGTATGAAAATACAGCTATATTTACGAGAAACCGCACTCAATCTTCCTCCAGAACTGGCACAACAAAGGATCTGTCCTTCTAAATGCATAGGGCACATGAATGCGATTTAAATTCACCCAGCGTTCAGTTTCTTGCACAGATCAATTGATTCGCTTTATAATACGCTAATTTAACGTCACAATGGGAAGGAATTAATTTTGTGTTGAAAAGATGTTTGTGTAGTGTTCTTGAAAAAACAATGCCACCCACATCTTGGATTGACTGGGAGTCAGTAAATTAACAGCAGTTTCATTTAGGGTAAACTAACGCATTAAGGGATAAAAAATACAACTAAAAAGACAATATCCCCTTTAATTATATTTCAAGAAAAGGCAAAAATACAGGATACAATATATTCGCGCACCTTTAACTTATGACATATAATTGACAGCAACAAAAGAAATGCAGTACATAACAGAAATACTAAATAATAGAAGAAATTAAGATATGGTTAAAAAGTGGCCCGCATCCTATTTATACTTTTAAAATCTGGCCTTCAAAGAAAAGTAGTTGAAGACCCCTGCTTTACAACATGAAGCATAAGGGTCCTGTTTCAACACATTTTTCTTTATAAAATCAGCTGGACATGCATTATCTTGCTTGTTACATGACTACGTTCTACAAAGTAAATAATATAGGACACAAAATATTGGACATGAAACCCAATTTTCTTTAAAAGCTCAAGTAAATGTTTCCTCTGGATCAGATAAGAGGTATCAAACACATTTTATAAACCGGTCAGTTCTGGTCCTTGATTCTGATTGGTTGAGCTTCCTTCTAAGCCGTTATAAAATACCCCGATGGAATAACCGTTTTATAAAAGCAATAAGCCCCACGAAGCAGTGGGTTACAGTTCATCTTATAACAGCTGAGGGGCTGTGATTAGCTTTGTGTCGTGCCACAAAGCCTTGTTGCTTTAGTAAGGTTTTCCCCTGTCAAAGTATGACGGCTGCAAGTCATCATGGGTGTGCCCATATTAAAAGGCTAAACAAACGTAACCCTGCACTGGGGTTGTGGCTAGAAGAGATACAAAAACTTACCATAAAATTACAATGAATAACATTAGCTAACACCTACACCTACCCTAAAGCTAATCATACAGTAATAAAAACAGTAATTAACTGTTGTCAGCGTGACAAATGATGCGGTATTGAAGTGTGCATGGCCAGTGGAGGAAGCTGTATCCCTTCTAGTCTTAACCCTGCTCTGATAATGAGACACTGTGAGGTGTGAGCTGTATCCTCACAGAAACCTTCCCTTACACCGTCTGTTTCAGACAGTATTTGGGAAATCTGACAGAGAGATGTGGTAATAGAAGGTACCGGCCCAAAAGACATCAAAGCAAACAGGAAGTGCAGCGGAGCGGTGCGAGGGTCTCTGAAGTGAGCCGCTCAGATAAAACTCATTAACATAGCATTGAAATGAGACAAACACACAAAAACAGACAGCTCGGACAATGTCCTGTCACTTCACATAATACAATTAGCTTGGTTACAACTGCTATCTTTATACAGACAAAGTCTTATTCTTTAAAAGCTTATTTTAATAACATTTTCCTTCATTAGAAAGAGTAAGTATAGCTACACAACATTTAGTTTTAAAGTTTTTTTTCTTTTTTTACTCTATCGGTGCATTTACACTTGGTATTAACACATGCAAATCAACATTGACATTAGCAATCACACAGAATTAAATCATTAGCCAAACTGGACACTGTCAAGTAACTTCTGTATCTCAATATCAGTATTTTTTGTGTTATGTGCAATATTTTAAAAGTCTGCAGCAAATACAACCCCGGTGCAATGTCAACCCGAAGTTGCATGTTTTTATTAAAAAGTTTTCAGTAACAGTTGATTTTACAAGTCTCTTATCCTACAAGAAATGGGAATAAGAAGCTTGCAAATAAAAATACATTGGATAGACATCAAAAAATAAAAAGAAACATGTGACTCCAATTCCAAATGTGAGGGAAATTTTTGCATATTTTACAGAGAATGAACGGCCACGCAACGTTCGGGTATGAAAGCCTTCCGAGTCAGGAGGGGAAATAATGACAGCCTACATTCCATTGACATTGATCACAATTTGTCCTCAGCTTCCTCTGTGCCAGGCACAAAGATCGGATCCCTCTGAATGAGTAACATTTGCAGTGATTCACTTGATGTACAGTATATAAATGAGGTCAATTGTTAAGTGTGCCTGACACTTGGGCGCACATGCTCTTATGTGTGGCCTAATCTTTTTATAAAAGACCCAAAAATTCACAGCTGGTAATGGAAATCTTCCAGACCCCTCGAAACGGCAACCGTGACCCTGTCAGCAGACTGCCCGACTTCTGCTACTGCTCACTTTTAGACAAAACATCTCTTTCCACACGTCACCTCAAACCAAAGCTATCATAGTATTTACGTTTGCCCTGCCAGCGGCTCACTAACTCCGCCAGCTCATACTTCAGTCACAGCGACACGCTTTCTTATTTCTGGACTTGCCAAGAATCTCCAGATTAAGTGGCACCAAACTTCAAAAGGGCCAAAGCAGACGTGGAAGATTATCCCGCTGATTTATGCTGTGCCAGTGCTAGGATGGCAGAAACAGAGTTGTGTTTAATAACAGAAACGTTTGGAGCACAGTGCGGATGACAGGCCTCAGGGCACAACATCTCAGACAAAACAAAGCCAAATTTGGGCAGAGGACAAGACTGTCTGCTCCTAAACAGCCTCATTCTGACAAGGCTTATCGCCCTTTAGTCAACATAAACTTCCGCTTGCAATTATTTTTCTTTCATAACTTGAAGTATTTTAGAAAATAGGATTTTCAGACTCAAAGGGAGGCGGGGGTAATTTTATGAATTTGAAATTGGTTGTTGAAAAGTGCTATTACATTTGGAGGGAAGGTTATAAAGACACGTATTTGTCCTCTTTCATAACAATGCATACTAATACACTTTTCACACTGCAACCAGAAACATTTGCTCTTCAAGAAAATATAATTTAACCAATGTTGATATCCCACAGGATACCCTTTGCAGTGATTTGCCTTATAAGTATGGTTCATATTATGCTATTGTGCTTTTGACAGAAGGCTTCTGTGTGTTGAGCCCTGGCATATTTGAATACATTTATTTGTCCCTGAACTGGAATAAATGAAGGCTATTTACACACTGAAGAGCTACTTTACCAGTTTGTTTGAAATTATTTGTACTATTATATATTTAAACAACTGTTCAATCAATATGCATAGTTTTCACACAGTAATAAGGGTTCTGGTTTAAGTCCTGTCTGTGTGAATTTTGCCTGTACTCAAATTGTCCGCATGGGTTTGCTCACACAGTCCAAACACATTCAGATCAGGTGAATTAGAGTTACTGAAACTGCCTTGAGGTGTGTGTGAATCCTGTGATGAACAGGCCATCTGTCCAAAGCTTTTCCTGCCTGTGGTCTGAGATGTTGCGATAACCTCTGGCCTTCCTGTTAGCCTGCAGAGGACAAGCAGGTTTGGAGCGAGCGACCTACATCTACATATATGATGAAAGAAGCTGCTTCAGATGCAATAACACAAGTGATAATTCAATAACCAAATAAAATGTGTTCTCACCGCTAATATGCATCCACCTACAGTTGTAATGTTGGTAAAATTACAGTACATTGCTGAGATTTGAACCTAAGACCTTTACTGTACAGTACCTAGGCTATATTTTGTTTGCACCTCAGTTTAATTAATTTATTATCGCATTTTAACAGTCTCAAATTTTCTCAACATTTCTTTTATATGTCAAACTCGGAGAAATAACACTAACTGAAACTTTTATATGATCTCATCAGCTGTACCTGACTGGCTGGATGCTGCTCAGTGTTTTGTTGAAGACCCCTCACGGATTTGGCATGCTGAAGGTCTTCCTGCATTAGCCGTTATGAAATGATATCAATAACAGAGGTAAGCAGACATCATCTTTACCAACAGTAAGTCAGAGCACTTGGTTGGGTATCAAAAGGACTTTCATTGGCTATGTTTATATGCACCCATTTCTGTCAATCTGAACGAATTCAGTCAATGTCCCCTAAATATTGCAATACGATTCAAAAACGTGTTTACATGTACATGAAATATATTCTGAGATATATTCCACAGATAGGGTTGCCAGATTCATGTCACAAATCCAGTTCAATGTCTATTCAAAACGATTAAAAAACTAGCTCAAATGACCTTGCAAATATCAACATCTGATGAACAACATTATTGCGCTTTTAACCTGTGGGAAAGAAACAACCGGAACTGGGAGAACCGTTTAGAAACTTCCCGATCGTCCATGTACTTTTAACATAGCGGGACCTGGAAACACTGCACACACCTCACTTCAAACTTCGTCTTTGGGTGGATGTGGGATGTCAATATAGTACCTATTTTCACATTTGGAATGAAAACGAAGTTGTTGAATAATACTCTAATGTTCTCTCTTTGCTTTATGTAATGTAATAAAAGAACACAAACGAGTATGGCAGAACACACAGCGTGTGTCCCCATTCCCTTAATTATTCCGCTTCGCGTCGGGTCCTGATCACACTGTCAAGGCTCATTTCTGCTATAACAACCAGCTGACTGTACAATATCGCTTACATGTTCTTCATGTCATGGCCTTCACATCTTTACAAACTTCAAAACAAAGTTGAAGAGTGATAAAAATGTGCAGACAGGCGGGTAACTGTAAGGAGGAAAGTTTCATCTTCCTGGAACAGCATACTCTCTGTAACCATGTGCTAGGTGCATGAAAACAGTAGTTGGTTCTCACAGGGTCAGCCATAAACTTAGACTGTGAATCTGACTGTGAGAACATATTTGAGATGACTAAGGCCTTCCAAATAATTTCAAACTTCTATAGACCTGTTCACAGCAAAACAATAACACATCAATTGATGATTTGGATATTATGATTCTTTTTTTAAGATTGCGTGCTGCAGTTTCAAAGTCACAAAAGACAGATGTCCTGCTTTTGCTTTACACTTCACAAGAGAAACACGTTTGGGTCCACAAAATACTTCAAAGATGAGAGGAGATCATTTAAGACTTTATTTAACTCGTTGAAGACTGTGCTTTTATCCAAAGCGACCTACACTGCAATATACTATACATTTGTTTCTGATTATGTGTAATCCCCTGGGATCAAACACAGGAAAGCATGAAAGAGAATTTAAAGGGGTCATATGGCGCGGATACATGTTTTTCTGTGTCTTTGGTGTGTTATAAGTTGCCCATGCATGTATAAGACAAGAAAATTTTTAAAATTGTAAATGTCTGAACAAAAGATGCATTCTATCTAAAAGCGAATGCTCACCCAGACCTGCCTGAAACGCCTAGTGTATCCACACCCACACAAATCTACATCAGCGCATCGTATTGTCAGCATTTGGGGCCGTGGTTTTGGGTTCGCCTTTAGTGGTCACTGTGTTCACCTGTTTGCCGCTCATTACTATAATTTGTGTCCACTGGTGTCTTGTTTGCACTGTGCATTTATATAGCCTTTGACCCTAGTTTTGTTGCTTATTGTTTATAGTTAGATAGGGTTCGAGTTATCGCCTCTTCTAGAGCCTAGTATAGCCCTAGCTCCCGTCTTGGGATAGTTTATTTTGTTTATCCTTTTTGTTGTTGTTTGTGGATTACCTTTTGTTTGACCTTTTGTCCTTCCTTGCTGTTTGGGTGAGCATTCACTTTTAGATAGAATGCATCTTTTGTTCAGACATTTACATTTTTGCAACTTGCTTGCAGACTACCTCTGCTAGATTATATTTTTTTTGTCTCACAAGAGTTTTTTGTCCCTGAGTGGGTTTTCTCTGATGATCTTTTATTACCCACCATTGCCCAGAATGAGATCTCTGTCCAACGCCATGAAGAGGCGCTGGCTCAACAGGAGATCCTAATGGCCAAACACTCACAACTATTGTCAGACATTACCTCTACTATCCGCCATATCTTCGACCGACTGTCACCCCCTCCTACTGCATCTCCTGTGGTCAACCCTATCCCCACGTCTGAACCTCAAGTGTGTAGCGATTTTAGCTACATGTTAAAATAAGGATGAGTTTAACTCACCAAAATAAGATTCTCCACCAGATCTATCAAGATCACGTACATAAAATGAGTTATTTAAAACGTCAATTTCAGTCAAGGAATTAGTATAGCTCAAAGGAAAATACGTGTAATAATCGTCATTACACATACATATTTTACAATTCTGATTAGCAGTAAAGTGATAAAAATCCTATATGTATAAGTCCAGCAAATGCATTGATGATTTATACACTAACGTTATCTCATGACCATAAGTAACGTGACTTTACCAAACAGAATTAAGAGCAGAGGTAGCATAGATCGAAACACAGTTTAAGTGACCCGTTTGTGAGCGTGAACACAGAGAGCCCATCACAAATGCCTTTAAGGTTTTTATTAAACTCTACTCTACATGGTAAATATAATGACGACAAACATGAAACACAAACGCACTAAGAAGCGCAGAGAGACAGGGAGAATGAGAGAGAGAGTGAGAGGGGATGGCCGCGAGGCAGGTAAAACATGTCTGAAAACCAATAAAATCATCTTTAACAAAGAAGCACGCTCTTAACGCAGCTATTCTAATATATATAATCGGATACTTGCAATCTCGGTGTTGGACCAATATCCGTATGCGCGTGGATGGAAATCTTGAATGGTTTCAGAATGCAGTCCTGTTGAAATGCTGAGTTTGGGTTCTGAGTCCAAAGTTCCATGACCTAATCGGACTCCCCAGAGGGGAGCCCCAAGCGGGGGTGTCCGTTGGAGTGTCCTCCGCGTCCTCTCTTTCCCTTCCAATTCTTAATTGCATTTAGTCATTTGGCAGACGCTTTTATCCAAAGCGACTTACAGTGCACTTATTACAGGGACAATCCCCCTGGAGCAACATGGAGTAAAGTGTCTTGCTCAAGGATACACTGGTGTTGGCTGCTGGGATCGAACCAGCAACCTTTTGATTTACCAGTTCAGTGGTTTAACCCACTAGACCACCATCTCCAAAGAGTCCAATTCCAAAAGGGTATATTCCGAAGTGGATCGGTGATGGTGTTTTAAATCCATACCTGCCCTGCCCCCAGATGGTCTGCGGGCCACTGCCATGAAAGTGATAAGTTTGCCAGAGAAAATTCCTTTGTTTCTCATGGCGCCTCATTTGCATAGCTCTGACAGGATGGTCAGTTTGCATTTAAAACCTAAACTCAGTTATGGACATATTATGATGCATCCTATGTTTTTATAACATAGCTCATCATATAGGGAATTCAAAGCGGATTAGTAAAATATGAAACATGCAAGGCATTGAACTTTGAATCATTGTATGTATGAATACCTCAAATGAACCCTAAATCTAAACTTGTATATCTAACAGTTACAGACTATTTAAAATGGCACGAGCGCCAACACAAAACATAGACATTTAGATAGATTTACAGAAAAGGATAGTTTAAATCACATAAATTCCTATTTGTCAGAGAAGAATTCTCTGGTAAGCCTAAGATGTTAAGTTAGAGATGAGACAGAAACTTATCACCAATGCTTTGAAGCCTATGAGTCGTAAATATCACTCTCGGTGAGAGTTCAAAACCTAAAACCAGACCCCATGGAGCCAGGTTTGCTATGGTCTTTTGATGATGGTATCTAGAAACCAGGACAAAAGGGAGTGAGGATTTTCTCTCAATGATTCCGTCACTACAAGTGCAAGCCCCTAACGTTGAGCCGCGACTGCCCCCACCTCAACGCTACACCGGAGATCCTAGCGCATGTAAAGGATTTCTCACCAAATGTTCCCTCACGTTCGATCTATAACCATCATCCTTCCCCTTGGACCGGGCCTGGATTGCCTACCTCATCGCCCTCCTCTCTGGTAAGGCCCTCGTCTGGGCATCAGCCATATGGGAGACCCAAAGTTCATTTTGTTCGAGCTACCGGTTGTTAGAGAAGGAGTATAAGAGGGTGTTTGACCACTCCATCAGTGGCCAAGAGGCCTCTAAACGACTTTTGTCTCTCCGTCAAGGCAGCCGCAGTGCAGCCGATTACGCCATCCAGTTCCGGACCATTGCGGCAGGAAGTGGATGGAACGATGAAGCCCTCATGACCTGCTTCCTTAACAGACTCTCTGAGGAACTCCAGGACAAGCTTGCACCACATGAGACCGCCAGAGATCTCGAGGCTCTTTTTGATCTGGCCGTTCGCTTGCACAAGCGTATGAGGGAGAGGAACCTTAGTCACCCGGTAACCGCTAAGTCTGCCTTCCCTGTCCAGACGGAGTACTCCCCACCCACAGTAGATTCTTCAGAACCGACGCATTTGGGTAGAATGCGACTCTCTCCCACTGAACGTGACCGTTGCATGAGGGAGTGATGCTGCCTCTACTGCGGAAGACCTGGACATTTTCATCTTGCCTACCCGGATATTTCGGGAAGCATTCGTTTCTGAACAAGAGAAGGGAGACTGTATCAGGAATCAACTTTCCCTTCTCTCCTTCCAACTCTGGCCTCTTGCTTCCCGTCACACTGGCCTGCGGAGATCAGAGACACCAGATCAACAGTAACCCGCCTTACCGCTCCTCTCAGTCTATCTGTCCATCAGCACCCAGAAGAGTTGTGTCTTCACTTGATACCATCGCCAGAGTTTCCAGTCATGGGAAAACATTAAACAAGAATGGACTTCATGGGAGGACGCCACGGAGGAAGCCACTGCTGTCCAAATAAAACATTGCAGCACGTTTGAAGTTTGCAAAAGAGCACCGGGATGTTCCACAGCACTACTGGCAAAACATTCTGTGGACAGATGAAACCAAAATTGAGTTGTTTGGAAAGAACACGCTATGTGTGGAGAACAAAAGGCACAGCACACCAACATCAAAACCTAATCCCAACTGTGAAATATGGTGGAGGGGGCATCATGGTTTGGGGCTGCTTTGCTGCCTCAGGCCCTGGACGGATTACTGTCATCGATGGAAAAATGAATTCCAAAGTTTATCAAGACATTTTGCAGGAAAACTTAAGACTATCTGTCCGCCAAGTGAAGCTTAACAGAGGATGGACGATGCAACAGGACAACGACCCAAAGCATAGAAGTAAAACAACAACAGAATGGCTTCAACTGAAGAAAATACGCCTTCTGGAGTGGCCCAGTCAGAGTCCTGACCTCAACCCGATTGAGATGCTGTGGCATGACCTCAAGAGAGCGATTCACAGCAGACATCCCTAGAATATTGCTGAACTGAAACACTTTTGTAAAGAGGAATGGTCCAAAATTTCTCCTGACCGTTGTGCAGGTCTGATCTGCAACTATAGGAAACGTTTGGTTGAGGTTATTGCTGCCAAAGGAGGGTCAACCAGTTATTAAACCCAAAGGTTCACATACTTTTTCCACCCTGCACTATGAATGTTTACATGTTGTGTTCAATAAAATCAGGAAAACATATAATGTTTGTGCGGTATTAGTTTAAGCAGACTGTGTTTCTCTATTGTTGTGACTTAGATGAAGATCAGAACTCATTTTATGACCAATTTATGAAGAAATCCAAGTAAGTCCAAAGGGTTCACATACTTTTTCTTTCAACTGTATATGTGACCCTTGACCACAAAACCATTCACAAGTAGCATGGGTACATTTTTTGAAATAGACAACAATACACTGTACGGGTCAAAATTATCGATTTTATCAAAAATCATTACGATCTTAAGTAAAGATTATGATCCATGAAGATATTTAGTAAATTTCCTACCGTAAATATATCAAAACTTTATTTTTGTGATTTGATGTGGCATTGTGCACACAACATAATGACTCTATTAGGCTGCTGTAACCCTCATTCATAACACTGCACGCGTGCGGCGCGTATTCAGGCAGCCAACTATAAACAGCTAGCTAAGCAAATTGATGTCATTTAAACTAGAAATGTTACAATAGCAAGCTACTTGAATAACAACATCCGTTTAAAGGTACAGACATTTGAAGTATGTCCAACGGGACCACATCTGTTGATCAAGCATTCACGTCTGTGTTTGCATACTTGCAGAAAGCCTGTACTGGCCCAGTACTACACAGGTCTTTGCAAATAGTCAACACACACATCCCTAAAGACCAGCTCATGTTTCAAGGCGAACGTTCTGTCTACAGGAGGATACTCAAACATGTATACCATCTGTGACTATCTGAGTCTGCCAACTCTTCTGTTCAGCAGTAACCAAAAGGCAAAATGAAAAGATGTGTATATTAAATGCAGTGATACCCAAAACAGATTACCAAACATAAATGGATTTATATGCCTGGAAGTTAAGGATTCTCAAGCTATAGCTTTTCGGAGGCATTTTTATCAGCTAATTATAAAATAACAGTGATTACAGAATGGAACAACATGATTAAAGTAAGGTTTTGACGAAGGTTTGTAAGGTTTATGTATCTTCTGATCATCTATTTTTCTTTCTCTGCAACCTATTCAAACCTATTACAAGCTCTCTGCACTCCCTAGTACAGTAGATGCTGATATAAAACTGGCTTCAAATTGTATGCAAGTCTATGCATACCATTAACATAACAAAAAAGTTTTGATCTTAACTTTTGGCAAAGATGAAAAAATGACTGGTGGTTTGTGTGTGGTTTATAAAGGTACGTGAGCTTGAGATTAAAATACATGTCTAGGCTCAGAATGTTCCTCCAGCTCAACTGCCAGAGACCGTCACCAAGGTCATGCATTCAATTGCCGGAGAAAGCACATACTTATAAAATATATCGTCGCTGGCGGGTGGAATCCTTGCATCTCCAAAACCATGCATTTTTTTTAAATATTTAACATTGTATCGTTAAAGTTGGTATTATACCTTATATTGCTAACATATACTGTTGTGTACCAGCATTAACAAAACATTTCCCCAAAACCATGTTTAACCGGAGATACAAGGTTTATGACTTGGGAGCAGGAAGATTTGAGATTACGCTGTCATTGGTAAGAACGGTACGGACAAACGTCGCTGCTGCTAGCAGTGTTCATCAAAGTCTGCGGTCGCGTTGAGCCTTTTGACAAGAGACGACAAGGCTTTAAGAGCTAATGAAAGCTAATGACCGTGGTTACATACATCTTCCTAAAATCTATTTTAAAAGATAGAGCAAGGAGGAATGCAATATCAAAATAAAATGATAAACTGACTTGGTTGTCTAATATAGGCGGAATTTAACGTGGAGATTTTGATCTTTCCATGAGAATAACATGAAACAGACAAACTATATATTGAGGTGCTAATATTATTTTTACACTGATAACAACATCATTCTTGTCGACCAAATCAGGGCTGGAAATGGGGGAATGTAAAGGGTAGGAGTCCAGGGAGTGAATTTCAAGGGCAGACTAAGTTCCACCTCAATATGTAGAGGATTTCCATCTTTTATCCATGAAATAGCATCCAAACGCTAAGCATATTTCGGACTTACATTAAATGGCATTTTCTGCATATATGGTTTAAAATGTCCCCAATTAAACTTCTCAATTTCCTGCACTGGACCAAATCAAGAGCTCAAATGAACTTGCAATATATTATATTTTATAACTATTTCAGCTACAGAACATGAAAAATTACTTCCACAACAACCATTCAACAGACATTGAAAATGAATAATCTTTGAATAATCTCAGTACCACAATGAATGAGAAAATTGGATTTTAAAAAGACCTAACAGGACAAGAGATAAAACAACAACACAAACTTTGTGTTAAAGGAGTCTGATGGCAAATGAAGCAGAGCAGTAGCTCAGGAAACATGTTTATCTTTTTACTTTGTTCCTTTCTGACTGGAAACCAGACCTGTGATTTATCAAAAGCCAGTGTAGAATTAAACAGATTTGTCAAAGCACCTTACAAAAGCACCAGAGCTCTGGCAGGCAAGGCACTTTCCACATTATCCAGGTAATGTGTTCATTTACTGACACAATGATCAAATGTACAACAGTACTGAACCTTCTCAGCTGTCGTGCTGTAAAGTAGCAGAGCAGTACAAACCTGGTAAAACTCAATAAATGAACAGATTCATCAAAGCATAGAATCATCAACACTAAACCACATCCTCCCACTAACACACACACACACACACACACACTGTACCTTGGCACTGGAAGCCTTGTTTTCCAAATCCCCTGCAGAGTTGCATTAGACAGAGAAAGACAGCAAAATAGTGTATTAGTGAAAAAGACTGACAACATCATTTGATGATATTCAATCCTTTAAAATCAACATAATCTCACCATGGGAAAAAAAGAGATTCTTTCATTTTGAAAAGTGAATTATGCAAAAAAACAGGCAGAAATACAGTTTCACCCTAATGATGCTAAAAGGTCGAAAGGTATTAAAAAAGGCATTAAAAGGGATTTAAACATTAAAATGCACTGAAAAATATCAAACACCTGTTCAGCAAATACATATTTAGATAAATCATGACGTCAACTGATGTCATGAAAGTATTATCTTAATGTGATATTGCTGCTCAGAATTGTCATCAGTGTTATCTGCAAGAGACATAGGCTATTGGCTATTCTTTATTCTAATATTGTTATTATCGTAAATTCAACACATTGAAGGAATAAAAAATATATTTATTAATAAAAAGAAATGTATTTTAATTCACTTTGTTTTAGAAGGGGCTTGTTTTGCCACAATGTCCTAATATATCAACATTACACGAGGTCGGAATTTAAAAAGTCCTCTCAAAACTATTACTATAACAAATCTAATAAAAAAACTTTGCAATATGATTTGTTATAATGTCTAAAAAAAACTGATATAGAGTTTGTATGTATTTTATTTTACAAGACTAGTTAAGGACAGTTAGTGACAATACGTGTTCTTTGTGAAAGTTTCTCACCAGATGAAGTCGGTGCAGTGGCTGCAGAATGTGGGCTGCTTGAAGAATCGTGCAGTAAATTTGTGGTTTTTCACCTCGTGCACGTTCTTCTGTCGCAGAGCTCCCTTCCGTGCGAATCGAATCACTCCGGCAGAAGAGTCATCGATCTGTATCAGATGATCGGCCATCGCACCGCTATTCCTCAGGTGTGTGTCTCCTGCGCTGCTAGACGCGTCCACTGCTGGACGCGTTCGCATGCGTCTTTCCTATTTACAGCGAGCCTCTCTCACTCGCTTTGACGTCACGCTCCATCGTTTACAATTTACGCGGGTGGAAAGCACCATCGCGTGGAGAAATGAGAATACCCCTGACAATTCTGCTCCAAACGCGAAACTGTAAAGGTCCAAGGATTCTTCATAAATGTCTCCGCTCTGATGAACACAGACAAACATATTTGGATGAATGTCATTAATCAAACTGATCTCATGCCCAATTTACTGCCATAGTAGGGAAAATAAATTCTATAGGAGTCAATAGGGGATGAGACTCTTCCAATTATCTTCCTTTGTGTTTAGCAGAACAAAGAAATGGATACAGATTATCATTTGGAAAAACTCGAGGGTGAGTAAATGGTGACAGAATACAGTGACATTTCTGGGACATCATTGACTGCCATAGCAGGAAATGTATTGTACATTATCTTTTCATTAGTTGAAAGTAAAAAATTATTGGGCACCTTCGACTACCATTTATATTTTCCTACTATGGTAGTCAATAATGTCCCAGAAATTTCGGCAGTTTGGTAACATTTTTCCAAATGATCTTTTTTCATGATCTTTAACTGGATCAACCATCCACCTTAAGAAGGCTGTTAATTGTTATTGTATATAATACATGGTCAAATGTAAAAATCGAGCTTTCTTAGACGAGACAATTGCATTAAGTATAAACTATTGGATTATTGAATATGAATTTTATCACAGTTATCCTAACCCTAAGGCGATAAAGTGAAGTTTTATGTAGCTTTCGATTTATGATGTTTAACAATTGTAACATAACATTTAATATAAAATAGACCTTTTTTACATAAAATACAGGAGAGTCCTGAATACATAGCCATCAACTGTACACAAAAACGCTTTTTAGAATTTGCCCAATAGAGCTTTACATTGTTGCTAGGAAACGGAAACACTTGTGTGAAACTGAGTGAAGTCAGAATATATTAGCTCACTTTACTAATAACATAAGAGTTGTCAGACGCAATTTAAATGTTCAAATGAAAAGCAACCCGGTGTTTAATTTTATATGTTAGAAATATTATACATATGTAAATACCTTATGAAAAATCAACAATATACTGATAAACATAAAAACAAAATCTTAATTTGAAACCACAACATATTTTAAGGAAATGTGGAAAATATCAAACTGTTGTTCCGGCAAAAATGTCGTTTATATGTATACAAATATAACGCGTGACAACTTGGCATGTATGAACCATTTAACCTTTTTGTTAAAATCGTCTTAACTTTGTATTACGAAAGCATTAGCGCTCATCTGGGTGACGGACCTTTATTTTAAAAAATCACTGTTGCGCTATATATGACTTCACAGTATGTTGATTTGAAAACGTTACGGAGCGTAAAGTAGCAACAAGTGAAAGGACCACACAATCTCAGCTTCAGACAACAACTATTTATTATTCATAAATGAACTTAACTTTAGCGCTCAATAAGTAATTCTTTTAGACATATGCTATTACATGTGTGTCGTAAATAAACCCATCGTGCTAAAAACTTAAGGATTGTTTCACAGCATCTGTGGATGATTTCTGCTACCGGGTGAGCTAACAAATAGATAAAATAACAATAGTATTTAAATTGTAAGAAACTAACGTTAACCACGGAACTTAAAAGTTATTTATTTCTACGATCATTTCGTAGCTTGTCACTATGTAGCAGGCTGTGTTAAATGTGCGTGTTATAATAATCATAAAATATAGAAAAATTAGATTAATATTCTAATTAAAGACGACGTCTATTTTTAAAGGGGACATCATGAATGATAAAGATGACTCTTCAGGGACTCTGGACTCTGAGTTTGATCATTACCTTGTTGATATGAAGCCATATGTACTCAAACTGCAACACAAAACAGGTGTGTGTGTTTATAAAAGATCTGTTACTAGTTTTTACAGTTTACATCAAGTCAGCATTATTTATACAACAAGTTATTATAGTTTTGTTTTCAGTTTTATTGTTGTGTTAATATTATTAAGATTTTATTTATGTATTTTTATTTTTCATGTTAATTTAAGTTAAAAATGTCGATTTTTGCTTTTAACATTTTATTGTTTTATTTATTGCTGCTATATAAGTTGAATTACATTCAAGTTTAAGGATTTCGATTGAAGTTAAAAGAAAAGTTTTCTTAGTTTTGCTTTAGTTTTAGTAAACTATAATAACTTGATGGAAAACTATTACAAAACACACATTACCCATCAGAGCGCCAGCGATGTGCTCTGTGGATTAAGAAGCTTTGTGACCCTGGGGCCTGTGGCTCTGGATTGACCGGACGGAAAAACCGTAACATGTATGGCCGCCTCCTTCTGCACATGTTGAGAAGAGGAGTTTTGGAAGGCCCCTTCGCACGAAAACCTGAACATGGCAGCCTTAAGACTCTGCCTACATACATGGTAAATCTTGTGTAGAACTGTCTCTGTAGCTTTAATCGTTAAATTGACTGGCCTTTTCACGTATAGTCAGTACTTCACCTGCTGGGACACAACACTATAAATCCGTCCTTTTGGTCTTGAGAACTAAAATCAGTGTTTTTTTTTTATAGTCCATCTACTTTGATGAGCCATTGGTAAATCGGTCACTAGATCAGAGCTCTGCAGTACTGCCCGACTGGGTGTTTGGTGAATTGGGTCAGGCAGAGAAAACGTGGTCCACCTCTCCACTCTCAAACGCAGGAAGGTAGGACTCTTGACCCACTCTTGTATTCTTTAGATGTGATATAAATTAATGTAAAATGGTAGTCATGGATGATTTATTAATTTCGAAGTGAATCAAAGTAAAAATTAAATAAATAGTAAATACACTTTTGGTTAAAAAATATGTGGTGGTATAATGATGTACATAAACTGTTCCATGTTTTATGGGGACTTTCAGCTAGATACCTCTTAGCAATTGGGATCATATTTGTTTAATGTACATTGAAACAGATAGTCTTCCCTTCTTGGTTGTTGATGTACATTACGTACAAAAACGAAAAAAATATTGTTGAAACTAGAAATGTATCTTGTTTCCTTCTATCAAAACAACTGCACTAAACATAACTGTAGTAGAGTAGGCGGGGCGAGACCATGGTTCGAGTCCGGTGAGTAATTGTGAATGAGCGCCAGCTGTGTGCACACCGGGCTCGAATCACGTAGGAGATTGGGAGCATATAAAAGGAACGAGCGTCCGGACCCTCGAAGAGAGAGGACCGGGCCTGAATATGTTTTACGTTTGTATTTATGTTTGTGTTGCCGGCAGTCGTCCGTGAGGGGCTGCCGGCTGTCTTTTATACTTTGTTACTATTTGATTAAAATGTTTAAACGGTTGCCGCCTCCTTCCTTCCCTATCTTGAATCTTGTTACAATAACAATTACAGTGTCCTTTTGGCACTGAGTTGCTGTTAAAAACGATCAAGGTAAAAGGCACCAGGCACTTTTAGTACTTAATGAAGTAATTGTTAATGTACTCTAAAGTTTATTTGAAACGGTTTTGTATTGGTATAAAGCACTATCAAAAGGTAACTTGACATGTCAAGGCCCATTTTGTAAAAAAATAATTGGTGACTTTCATCAAGTTGAAACAAACCGTGGAAACATGTTACACATAGTAGTTTGACCAATATAATGATGTAATATTTGGCACCAACAAATAGAGTTTAGTTTTAGATGAAATGCTGTTAGATGTTCTCTGAATAGGATTTAAAACTGTTGGTGTGAGGATGTTGTTTTGTTTTCGTCTTGAGGTTTAAAATGGGAATAGCATTCAGCAAAACAAAATGAACCCAGGAAAGACATATGTTTGTGTTTAGTCACATGAGCGAGCGCTTTACAATACCAGACCTGTGTTGTGCTGCAATTTCAGGTCCTGATTCAAAGAGCTCTTTGACCCTTAACAGCAGAAGATTAAACTGGTTCCCCTGAAATTAGAGCTGTGCCATTTTGAACGCTTAGCAGATAGAGGAAGTGCATCTGTGTGAAAGCCTTGATTTGTGTGTTCAGTGCTTGATTTAGAGGAGACTATTAAAGGCATTTAGATCACAGACTGAAGTTTGGCTGGAGAAAATTACAGCAGTGTCTTTAATGTGTCGCTTACATTTAGATCAGATGAAAGCGTTGAGCTCTTGAGTTATGCTCTGATGTTCTTCTGTGAGTCAGTCAGCTGATGATACAGCACTTTTCCAGCTTTCATGGATGAAAACAAATATCTGTTATTAAACCTCGTTTAAGGTTTTATCACATTATTTAGGAATGACAATGACTTGGATCACTTTGCTAAAGAAATTAGATATTTTTTGACTAAGGTACTTCTTCTCTTTCTTCTCATGAAGAAAGATGAAGCCCTTCAACACTTCTGAGATGTTAACAGATATATACAGGGTTTCATATCACTGAACATTTTTAGGACCCATTTGGTCTTCTCAAATCAATTTCTCGAAATGTGAGGTAAAGTAATGAAAGTACTAAGTAATGTAAAGACTGTGATTTACAGACAGTTTTTTGTTTGTCCACCTGATGGCGATCTTTACCTGAGCTTCTGGTAAAAGGAGTTCAGACTTCCACATGTCCTAGATGGAGGAGGCTTAAATAAGCGTGACTATGAATTTCTGACACCAGACACTTTGTTGTGCACAGCTTGTCTTTAACAGAACTTGATGCAGAGAGACACATTGCACTTGTGTTTTTAGTGTTGCTCTCAAATCTTTGGGAAAGCTTTAGTGTAGTGTAATGTAGTGTACTGGATGTTCATAATTATTTTTATTACAGGAAAGGCAAAAAATCGTAAATCACTTTATTAATATTAATATTATAATTCTTTTTAAATAAAAACAATGCTTGGGATAATGCAAGCTGTCAACCAGGCCAAAGCATTAGATACGATTTTTAAGTTTTATTTACATAAAACATACTTGCTTTAATCTGTCCAGCTAATTCAGTCACCCTGTGTTAATTCTATACTTAATTTCTTTATTTTTGTTGATTCGGTGATGTACAGCGCATGTGTTGAACTCGTCTAGCCACAATTGAGTATGCTCAAGAAGCTGTGCGGACGCCTTTGTATGCGAGACGGACACAGACGCGGAAAGTCAAGTATACCCGGCCCTTAAGAGACATCAGATGTGTTTTTGAGTCATGTATGCAGTGAATAAATTAGCCAGGTGCTTGTGTTTCTAAGCGGAGAGCTTGTGGATGTGTCCTGAGTCTGGGGCTGCCATCATCAGCTGAAGGTCAAGACACGAGGGACTTTAATCAGACTGCCAGGCCACAGCACCTCTACGATTGCCGTCCACCTCTTTGATCCCACACTCTCATCTGATTTAATTATCCCCATCCACCTGTTAACGGCCAGACGCCACTCACAATGACTGGCTCTCATCTGCAACTCAAAGGAAGATGAAGTGTGTGTGTTTGTAGTGCATGCATTTTCCAGCAGATTTATTGGCTATGCCCTTTTCAATCTGTTTTTTGATGTTGTTTGAAAACACAGGGATACTTACTCTCCCCTTTTAACTACGCACTGAATTTCGTAGTTCATCCCAAATCACATGGACTATTTATAGTAACAGTGAACGTCTTAGTTGTGTAAGAATAAATACACAAGAACGCGTTTTTTGTGACTGTGTGTTTCCCTAGCTGTAGATTGCAGTGATATGCTTGAATTGTATATACAGTATCATCATCTAAAGAGTCTGCCATATTTACCACCAAATATGTGTGTAAATATTTTTTTTTTACTGCTGTTTGCACATAAGAGACCAAGTTTATGATGTAGTTTGTGTGTGATGTGGTTGCCACCATAATTTGGAATGATTAAAATGTGAGTTTGGAAACAGATTTTTGAGATTTTAGTATTCTGAAAGTTTGCTGTAAAATTCTTTAGGATTTTTGGATTCATGTTATTAAGTAGTAACCAATATTAAAAGTAAAATAAACAAAATTGAAGTTTTTATTAAGTTTTTATTTTACTACAGTTTCTAAATCGCGGCTCTGAGATGGGCCTTTAATGTCTGTTTTAGACTAGAGCTTATAACACGAGGAACGATGGCAAAATGAAAATTGAAAAAACAGGGCTGTTTGTCTACTTAGATATTTGTTGAGAGTTTTATATTCAGTATTCATATCTCCCTTTGTCTCTTCATGACTCTGGATTAGTTGAATTAGTAGAGATATGTGTTACGCATTCGTAATTAGCTCAAGAAGACGTTTTTTATTTGCCCATAAAACAAATTTGTCACGCTTGTCCAAATCAGTCTAATCGGTGGCCTCAGCATCAAACTGGAATAATATGGGAATAAAGTGGGATCATTAATAGTAGTGAACTGGAAGCAATGTAAAATAAATGAGTCCAGCGTCTGTATGTCAGGTCTGCAGTTGTTTTATAGAAATGAGTGCCAGGAATCATGAACCATATCAGCTGGGTAAAATATGATGCAATTCATAATGTTTCCATTACATGAGAGAAGCTTTTTTGCGTTCTGCTTTATGGTTGTGAATGTGTTAAATGAGACCCAGACAACATGGAAAAAGACTGAAACATTTAGACTCCTGTACACGTAAGTTTTAAAGGGTTTGTCCAAATGCCCATTGAACTACTGGTCGACACATCTCAGGTTGTCAACAGCCAAGGTGTTAAAGGGATAGTTCATCCAAATTTTTTTTGTCATTAATTAGTCACGTTCATGTAATTTCATACCTGTTTAAATTACTTTGATCCTATGAACTAAATTTTCAGAAAAATATTTGTAAGAATGTAATTCATTTTCAGTTCCGGGACATCATTGACTACCCTAGTAGGAAGAATTAAATGGTAGTCAAAGGTGCCCCAGAACTCTTTGTATCTATATTTTAACTTGGGGAACCTTCAGTATCTAGTGCTTGACCACCTAAAGTCCTTTATCTTTCAAAGGAAGAGAGGTTTGTTCTGTGAAAAATCTCCAGCCGGACCGTTGGTCTCCAGTCCACTCAAACACATGGAGAAGAGCCATATCAAGAAGGTGAGAACTTAAAACTTATCCAAGATCAGGCCTCCCAGCTTGAACTTCCCTTAATAAAACATTCAATCCAGTTTCTCCCCAGGCCATGACCACCTTTACAAGTTTTCCGTTTGGTTCAAATTCAGTCTTGTGTAGAGTTCTAGAGTTCTGGTCATGTCCTAGTTTTTATCAGGTGTGGTTCATCCACATGGAGACACTTTTAGCTGGATACGTAAAGAGTATGTATCGTTTGGGAGCCTGAAACTGCTGTTTTTTTTTAAACCGGGTCCCAGAGTGGATAAATCTGAAAAGCCACGCTTGCAGTTTCATGTGTACAGCCAATTCGTATATTTTCTGAAACGATGATGTCATAACCCCAGCGCGCAAAGTTTTTGCGTGTGCTCTAAGTCGTGACAGAATTACAGCGCCACATACTGATTTGGCATGTTTGCTACACCCTTTTGTGTCAGTTTCGTCTGTAAGCAGATATTTGTTGAGACGACGGCGTGAAAAGGAAAAAAGATTGGATTGGTAAAGCTCTGGCTTTATGTGGATGTGGATCAGTCACCTTCCTGTAATGTAATATGTTGGCTCTGTGGCATGCCCACAGTATTTTAAACATAAACTTCTACCAAAGATTCTAATAAGCTTCAACAGCATCCATATATCTCATTAAAATTGGGCTTTATTAGTAATTTCCTTTGCTTTCCTGAGGAAACGAAGCTGAATCTGAAAAGCAAAGCCCTGGAAAGATTCAGTTGATATAAAGTTCTTTAATGCTGGAGGCCTTCTCAGAAATGAGCAGTGCCTGACAACAAAGACGGGTCGATTCGTCATATGACCTCTGCAGGAATGCGAAGATGTTAAGCGGATATGATGTGGAACAGCCAAACATCTGGTGTGCCATGAGGGGAGCATGTCCAGTACCTCTCTCTCTCTCTCTCTCTCACATTCTGTCCATTATTTAGAAATTCACATAATCGTACATTTAGTTGAAGTACCTAGAAACTAGAATGTTTTGTGATTGCAAGTTTTCTATATACACTGCATGTCTGAATATCGGAACATGGAAGTGGTTTCACATAAACGTTAAGTTTGATAAATAGCAGAAGGTGAAACAGAACATCTACTTGAGCTTCTGTCTGAATCGTGTTTGAGTACAGTAGTGATTTTGACAATCATTTATATTTAAAGAAATGTAATACAAAAAATGATGTGGAATTGTTGTGGATTTTAACATTGTGTGTTTTATGGCAATAATGTATGTGATGGTTATGACATTTTTATATACAATATACATGCTGTCGCTTGTCATCATGGGTTCAGTATCTGTTAAATGGATTTTCCTGCTCTTGTCCAGTGGATTTTACAATCTGTTTAGTACAAACCCAGAGATGGATCAGTCAGTATTCCCAGAGTGGCTCTGTGTCCCTGGACACCATCTCCTCTTTGTTCCTCACTGTCTGTTTGTCCTCCAGGCGGAGACTCTCAGCGGGCTGCCCATCTCCTCTGATGAGAGTGACTTTGAGGCCCGCTTCAACAGCTGGAATCTCGGGGTATGGCTTTTCATGTTTTGCCCATGTGCTATTTAATGTCACAAACCTGACAGTTCTTCAAAAAGCATTTTATGTGAGCAGAGCCAAGAAAGAATGAAACTTGCAATAAACCTTACTAACTTATTGTTTTACACAGTTTCATCCCTGTAACATCTTTATTTTTGAGCCACCTCAATAAAACTTTTCCACAAAGTTCAGTGCTACTGTACTTCCATTTCGTGAGTGATGTTGCACAATTTATTCTTTTTTCCCAGCAGACTTTGAGATTTTTGTTGTTGATAGAGTGAGCTCTAGCTTTAAAAAAACTGGATTGCATTGTTTGTAGTTGATGACTACACCATATGGGAGGAAACATTTGCTGCAGCCATTGCTCAACATGTTGGCATGCACACTTCTCGAGATCAAAGCATTTGAGGCTTTATAGAACTGTGTTGGCCAACAGATTTTCTCAATAGCCACGTTTGATTCCCCGCCGATTGCGAAACCGTCCGACTGCTTGTTCCATCACAAACTTTACTGAGAAAAACAAGAATCTGAACTCTACTCATATCAGAGAGTGGGGTGTTGAGATAAGCGGGCTTGCGGGGCTGCTCTGCTGGTGCTTCATCAGGTGTGCATGTTAAACTGCTGCAATAACAACCCTGCCATGCTCAAGCCTCAAAGCCACATCAAATGCCAACCCTCTTAACCATACACTTACAGTATAAATATGTGATTGACAACCAACTTATCAACATAGTGATAAAATTTGTCATTTTACATGCCAAATGTGGGAATTTTAGCCATTATTTGATTGAAAGGTACAGTTTGTAAGAATTTTGCAGTAAAATATTAAAAAAAACACTAGGCCAATTTTATATATTTTTTTTCAGCTGAGTACTAACAATATCTTAAATGTTTCCAACTGCTTTTAAATCCTGAGAAAATCGCCATTCTAAACAGTGGACCGGGGCAGTTTAGTCGCATGTCAATGGCATCATATCTGCGTTAGCCTTTGTTACCGCCTTTACTGACATAGCAACCGCGTGAAACTGTCGTAGACAGACGCGGAAGTAGTTTGTACCGCCGGTCCGTCTAGCATTATTGCAAATGCTAATTTGAACATTTAAAACTGCGCAGTGTTATCACACCATCGAATTGAACAATTACTGTAACATCTACAACTGACAATTTATGTTAACCCCACATTACTCGGGTCTAATTCATTATAATGAAATAAAATGATTTCATCAAACGCACCATTTATAAAACTTAATAACCTCTTCCACTTACATGATTTCTCGTTCCCCTCTGATTGATGTATCAGTGGTACCATTCAACGGTGGAGTCGAAGATAACATATCCCATCATTCCACGCTTCTACACTGCGTCATCATGCTACGCGATTGTTGTTGTTTTGATTGTGCGCCCTCTAGTGGCGATATCTAAAACTGTTCCTTTAAGAGCCAAACAATGCATTCTATAAACCCCTTTCGCACCAAATGTGAAGATTCACATTGATAACATTTTCCTCTTGTGGAAACAAAAAATAAGATACAAGCGTTTGGGTCATGTGTTAGAATCGTGCATGCCAGATAGAGCTGTGAACACTGTTTACAGTTAAAGTCCCTGTGAGTCTGAAGTTGTGATCGTTTTTACTTCCGTATCTTGGCATTTCCGAGTGAAAGGGAATTTTGAATGAGAAAAAAATAGTGAGTTTCGTCTATCTTTGCGATTTGATTGGATGTATAAAAACAACCGTTGAATTTTGAAATGGAACTGGCAGCAGACTGACAGTTGAAGGGGAGGAGTTAACAGATGCTCCGCCCAAGCCGTCTAACATACATCAATCAAAAATGGATTACAGGACAACAGTGCATTTTCTGATTTTAACTAAAGATTATGAGGCCACACAATTTAAAAGAGAATGACCCACATTGATAAACTATTTACAATAAACGATGCACTATTTCATGAAAAAAGACGCATTGTCCTTTTTATTTTCTCTGGGCAAAAAAATTACACTATTTCTGCATCAATTGGATCAGCCTCTAAGATTTGCACAAATAATGTTCCAATTATGTCCCATGTGACCCAACATTGATTTGTAATATATTATTGGAGGCATGTCATATACCATCCTGCCATGGTCAATAATAAACTGCTGATTCACGGCATCAACTTTAAAAATGTGATTAAAAAAAGCATTAATCATTTGTTTTAGTTAATAATCTACGTTTGTGTATGTGAATTAACTTGCATGAATCATGACTAACTATGGTAGGATAAAAGATTTGAAATTCTTAAGTTCTAATGCAGGTGATTAAATCATTACTGTCCTTCCATTTGAATGCAAAAGGTACATTGTTTGTTGAAATAAAAAATAACATTGAATTGAAATGAAATTGAGTTGAATTTCATTGTGAATCCTCACACTTTTGCGAAAAATGTGATTTAAAACGAAAATCTGTTAATTGTTAATCCAATAAGTTTTCTGTCTACCTAAAGATTCACAACCCTCTTCCCATGATATAGATGGATAAATATCTTCTACATTTCATTGTTTGTGTGCATCTGTCCTATACACACTCCCTTTGCTTGCTTGTGTTGCCAATAGACAAATTCACAGGAGGGAAAAAGCATTTTTATGCAGAAAGGGAAATGGCCTTAGTGCACACAATGCCTCAAGTGGGATGAGGTATGATCTCTGTAAACACAGCAAGTTTAAGGAAGATACTGTGTGTTTAAGTGGCTCTCTTTGAAGCCGTTCTACATTGTTTATGACAAAGGAAAGGAGGTCAGAGTGGGACGGGAGGTGTTTGGGACTTACCAAGAGAGAGTCATGCTGTATTGTTATGTTTTTGCAGATTGAAAACCCCCGGTACCTGCGTGAGAACCCTGTTCCTCTATCTCCGGTAAGTGCTAAGAGTCTCCAGTGTCACAGCCAGAAAGATCATTGCCATTGAGCTCCACAATTTCGGGTTAATGAGTAATTTTGATGAGATCCGTTCCTTAATCACATTTTTATTTCTAAGAAATAATGATCAAATATTCATTAATAAAATCATTTTTTTCTTTTTTTGTTTATAGATTTACAACAAGTCAAGCAGAAGCAGCACACTTTGTGATGAGGTTGACCCAGTGAAAGTTGATAAAGAGGTGGGCACTCTTATCTTCTCCCATAATGCTTGTGATGTGCTGTAAATAATGATAGCTTTTGCCTTGTGTCCAGCTCAGTACCTTGACAAGAAAACTTCACTCAAAACATGATTTACAAATTATTTTCTTTCTTCTGTCAAACACAGAAGGCATTTTGAAGAATAGCTTTACCGCTGTTTTCTATAAATTACTGTATAAATTGTTTGCCTAATATTTTCGACAAATTGTGTGGCCTACTGTGCCTTAAAGGGCACAGTAGGCCCAGTCAATATTTATTCACTATAATCTAGGTTCTAGATGTCTAAAGTGATTAAATTTTTAAAAACTGGACACCATTCACTGTTGTTGAATGGACAAGCGCTAGCAGGACCCGTCTACTTTTGTGTTCTACTAATGACAGACAACTTAAGAGGTAGTTCACGCAGAACTGAATATTCTGTCATAATTCAATCACACGCATGTCATTTCAAACCTGCGTGACTTTCTTTCTTCCGCAGAACACAAAAGAAGATATTTTGAAGAATGTTTGTGAATGGCCCCCTTCACTTGCATTGGTTTTGTATCCATACAAGTCGATGGGTGCCAACAATGTTCATTCACCAACTTTCTTCAATATAGCTTCTTTTGTTTTTTTGCAGAGGAAAGAAAGTCATAAAGGTTTAAAATGACATGCGTGTGGGTAAATGATAACAGAATATTCATTTCTGCGTGAACTAGTAGAACACAAAAGTAGACGGGTCCTGCTAGCGCTTGTCCATTCAACAACAGTGAACAGTGGTGTCCAGTTTCAAAAAATTGGATGCGACTTGTTGTTCTGACAATATATGATGCAGTAGGCTTTGGTGACGAGCAAACGAAATTGTACTTTATTTGGACAAAATCTGGTTCTCGACCTCGGCTTAAAGGAAGTCAACCATAAGCAGCTTAACAAAATGTGTTGTTGTGTGTCATGAAGAAAAAAAGGACCATTTAAAAATGTCTCAAATTTAAGCTGAATGAAATTAAGGCCATCAGTTTTTGAATGAACAAACCATTAAACTAGTTGTTGCTCTCTTATATGCCATTGTCTGCAACTTCTTGAGGTTTGGTTTGTTTTTTCCACATTTTAAGTAAATGCATCATGATGGCTGGTTGCTTTTAATAAACTTAAGAAAAGGAGGTTAGATGACAGCTTCACACACCCTTTTCTGAGTTTCAGTTGTATATGGACTCTGTGTTCTCGCTAGAGGCTTTAAACCCTGGTTGTGATGACAGCTTCCTCTCTGTATGTGGGCATAAGCTGAAAATCCCATAGAACGGCTCCTCTTTGATGTCATTTCTCTGGTATTGTTGAATATAGCGAGCATGACCTGCTGGCGTGATCATGCTTCCTCTGGGAAGAGCTGTGCTCATTTAGGTCAACTTCAGTCCCACAACATCATCAGCCCTCATAAAAAACACTGAGATAGTGTTTCCTGCCAAACTAATCTTACTTTTGTTTTTAATGAACTATATTTTTAAGTAGCATCGATGAATAAGGGAATTGGGAACATGTCGCAGTGGCTGTGGTATTGCGGTGAACTCATGGTATGGTGATGCTCATGATTATATAGGGGTCAACGCCCACAACATACCGTGCATGTTTGTATCTGCTCTTTGTCCCGCCTCTCTGAAAGGTGGAAATTTTTTTCAGACACTTTCATTTTTGCAATTTTAAGTGTCTAATACATGCATGAACAACTTATAACACACTAAAGACACAGAAAAACACGTGTTTGCGCCATATTAACAAGACCTAAATAAATAATAAATATAAAACAAACACCCACGAGGGGGTAACAGAACAAAACATGGAGACAGGAACAAGGACTTAACTAGACTAACACTTGACATTTAAACTACAATAAACTGAACTAAACAAGACAGGACTCACCACAGATGACACAAACAATGAACCAGCACAAGAAAAGAGACACAAGGTCAATATAAAGGGAACCAAATCAAGAGGGGACAGGTGCAGGGGATAAACTAATTAACACTAACTAGGAAACAGGAGGGCAGGAACAATGACAAGACCAGAGAGAGAGTATGGCAACCAATAGGTGCCAAAATAGTCTCTCTCCAACATAAAACAAGGGATCCTGTCTGATTCCACCTCAAGATCAAGAAATACCTGACATGGTGAGGCGGAACCATGACAGAAACCCCGCCTTAAGGAGCAGCAACCTGATGCTCCTCAAGGCACAAACAAGACAAACCGTGACAAGACAAAACAAAACAGGGCAACATGATAAAAATAATAACCATAAAACATTGGGAGGGTATCAAGAGTCCAGGGCTGGAATGGCCGCCTGGACACACGGGCTGGAATGGCCGCCTGGACACACGGGCTGGAATGGCCGCCTGGACACACGGGCTGGAATGGCCGCCTGGACACACGGGCTGGAATGGCCGCCTGGACACACGGGCTGGAATGGCCGCCTGGACACACGTGCTGGACGCCGGTCGGAAGGCCTCCTGGACACACGGGCTGGACGCCGGTCGGAAGGCCTGCTGGACAGGGCTTGACGCCGGTCGGAAGGCCGGCTGGACAGGGCTTGACGCCGGTCGGAAGGCCGGCTGGACAGGCCTTGACGCCGGTCGGAAGGCCGGCTGGACAGGGCTTGACGCCGGTCGGAAGGCCGGCTGGACAGGGCTTGACGCCGGTCGGAAGGCCGGCTGGACAGGGCTTGACGCCGGTCGGAAGGCCGGCTGGACAGGGCTTGACGCCGGTCGGAAGGCCGGCCGGACAGGGCTTGACGCCGGTCGGAAGGCCGGTTGGACACTGACATTGGGATGTCGGCTGCACCGGGCTACACACCGGTTGCACTGCCGACTGGATGTGGCGAGGACCGGATACTGGCAGCCATCTCCTTGGAGGGGAGTCTGGCGGGTTCAACCTTGGACGGGAAGCCGGTGGGTTCAACCCTGGAGGGGAAACCGACGGCCTCGACTTCCGAGGGAAATCCGACGGTCTCGACCCTGAAGGGGAACCCAGCGGCCTCAACCCTCGAGGGGAACCCAACAGTCTCAACCCTGGAGGGATCTGCTAACCGTATCCTGGAGGGGAGTCCTGCGGCCTCAACCCAGGAAGGGAAGCCACCGAGCTCGACCCTAGAGGGGAAACCGACGACCTCAAACATCAAGGAAACATTTGTCAGTTTCGACCCTCAAGGGGAACCCAGCGGCCTCAACTTTCAGGAGGAATTCGGGGGACTCAACCCTCACGCCAACATCCTACTGTCTGCTGGGTCCTGTGATGGCTGGTTCATTCTGTCATGAACGTGGGTGGTGAGGGACGGAGGACCCAAACGCAAGACAGTGGGTAAGGGGTTAACAAGACTAATAAATAATAAATATAAAACAAACACCCACGAGGGGGGAAACAGAACAAAACATGGAGACAGGAACAAGGACTTAACTAGACTAACACTTGACATTTAAACTACAATAAACTGAAGTAAACAAGACAGGACTCACCACAGATGACGCAAACAATGAACCAGCACAAGACAAGAGACACAAGGTCAATATAAAGGGAACCAAATCAAGAGGGGACAGGTGCAGGGGATAAACTAATTAACACTAACTAGGAAACAGGAGGGCAGGAACAATGACAAGACCAGAGAGAGAGTATGGCAATTAATAGGTGCCAAAATAGTCTCTCTCCAAAATAAAACAAGGGATCCTGTCTGATTCCACCTCAAGACCAAGAAATACCTTACATGGTGAGGCGGAACCATGACACTATGACTTACCCTTTCTATTGATTTCACATATTATACTCAAACTATGTGCAATCCAACATCAGAAAAATAAATTCCAGCATTGTGAAATTGTATATGTTATTGGTTTAATTAAAGTTTTACGTTTAAGATCATAAGTCTTTATTTGGGTGGGCACCCTACACAAAGGGGGGCTTACAACAAAAAAGTGTAAAAAACACTGCTTTAATGATAACATCAACTAGTATCTGCAAGTACATGACATTATTGTAGTGAAATCAGTTTTAGGAGCCGTATAAAAAAAATTTATACAGTAAACGATTTTGTTTTCTAGCAGTTCTAATGTGAATGATGCTGTATTTGTTTGAAACAGAAATTTCGCCTTAAAAAGCTTTTTGTGTGTTTATTCAAACATGGAACATTTATCAAGGTATTTGCCCTGAAAATAGCTGGAATCACAGCCCGAACCCCGCTGTGTGGCGCTAACACGTAGCACACAGTTTGTGAAAATATTCCCTGGAGAAATGTGTGAAACCAATGCTGGGAAAAAAAAAGAGGCAGCAGCTGCTCTCATCTCTCCTCCACCCACCCTTCCATCTCTTCATCTGCTCTTCAAAAAAGGCCGTGTCTCTGAGAGTTTAATGCGAGTAAAAGCACCAATGTCATCCGCTTCACTGATTCCAGGGAATCTGAAAACCCGGAGGTGTGCGCTCGCCCGCCGCACCTTTGCAGACAAGAGTTTCAGAGCGCCACTGATGTAGTTTGACAAACTTTTCTAAAAGCTCCAATTGAAGGTTCAAAAAAGAGACAAGAAAAGAAAAAAGTCCCGCCCACGCTTGCATCTTCGCTGCCGGGATCTGTTTGACTGCGTGGCTTCAATCAGTGCAATCTTCTCCTTTGACAGCTCTCCTGTGGTCTCTGAGATTGCACAAGAAGAATGGTATGCACGGCAAGAGGCGGCGGCCTGTTTCTCAGCGTTGAGTCGAAGTAGGGCAGGTGACTGTAGCAAACTGTGTCTGTCTCGCTCTTGTAAGATCTCATCCAGCCTCCTGATCCTCTTGTCATGAGATGAACCTCCGCGTCTGGGCATGGATTGAACTCTCACTGTGTTTATTTACAGAAGATTGTTTTGTGTTGTTTTTGTAAGGGGCAAAACATAGTCTACCTGAGCGTGTTTTTTCTAGATTCTATTCCAAAATATAGCACCTCGCAAAACTATGCAAGTATGCAACGTATTATGAGTGTAAACCGCTTCCACAGACTGTTGTCTTTTCACGTCTACTGTCATAGTGGACTAAAAGTGAGAAGATACTGTTATCATTGTGTTACACGGTATACGTAACATTGCAAAAGAAAATAGTTTAAAATAACCTTTACAATCAGTCATTTAACATATGACACAAGGTCTTGTGTTTTTAATGCTGTGTTCATAGAGCAAACTATATATCTTCAAAGCATCCAAAAATGGATCAAAGGATCCAAAAAATCACACACAGGCAAAGTCCTCCTGAGCTGTCTTCAGTTTTTCATGTGAAAATAAATAGTTTATTGAGCACAAAGCGGATATATATATATAAAGAGAGATATTTGGATATATTTTTGGTCACATTTTTTGGCTGTGATAATCAAGTCTGACCTTTTAATTTCTCTCAGAAGACAACTTTTGAGACAAACATTGCTTTTCTCAACTTAGCAGCTATAGGCTGTGTTCGAATGTCAAAGCTCTTGGGGGTCCCCTTACCAGCCCTCAAAATAAATAAATCAATAAAAAAATAGTAGTAGCTGACAGTACAAACATCAATCACGTGATAGTTTGGATCACAGTTATTTGACCACATTACACCTGATAAATGTTCTAATAATGTTTTATGAAACTAATCCATACGAACCAATGAATAGGAAAAATTGATGTTATTTCTTTGGGCGAGGGTAGCCTCGTCAAAGTCAGCTCTTGTTTGTAAGAGACCGCAAAAGAATCTGAATGTGAAAGTTTTCTGTGGACAAACGTTTTCAATTTTGAGACATCTCTGTCTGTATGTCTTGTTTTCATTGAACGTCTGATTTTTCCGATAAATAGTCATTTTAATTTGTGAAATTTGGACAAATAATGGACAATAGTGTTTTCTTAGCATGATAATTTGACAGAAGCATAAGATGACAAATGGAACACCCTGCATACCGCCAGCAGATATGGCCTGTGGCACAGTGATTGTTTCTGGGGCCTAGACACAACTTTCTCTTTTACTATGGCCATGTAGTGCCCTGCAGCCGATCTGATAATCCAGCAGATTTTGTCCCACTCTGGTGGCAGCAGTTGAAAACCCTGAAGCGCAGTCAGCCTGAGGGCAGGGAGGATCGCTCAGAAATCCTACTCGTGCCAGATCAAACCATGTTTCCCAAAATACACGAGTAGATAGACACTGCTTCAGGAATCACCAGCGGCCATAATGACAAAAGTTTCTGCTGCTCTTCATGTGTGTGTAAGCGGAAACGCATATGTAAATGTTATTTGACAGCTTTAAAACACCTTGGATGCATGTTCTGACATGCTACTAAAAACTTCTGGTCCAACAAATATGGAGGCACTTTTGCAGCCTGAACTATAGAAGGGGAGCTTCATTTAACAAGTTAAGCGAGGAATTGAGAATCTTCTTAAATGCTACTGCTTAGATAGCGCCTACATCCCATGTGGAAAGGATAGCTTACACAGACTTGAATTGTGAGTCTGAATAATGGCGGATTTTTACTTCTGCGTTTGACCTATGACGTAGCCTACACACAGCCTGACACGCTCCTCCAAAATTGTAACATCAATACGCGCATCAATACGACGCGGACCGCAAGCGCTGTGATTGGTCTGCTTGAACCCCCTCCCTTCAGGTCAAAACTCTGTGATAGCTTCGGATTTATTCATACGCATTTCCGAACGAATTATAAAAAATAAATGTTCTTCTGTATGTAACAACTCAAGTAGCAAAAGTGACTGTTAAATATCACTGCTAAATGCTTCCGACAACGCCGTACACAATAAACCGCTTGTTCTTCGGCTCTTGTCTTGGTTACACAAGCAACGCGCCTGTGGACACTGATGCCTAGTGGGCATTGCCTGTCGACGCGGACAACAATGCACAAGTATTAACGAAAACCAGCGCGTTGCCGCAGACGAAGAGGCTATAGGTCGGACACAGAAGTGAAAACCCACTTTAATGCTGTAGAATGCACCTGTTATGATACATGAATATTTATGACAATTATTTTTTTTGTTGGTTGCAAACTGCAAAAAGGCTCTTATTTTCTGTATTTTATGATGTTCTTTATTTATAGATTGAGCTGAAAGCTAAAGTTCTGGAGGCCACACACCAGGAGGAGATGCTGAGGATGCAGCAGAAACATGATGTAGAGATTCAGAAGGTGCTAGTACACTTATTTATATAAACAAACTTTACAAAGATCATTTAATGAGCAAACCACAATCGAATTACATTTATTTTGTCTGTGTTCTTTTAGGGTTAAAAACAACACTTACGTGTGGATTACATTGTAATTCATTGACTCTATAATTATGTGTAATATTAATTACACATCATCTGTTTGAATGGATTAAGATTGGTTAAGATGGAGGGAATTCAGGTAACCCCCCCAAATGAATCAATTAATATAGAAATCAACAGCATTTCATTCCATCACAGTAAAACCAGCATGTATCTCATCAGTACCATAGCAGTCTGTGTTTTATTCTGTCCTTGAAGTTTCTTGGCCTGCGCATTTATAAAGCCTACAGCAGTTACCTTTGCCAGCAGACGTTTGTTTGTTTCCACACCTTTATAAACAGAGACATCTTAACTGATTGTCTTTCATGGTCATCCCGTCATCCCAACACTTTTTTACGACCCTCCATTGTGGGGCTGTAAAGAGCTCTTTAAGGAAGTGATGGGAAAATTGCGTGTCCCTAAATGTTCCCTGAATTTCCCTTTAGCCCCTCTCTTTTCCTTTCAGGCCTAAAGCTTTCATCTTTCAGAGGGCGACCGGCTCGCGGGATGATGAGCTTAGCAAGAGAGTGCACTTCTGATGGACAAAAAGCAGGATAAATAATCCACTGATGGGCTCGCTGACTTTTCAGAGGGAGAACATAATAACTTTCAGGATTTTTCGGTTTTTATGAAGTTGAAATCTGCGTTTGAAGGACATACTAGCTCTTGAAACGGCCATCTCACCACCGAACACCCCTGTATATAGACCCTCAACCTCAGACAATACGTGCCATAATAAAGTCCTTTGAAGACTGTGTTTGTTTATTTGGTCCAATGAAGATTTGGATTAACATCCATTATTTTCGGGTTCTTCTATCGCCTCTTAATTGCTTTGATTATGTTGTAACACTGTCATTATCTTGATCATATTCAAGTTTCTTTATATGGCAGTCATCTTGCATGGACATAAAGTGTAGTAAACTTCTGCCTTTGAGAAGCTGTGTCAAATAAGGTTCAATCTGAGGATGTCAATATTTGCTCAGGTGCATCTTTCTTTGAAGGCCTTAGAAACACCCCACACACATGTGTTGTCCGTCGGAAGACTCACATGAATCCTGGGGAGTTTGGGTCAATGCATGCCGTTTGTCATGTCCCTTGGCTGTTGATCTCTGTAGGGTCCTTTGAGAGTTGCAGACCCCTGGTCGCAACGCCGCTGTACACCCTCACTGGGACAATGGCGTAGAGCCTTTGAACTCCCACTTGGACGCAGATGGCTTGTAGAAGGTCAGGCCATCAAAGGACTTACAGCAGGCTGAACAAACAGCTCTCTGCTGAGTAACGGCCGCATCAGATAAAACTCATTTCTGAAATGGCCACCCGCCTCCTGCCCCACCTTGAGCCAAGGCATCTTATCACCCACAGCTCAAGGCACAACACCGGGTTGCTGCTGGGGACCAGGTCCAGCAGATCTTTATTTGGAACTTGCTAGATATTGCCTTGCGTTTGGCTCCATCCCACCTTGAATGATTCCTAAATTCTTTAGACTCATCAAAAGCCTTAGTCGTGACAAACAATGGCCGATTGTTAAGAGCTTGCAGAACCGGCCTGTTGGTCTCTGCGAGATGAGGTCCTTGGGGCTATGGCTTAAGTCCTTTCAGAAACTGGCAGGTCTTATTCATTCTTCTGGTATGTTAACACTCAACATGCACTGTAATTCAGGAACGAGATCTCATATTTACATTCTCTTTATTCACTTTTTTAGATGTACGCATTTATAGGCAAATATCTTTTTCCAATTTCCAAAAAGATTTCCTCATTGATGCTTTTAGTGTTTCCTTCTGTACAGCATTACACCTGTAGCTTGAATAGGCAAAGCTCACTGAATGTGAACATACTGTTTGCTCATGTATTAGTTTTTCAAGAATGGAAAAAGCAGTTTGAAGCTTTAGAGAATTTGGTGAAAGAAGTTCTTGGCACAGAACTTGATGAGAACAATTCTTTAACGCAGGACAACTCAAGAGTAGATGCTTGAACACATGGGTTTGTCTCCTGAAATGCTATGAATATTGTTGGATTTTCATCCTTTGCGTTAAGTTTACACTACTGTTACAGATAGTCTACTTGCTCCTAAAAGCTTGCACTGAATAAAGGCCAAAAAGGGAGATCTTGCCCCCCCATTTCTCAAAACGTCAGCTTCAAAGCAACGATTTCCAGTATTCAGTGACGCAGGAGAGAGTGAGTTCCTTCATGGTCATGCTTGTGAATAAGAACATTATCCTCTGTAATCTGTAGCCAGCATAAGGTTGTCATACAGACAGACCACAAACCTCTATTTAAACTCGGTTACCCCTGAAACGTATTTACAATTTTGGATTAGCTGGAAGGTCTGGAATATAAATGTTCTGTCAGCCGTTGTCTCGAATGTCATGAATATCTCTGTTTATATAGAGCCGTTTACAAAGAAAAACATTACTACTGTTGCTTATACTTAAAGTTAATGAATCAATTTTACACTTTAGTCAGAAATGTTGCCTCAAATTATGTGGCATGATTAGAAAATGACTTTGATCATACTGGCAAACAATAAAATGCATATAAACGATACATTGAGAAAATATCTTTGTTAAAACCAGATTATCGTAGATGCTTAATAGACTTTTTGAAGTAGGCAAATAAAGCAGACACCTGTAACACTTTAGCAATCAGCTAGCAGCACATTGGCAACTCTTTTTCCGGTTGTTAAAAAATGATCAAAACAGATTTTCTTTATTATTGTTTATTTAGATTTTGGACCGAAAGAATGGTGAGATTGATGAGCTGAAGAGCATGTATGGAGGGAAGCAGAAGGAGGTGGAGGAGACCGTTCGGAGGTTGGAGAACAGAGGTGAGGGGAGGACATGGAGGAGGTGGTGTTTACACACTCATTCTGAGCGATCTGGCAGGTTGACGGTGTTGCCCGATGTGCCTCAGCTGTGCACAACTCCCACAGCCCCATAACATCTCATAAAGTATGCATAGAGGCCCCAACAAAATAGCAACAATTCTGTAATTTCATTCTCAAAATATTGTATAAGGTTCTTGTTCAGCCTCAACATATGCCTAGTTTACAGTATGAATGTATTGTTTATTAGAATTAATTCCCAAAAGATGCATTGACGTTGGGCAGTGTGCTTTAAATTTTGCATCACTGTAACTTTGTATTATACTGTATATAACACATTACACAGCTTTTGATCAAAGTAAGGTTGCGACATTGGAGAAAATACTCAGCAATGGTATTGAATAATGAATTTACATACGGTTTGTCTTAAAACATACCCCACATAGGCAAAAATAATGTCAAAATCTCGATTTTCACCACAGGGGACTTTAAAGGGATAGTTCACCCAAAAATTAAAATTCTGTCATCGCTTACTCACCTTCGAGTTGTTCCAATCTTTATAAATTTCCTTTGTTCTGATGAACACAGAGAAAGATATTTGGAAGAATGCTTATAACCAGACAGATCTTGCCCCCCATAGTGAATCCCATAGTAAGAAAAAATACTTTGTAATTTTTTTTGTTCTGTTGAACACTGTTGACATTTTGAAAAATGTAGGACAGCAAATAGTTCTGGGGCACATTTTTTTTTCCTACTATGGGGGGCATATTCTAGTTACAAGCATTCTTCCAAATAACTTCCTCTGTTTTCATCAGAACAAAGACAAATATACAGATTTGGAACAACTCGAAGTTGAGTAAATTATGACAGAATTTTCATCTTTGGGTGAAGTATCCCTTTAACAAAACATCAGTGTGAAATCACTGTAACACATAGCCCTGTCACCTCACTTCCTCTTAGTCTACATTATACATACATGAAACCTTCAATTTGTTCCCCATTGTTGTCTGTCGGTCCCGTAGTGTGTTTTGTGTGGTCAAAAGAAGAATTATTCTGCATGGGGTGGCCTGGGGTGCGAGATGCCCCGTTGCCAGGCCTCAGTATTTGTCTCTTCCTCCTGTAGTTCAAAGCCTGCTGCGAGAGTCCCAGGTCATCCGGCAGACCAAAGAGAAACAGATCAGCGAGCTGAAAAAAATGTCGGATCAAAGTGCTGAATCTCAGAAAAACGAATGGGAGAGGAAGGTAAGGAAGGGTTGAAAGGGCTCAGGTTTCCGCAGGCCCGTCTCACCAGCAGCCAGAGCTTTGAACGCTCAAAGAGTTTATAGAGCCCAGCCAATCATGCAAAAAGAATCCAGAAAATCCATCTTCTCTGAGTTTGCAGTATATATGAGATGTTTATTGCTATGATAGGAAAGCAAAGCTCTTCCTTGCCTTTGTACAAATTTTCGATGGGAGGGCTTTTTTCCTTCAGGCCTTATAAAACATTCTCTTTGTTCTCTATTTCTAAACATAAAACGATGTAGGCCTCATGTTCAGGGTTTAACAATAAAGATGGCCTGGGGTATTGTATTGAACATTGTTGTGAAATGTGCTGGTTTAATGTCACCATGAATCAAGTATTCTAACCAGCTAGTCAAGATGAGGGCTTGTCAAAATGACTTGAGTCTAGTTACAATGTTTTTTGTAAATGGGCCATTCTACAGAATTATCTCCAAGTCTGAGTTGTCTCAATTTGTCTTTTTCAACAAATTAAGTATGTATGCAAGAAATATATAAAATGTAAAATATCAAAGGTAGTTGTAAAAGCAGAGGCAGACTGTTGTGTGATTGATTGTTTTTGAATGGTAGTTGCATGTAGCAGTAGCAGAGATGGAGCAGGAGAAGTTTGAGCTGCAGAAGAAACACACAGAAAACATCCAGGAGCTGCTGGAGGACACCAACCAACGGTTAGCCAAGATGGAGGAGGAGTACACTGCTCAGAGTCATGCCACCGTTAGTCTATTTACACTACATAAATAAACAAAGTATGGCATTGGAAGGTAACAATAGTAAATAATAATAAATCATGTGGAAGTATAGAGGGTTTTATATTAACAACAAAAACAAACGTTACTGCCCATACAAACTTTTGTGACCCTAACTGAACTTCCGGTACACATTCACAAGCAATAGAGTGCCTGTAGATTATTTCTGATAACAATCAAAAGAAACCCAGAAGAAGCTTTACTTTGCTTAATTTGTCTCTCCAATATTTTGAATTTAGACTCCGATACCAAGCTCAACCGCTAGACGTTAATGTCCCATATGTTTTGAACAAAATGTTTTTTTCACTAAAATTATTATATAGACAAATAATAATACAAATTAATATAACGTAAATAAAATAAAATATAAATACTTATACTATTAGACACTAGCTAAACACAAACTGGAAGTTAACCGGGGGTCAGGCCCGCACGCATCCGATGAAACGGTCTATAATATATATCTATCTTATCAGTAAATACAGTGATTCATAACTTGCGTTGATCCATTTTTCAAGAGACCAAAGTTTACATTGTGGTCAAATGACGTGTTTGAATATCTTTTAATATATACTCTTGTTTTCTACATTAACTAAAATATTTTTATATGTTGAGTTATCTGAGGCCGGTTGCATTTTAGATTAGATTTACAAATTGTGGCTGGAATACATACAAGAATTAAAATCTGAACAGATTATTTTTTAACTAGATATCATACACTTGCATTTTTTGAAAAAGTTTAATATAGAAACAGACTAATTTATCATATTTGCAGACTGGAAAACTGAAAATCTAGGCATAATCTGAGCAAAAATCGTCTAGTGTTTTTTAGCCTTTAGTAGTCTTGTGTTTACTTAAGTCAGTTGCATAAATCTAAGATGGGTCTAATGTAAAACAAAAAATTTAAACTGATGGCCCCCTGACTATTTTTTGGTTACGATCCATGTTGTCATGTCAACCAATAAACTGTCAACTGCTCTAGATTAAAAAAGGGCCTGACTTTATTTTGTTCTATACAGTAGCAAATTTTTTAATACTGTAAATGGACAATAAGAAGAGGAAGAGCGTTCAAAGACCAATAAAATTCACTGAGGGTGGGTTGCACTAACAAGGATTAGGTTTAGATCTAGATTAAATCATGGTTTATCTAATAATTCTGTTGCACCAAACTTTAAACCTTATTTAAAAATAATCAGGTTTATATTGACGACATCGGGGGGCACGGTGGCTTAGTGGTTAGCACGTTCGCCTATCATCTCCAGGGTTGGGGGTTCGCTTCCGACTTGTGTGTGTGGAGTTTGCATGTTCTCCCCGTGCCTCGGGGGTTTCCTCCGGGTACTCCGGTTTCCTCCCCTGGTCCAAAGACATGCATGGTAGGTTGATTGGCATCTCTGGAAAAATTGCCCCAGAACACGACCGAGGACGACCCCCGGAAACGCTATTACCTACCGGGGGCCATTCGCAGCGGTTTACCCACTCGTGATTCCTGTTCTGGAATCTCTCCTGTACTCTTTTCTCTCATGTCTGCTCCAGTCACGAGCTGCAGGATAATGATACGGCTCAACAGTCATATTTGCATGCGATCATGGCTCTTCAAGGCTTGTGAAATGTGTTTATGAATAAAAAAATAAAAATCCTGAGAGAGGTTTTAAATAGCAAAATAACACTTCTTTTACATGCACGAGATGTTTACTTCCTTTTTGACATGACAATGCAACACTGTTGCTGTTTAGTTACACCGGCAAAATCCATCATGTTTTAAATACAGGTTAAAGGTTTAATCCACGATTTAAGTTCATCTCCGTTAAAAATTAAGTGGTGCAACGCAATTTGAATTAAAATAAAACTAGGATCAATAAACCCTAGATTAGCTCTAAACTCTGTGTACTCTAATCATTGTTGGTGCAGTCCCACCCTGTAAATGTTATGACAATGCTGGAGATTTATTTTGTGGACATCTTTGATGGTTTGTGAAATGTTAATGTTCTCAGTCCAAGCTTGGTTTATTTTTCTTTGCACTGTAATCACAAAATGTATTAATTTAAGTTGATTTGGCAGCATTGCAATTCCTCTAATTCCTGCAAATATTTTCAGCAAAGAAAAGATGGGTTTAGTGCCTTCTGTCGGCCATTTTGGTTTACTTGGTTCAGTCTCCTACATTTTTTACAATTTAGACTGTCTTACTAAAGACTACCATGAACTTTTTTTATACAACCTTCTTTCTTCACTGACTTATTAGTCAGACTAATTCTTAGACAGTCTTAAAACCGTGCTTATGTTTATGCAACCGGCCCATGGTTAGGTACTGCCTAAAGATAAACTGTCGCTACAGTTAACCAACATACATATGACAGGCTTGCATGCTGTTTGTGTATGTTTCTGGTCTTGTGTGGCTGGCCCAACCAAGCTAACAAAAAAGGTCCCCAGAACGTCACCGTGTAGGGTTCTTTAAACGTTGAGGGGACGTTCACGGGACAAACAAAGGACAATCATGGACCTTTACGGAACATTCGCTAAAAGGCCATTATGTCTTTTTTTTTACTGATGGAACGTGTCAAATTAAACTATAAGAATCAAATACACGTACAAGGAATTGTCAAGTCAAACTACTTTTATTTCATAAAACATTTGGCAAGGTGATGTCTTTCTCTTTGTTATGATTTCTTATGTGTCTCTAATCTGGGCGTCTGCCACGTCATGAATCCACTTCATGGTACTCTTGCTACCTGAAACAAATGTAACTAAATTCAGCAGTGAGTTTAAACCTTGTAGCCTATTATTCTGCTTCACTTCTCTTTTGTCATTAAAATAATTTTCTAAACTAAAACTAAATATATTAATTCAACCAAGGCCACACATAAAGTCTTGGTTTAAGATAAGCTGTTTCTGTGAAACACTATTAAAAGTAATGCAAATTATGTTTACCACTGAAGTGTTTTTGTGATTTTGGGGAATGAAATTAAATGGAATCTGTATCAACCCCCACTCCTATGTGACTGATCAACTATTTGCAAAGCCGAAGATGCAGTGATGCTAGCAGGAACAAAAAACCTTTGGATTTATTTAGCTACTGCGATCAGAAGTATCATTATTGGGCCAATATGTGAGAGGATTTGTATATCACAGATGCACAGTGCTTGATTTTTTTTTAAGAACTACACATTTGTCTTTATATGTCTATAACTGATGATTCTAATTTCCTGTTTGTTGTAACAGTTCATTTAATGTTAAATCTAATAGTTAGTCAAAACATATAAGGTGTACTACTCACACCCTGTCTAAACGCGACTGTATGATGCGGCACGATGCATAGTCGTGACAAAAGACAATGGAACCCATTATAAGTTTTAATTTTGTCCACATCGCGTCTGGTGTAAACTACAAAACCAAAGGTGCTCTATGCTGTGGCTCTAGAAGAGAGTGTTTAGAGTATAGTTACTGTTGACACACAGGCAAATGGGAGAAAAAGAAGTAACATCACAGCCCTACAACTGACTGATCATTAAAATATCTTTATATACCTACTAATCCAAAGATGCAGCGATCCTGGGTGGTTATAAAATCAACCAATGGGAAGAAAAAGAAGAAACAGCACTTAAAGTAATATGAGAGTGGTTTGAAATAACCTTTTGTTGAGACATATCATTGACAATGGACAAAAGGGTTGTATTTGTTTACATTACAGTATTTATTGCATTATCCAGCCTGCACAATACTTCTATGACTTAAAATAATCTGTTAACATAGTTATCAGCAATTGTATTGGTATTAAATAATATTAAAATAGATTAATAAATGCAGCAAACTATTTCTCATTGTTAGTAACTAATTATTTACAATCGTAATTTTTATGCAAATACAGAGAAGATATCTGACAGTCAAAAATATACTTACAACGGCAAAGATACAGCAATCATGAGTGGCTCCTAAAAGAACCTTTGGAGTTTATTTAGCTGCTGCTACCAGACAAGGAAAATTATAACAATAATAATTATTATGATACATTTTATATCACAGATCTTATTTTTTAAGTACTATAAATGTTAAATCTTCAAGACATTACTAATGATTCTAATTTGCTGTTTGTTATAACTTAAGTTATTTTAATGTTAAATGGTTTTGATAGTTAGTCAAAACATACACAAATATACTTACAGTACAAAACCAAAGGTGCTCTATGCCGTGGCTAGAAGAGAGGGATTAAAGTGTAGTTAGTGGCTGACACACAGGCAAATCGAAGAAAAAGACGTAACCTCACAGCCTGTGACTGACTGATCATTAAAATAACTTTATAGACTTATCAATCAAAAGATGCAGCGATCCTGTGTGGTTATACAGCTGCTGCTACAAATTGACGAAAAGAAGAAACAGAAGAAACATCACTTACACTTATAACTTTTAAGGAGTAGTTCACCTCAAAATGAAAATTCTGTCATCATTTACTCACCTTCTTGTAGTTTTAAATCTGCATGATTTTCTTTGTTTTGCAAAACACAAAGATATTTTTAAGAATGTTATACCAAAATCGTAGCCCATTCACTTGCATTGTATGACACAAAAAACAAAAACAATGGGTCCAACAGTTTTCCGTTACCAACATTTAAAATACAGTATCTTTTGTGTTCTGCAGAACATAGAAAGTCATACAGGTTTGAAATGTCTAGAGGGAGAGTAAATGATGAAATTACAAATTTTCAGGAGTGAAATACTTAAGTAATCCTACTTTTTGTTGATTTCAGCATTTAACAATACATATTTAAATAAAATCTGTCAACATAGTTAATAGACAGTGAACTAGCAATTGCATATTATTAACTAAAATTATAGATTAATAAATGCTGAAATACGATATTGTTTATTGTTAGTTTTAGCTAGCTAATGCATTTACAACTTAATTTACCTTTATGCGGATACTGAGAAGGTGTCTCAAAAGATATACTTACAAAGCATAAGATAAAGCAATCCTGGGTCACTCTTTAAATAACTTTATTTATTTAGCTATTGCAAGCAGAAAAGCAAATGGGATTAAAAATCGCTAAAGAAATCACTGAATATATACGAGATAAATCATTGACTAATCAGTAAGTTACAAACATTAAAAAAACGAATTTACATATGGTGGATATTTTGTTTATTTGTATTTCAAGAGGGTCAGCCCTCACTGAGGCAAGACATTTCGATCCCTGTGGAGATATCAGTGCATAAACAGCAGTAGAAATCACAACGTTGAATATTGTTGTTGTTATGAAGTATAAAAGGTGTGTTTGGACACTGTAATAAATTATTTTATCTACTTGTACATATAGGTTAGAGTTACCCTCCCCACAGCTGCGTGTGTAAATGAGAAGAGGTCGGCGCCTCAAAACCTTGAGACACAGCGCTATTTCCATGTAAGGAATCATTACTACATTTACAGAAATGACGTCACACACATTTAACCGCATTGAACATTAGCCTTACAGTGTTTATAGAACGAGCAAGATCATTCTTATAAATAATATCTAATTAATAAATAAATCAATAAATGCAGTCTCCCGGTGAGCAAGCCAACACTGCCCTGCTGTGGTGAGGAACCCATACTCCAATGATTGATTAATGGAGAAAAAAAAAAACCTCGGGAGAAACCAGGCTCAGCCGGGAGGGCCAGATCCCCTCTGACGTGTCATAGCTGCACTCAGTGACCTTGTTTTATTTTTGAATCATTTAAATATATTTATTTTGTCACACCAGCATTGTATTTTACCAGTATAATAAACAAATAGAATAGTGTGTTTTAAATTGTATTATTTCGTAATTAATTGTCTTTTGCTGAATTATTTTTATTTGTATAATTATTATTAATTATGAATAATTAGTATAATAAAATAATAATAATAACAATGTATAGTTATTTTACAGGTCAGGAGCCTAAAACATCTAAGAGACGTTTTGTTAATTCCAATATTTAGTCGTGAATAAAAAGAAAGTGATGCTGAGGCATTTAATACATTTAAAGGGAATGCAACTTAAAACTTTTAAATAGTTATATGAATGTCCATTATCATCGTTAATTTAAGGAGTAACTACATTCTTTATTGTTAAAAGCAATATTAGTTTATAGTTGTGCTATTTTTCTTTTGTAAGAGCCGCAAGATGTAATGTCTGATGATAAAAATGAACATGCATGGACGAATAGATCGCGCAAGTGTTGTCAAATTAGGAGGAACAATATTGGAATATTGGCCTTATAGCGAACGTTCCAGTAATGTCCTCTTAAGGTCTGCGAGTGAAAGTTACCAAGCGGACCAAATAAGGACCTAATGCGAACTTAAGAGGACGTTTGCGACGTCCGGGCGACGTCCCCTGTTTGCTGGGAAGTCTTTCCTCTGCTGTCACGCTCCTTTTTGTGTGTGCACAAAACAAAGAAACCCTTTAAGCCATTTAAATGAAGGCCAGAGGGGTCAAAACATTGCACTACTTTTTCTGAGATGAGAAGATATATCTATCCGTCAGTAGCAAAGGCTGCCGTGTGGTGTCTAATGAGTTTTGGTCGTTACAAATTAGTATTCAGTGACTGCCATACAGGTAAAAGCAGCATGGCGAGTCAACCGGCCGAGGTCTGTCAACAGGGTCAAATTTAAGAACTTCAAATGCATGCCGGCTCCAGCGAGTAAGAGTCTTCTTTAATAATTAAACACAGCACATTTCCAGGCAGGGACCCAGATGAAAGGCCCTGCTGTCATTGGAAATTAGGTTCTCCCATTCTGTTGGTTTAGGCCGACCTCGCCAACCCCTTGTCTTACCTCTGGTCTCCTCATAGGCTGCTGTTGTCAATATTTCAGCTCAGGTGAGAGGCTCTGTGTTGCTTCTGCTTTGCGTTTGATGTCTCAATACTCCAACCTTTGAAATCCTTTGTTTATCTTTCATTCTTTCATCATTCTTTTGTACGCCATGCTCTGGTGCTATTCCGATGTATAAAAAAAGCTCTTCAAAGCTTCATGCCATATTTCAAATCTTCTGGACCAATGAGATTAGAGCGCCAATGGTTGTTTGGTTTAGTCTGGTCTACCTGTGGCCCATTGCATCGTTTACTGTAGCATTGCTTAATGTCTTACAAGATGTAGTGCTTTTGTCAGTCCAGAAGCCACACGTTCATGTCCATATACATATTCATCACATTCAGGGCTCAGAGAAGAATTACATTAATAAGAATGCATGGAGCAGACTACATCTGTGCTGATATTTCTGTATAAATGAAGAAAGAGCTCAACGGTGGTTGCTGGTTCCATTCCTGCCAGGCTATTGCTACTGTGCCCTTGAGAGTTTGGCTTCGAAACATTTGAATGTTCTTTCTTACCTTATAACCGAAATAAACAGCTTTTCCTCGCAGAAGGTCTGCATTCGGTAAAAATGTTCCAAACCTGTATACATTTCTTTGTTGTGATGAACACATATAAACATATTTGGAAGAATGTCAGCAACAAAACAAATCCTCCACCATTGACTGTCATAGTAGGGAAAATAAATACTATCGGAGTGAATGGGGGATGAGATCTGCTCAGTTGCTGACATTCTGCCAAATATCTTCTTTTGTGTTTAGCAGAACAAAGAAATACATACATTTAATGTGTCAAACTGGTGGAAAGAGATCTTAGTACTTAAATTGCATTTGCAGTTACCTTATAATCTGATGTGTTGTCATTTGAGTTGAGTTGATTTAGGTCACTATATCTGAATATCTACTTTACCTCAAACAGAAAGTTTACCCTAATAAAAACTATGGTTCCCCTTGCGATAAGTTTTGAGTTTGCAAAACACAAACTGTACCTCACATATGAAATGAAGCTTGTGAAAATAGGATCTTTTGCATTAACCTACTTGCCTTACTCATAATATATTGTCTCTCACTTAAAGATGGGGTAACACACACAGTTTCTGCCATCTCATATTAATCTTGAGTATATATAGAGTAGTATTGCAAACTTCATATCTTCGAAGAGTATTTAGTTTGATCAAATTTATAAAAGGGAGATACAGCTAAACGATTATTTCCGGAAAAAGACGAGCGCCTTGAGACAGGCAGGGGTGAAGGAACTACAGCATAAGCAAACAATACATCATCAAATTATCCCTTCATGTTGTTTACATTACGCACGTACACGCTGATTGCCAACAAAACACAGACATATGACTTAGTTTGGACGGCTCTGCTCCCGCACCATCTATCAGTTTCAAATTCCCAAATCCAGCATTATATCCACCATTTATATAACTTCCTGCTCTGAAATGCCTTGAACAAACAAACATAGCTAAACATCAGCCGAGTGAAGCGGTGTGCTCTTTCTCTCATGGTAACATGTGGGCATGGTCTTTTACTCGGTGGGCGTGCTTTTCAGAGAGAACTGCCAATAAAAGGAATAGGATCCATTTTACGAAACGGGGATCCAGACTTATAAAAAACTTTCTAAAACAAGATGGAGTGCTGAGGGAGTGTATCGAGCACAGAAATACTATGTCATACGTCCAACTCGTTTTTTAACAAGCTAACCATGTTAAACATAAGAAACCAGCATGTTAAACCATGTGAAGAAGTCAGAATGCTTGAAATAGCATGTTACCCCATCTTTAAAGTGAAAGTTCAGACAGAATTTGTCAAAAAATTTACCCCCACTCATTTTGCTCTAAAACTTTACAACTTTTTATAAAAGACAAACTTTATTTCCACGATATGAATGAAAAGATGAATGAGACTGTCAGCTCGTGACATATTGTTCCCAGAGCAAAGTCAAGCAGGTTATTTGCATAAGGGATAGAGGATAGATAATGCACTTCTTTAATCTCAGGCTACATCACAGAAATTCCATCAGAGATGTGGAAATTAATATAATAATTATTTTGATCGTATTGTCATTATCTTACTATTATCTAATAATAACATAAACAAGGTACTTTGAGAGATCCATTTGATTCATATATAGCACTGTAGTAGAGTAGGCGGGGCGAGACCCTGGTTCGAGTCCGATGAGTAATTATGGATGAACGCCAGCTGTGCGCACACCGGGCTGGAATCTCATAGGAGATTGGGAGCATATAAAAGGAACGAGCGACCGGACCGTCGAAGAGAGAGGACCGGGCCCGAACTTGTGTGTATTTGTATTTATATTTATGTTTATGTTTTGTTCGCCGGCGGTCGTCCGTGAGGGGCCGCCGGCTGTTATGTTACTTTATTAAATGTTTAAAATGTCTTCCGGTTCCCGACTCCTTCCTTCCCTTTTATGGAGATTTGTTACAAGCACAATATCATTTAGTAATGATTTATTAAACAAACAAAACAATCATGAAATAAGGATAGGATACAAAAGGTATCATGCTTGAAAGCAATGGTATTTAAGTTGTTTACGTCTAAGGTCATTGAAAGGATGAACCTTTTTTTGTGTGTGCAAGGAAACTTGATTACAACAGGTGATAAAATTACAAAATGTTATTGTAAAATCTAGCACATGGTTTTTGCATCCATAAATCTTTCGATCAAATTGGCATCTACTGTTATTTGCTTATATTTCTACTCGCATGTTGATGTGTAACCTCCGGGATGGTCTTAGTTTGTGTGGGTATGCATGCATGCATGCAGAAAGGCACATCCGCTGCTGTTGTGAAAGGTGCGCTTTTACAGCTAACATCTCTCTATCGCTGAGACGTGCTTTCTCACATGAGGGCATGAGTGATTTAGAGGATAAAGATGTGTCCCATCTAGACTTCACTTGAACAGTTTGACAGCCAGAGACTACTATCACATCGACTTTTTATTTTTTCAGTGGTGTTTGCTTAAGCAAACATTTCAATCACCGTAGGTATAGTAACACCACTAAACATAAAACCCTCAATATGTAAACATGGGGTTTGGAAACTTTTTGGGTTGTAGCTGTTTATGATTTTTGCCTGATTAAAGAGAACACAGACAATACCACTTTAACTGTGTAAAAGATCTACCATCGTTTCATGGTTTCGATTCCCAGGGATCACACGAGTAGCGCGCATGTTCTGTAAATCACCATCGATAAAGGCATCTGCCAAACGCATACATGTAAATGTAGTGCACTTAGAAAGTCAAAGGCCTGAAACAACAGAGAGCGTATTCATGTGAGATCGAGATGGTTTTGCAGATAGCTGAGGCTGTGGGCAGGCGGCAGTGTTTTTCATGTGCTGTGTGTTATCGGGTCAGTGGATTAATTGTCAGCGTGCGTCAGAGCACAAGCGCTGCTCTTTCAGATGTCAACAAAGGGCCATTTTCCAGTGTTTTGACACTGACGTTGTCATCAGAAAGCTGTGCTTTTCAACACTGGCCACTCTCATCAGCAGAGCTGTGTATCATTAATCAATAATCTGTCATCATCATTCATATCAGCCTGCATTCCATTCACCACGCACCAGACACTGACAGAGATCTCCACTCACAACATCTGTACTGCTTTCATTTTAAGGGCTTCAGCTGTCCCCTCCTCATATATTTCGTCAGACAGGTTTTTCTTTTCAAATGAAGACCATCCCAGATCTTCTTTGAGAGCTGAGCCCATGCGTAGCTGCTGACCTGTTTCATATTTTTTCCATCTCAGCATGCTCAGAGTTGTTAAAAAAAAAAGAGAGAGATCCACATGTGCTTGGGATTTGAAGCTGTTTAAAAGATGATCTCAGATGATCTTTGATGGTGGATAGGATGGTGAGGATAAATGTCGTAAGAAAACTGTTTAAGCTCAATGTTACTGAACTGTTGAACTGTCACCATCTACAAAAGAACTCGCACTTGAGCAAGTCTGCGTTGCTTTTTTAAATTGTAAATAAATGTTGGGAAGGCTACTTTAAACCTAGAGTTTGTGCAGTCAAGAGATCCTTTTGATATGAAGTTATTAGCAAACTATGGTCCATAAAATCTAAATTGAGAAAAAAAGCATAAAAAACACATAAAAACTATGACATATTGACCATATTTGTATAATAAAAACGATTCTTATTTTAAACTTTGGAGAAGATGCAAGTGCAATTAATCACAGGAATAGGAAGATGACATTAATGTTACATAGAGATGGATAAATGAGGGCCATATCAATCTTAGTTAACCTAAATTTATTTTATTTTTTCTAAGTTCTGTGTAATTTTTTCATACAATAAAAACATGATAACAGTAAAAAACATAATTTTTGAAAAAAATTATCTAATTTTGCAACCCAACTCTTAATTTGTTCAGATAAATTACTGTAGTTCACTATAGTTTTATTTACTATTGGAAACTGCAGTAAAATTCCTAGATACTATGGTGTTTTCGAATCTTACTATAGAATACTACAGTCTTTACTACAGTTAATCAATTTTCTGCAAGGGTACTACTATTTCCTTTAGCTGAAGTACTTATTTCACTGACTGAAATTGAAATCAATTTATAACCTTTATATAACATTCTTTCCCCTGATTTTGTTTAATATTCTGTCTCTATCAGTTAAAATAAACCTACCATAAAAATTACATTTCTTTTTAAGCAGGCGAACTTACAAAAAGAGCAGGGGATCAAATAATTATTTCCCTCAATGTATAATATCACACACAAACACGCAGCTCTGTCTCAGCACATATTCTTATTGTTCTTAGCATAGACAGAGTTTTCCAAGCACCGTTTCTTTCCAGTTACTTGTCCGATCTGATTTTCCCATAGAAAACATTCACTTGTCCCAGACAAGCGAACAAGCCTTAATGTTGAGCCCTAGTTTTCAACAACCTGTTTGGCTGAAATGAAGAGGTTGATAATGAAAGCCTCATGGTTGTCTGTACTCAGGAGAAGATGCTGAAGGAGTTGGAGGCACGGGTGAAACGGCTCACAGTGGAGGTGGGAAACGGGAACTTGCTCCGGCAGAAGATCACACTGGATAAAGCTGAGCTAGAGGTCCACATCGCCTCCATCAGTGCTGAGCTGCAAGAGGCCAATCACAGGTATAGTACAGAGACAAACAGCCGTCCAGCCTGACACGCTGAGATATACATCACATCGCAGGTGCAGAGATCTGAACCCTGAGTCCTCTTAAAGAAAGCATTGAGAACTACCTACACACAGGTCTCATTTTTAGCCTTCATACTGTGCATGTGCTGTTTAAAACTATAGGCAGCATGTTATCGTGTACATGTATAATAGTCTCTTGAGACTTGAGTATCTCATGAAGGTCATGTATGTAGCTCACTCACACTCCATTGGGCCTGTATCTTTGTATCTTAACGTGTGTCCCCATGATATGGAATTTGTGTGCTTCAGGAATGTGTCCCTTCAGAGGGAGATAGAGCAAATGAGAGAGCTACATGAAGACACACTTCAGAAACTTCAGGAAAAACATACAGCTGACATGAGCCACTTTCAGCAGGAGCACGACAAATCTGTAACCAAGGTACTGTATCTTTCCTCACACCGAAACATGCTTTACTGCATCACGCTTTTTTTGTTTTGTTTCTGGGAGAACAGAGAACAGTAGGATCTGTGTTTGTGATATAAGCACTCATGGCATGTTGTGGTGTATTGTGTGTTTCGGTCAGGCTTCAGAGGTCATTGAGGATATGGAGCAGACGGTGGTTTTTCTTAAACAACAGATAAAGGATTCTGAAAAGAAGAGACAGAGACAGCTCAGGGTCAGTACTTACACACCATCCATACATGTCCTCTCTTTAAAAGGCCTGTATTTTTTAGATTGCTTTAAACATTAGCCACTAGTATTGTGGTAAGCATCAGATCCCCTCATGTTACCTGCTGGGTTAGCTGTAGCTTTTGAAAATCTGATGTGATTTATGAGCTTGCCAATCGACGGCGTTGAATGTTGAGCCATCTTGGGAGGATGGCTGCTAGTGCATTAAATGCAGTTGTAACACGATTCAGACATGGAAGGAAGGAGGCGGGAACCGGCAGACATTTAAATAAAGTTTTAATATAAATAATAACACCCGGTGGCCCCTCACGGACGACCGCCGGCGAGATAACATAAACACAAATACAAATATAAATATAAATACAAACGTAAAACATGTTTGGTATGCAGCGACGAGACGAGACAACGAGACGGGAGCCCTCGGAGCGACCGGAAAGAGAGAGGGGAGAGAGGAGAAAAAAATTAAAATTATAGTCCGGTTCCCCGACATGCTGCAGCTCGGTCCTCAACCAGCCGGAGTACTCTCCTTCGCGGTACCTTGCGGAGGTCCTGGGGCTTCGGTGGACGGCTCGACCGTCCGCCCCCTGGCGGCCGGCGGTGGCTCCTCCTTTATCGGGGAGTCGGGGCTGGTTCCCCGTCCCCTGCTCCTCCCCCTTGGGCGGGTGGGCAGACGCAGGCTCCGGCCTCTGGCAGGCGGTGGCCGCACTCGGCACTGCCGCCCCCTGCTTCCCCCCCCTCGGGGGACGGACGCAGGCTCCGGCCTCTGGTGGACGGCGGCAACTCCCCCGCTCCCGCTTGGACGAAAGCCACCCCACCGGTACACGGCAGCAAAGGTCGCCGTTCCACCGAAGCTTTGACGGTGGCCGCACTGTGCACTTCCGTTTCCCCAGAGCCACCGCTTCGGGCAGCCACTGGCGGACGCCCTTCGTCCGCGCTGGCCGAACTCTCCGGCACCGCGAGGCCACTCGGCGGCGAGGACTCTCCGACAGCATGTCTCTCCTTCCTCCCGGGTTTCGGCACCAATGTAACACGATTCAGACATGGAAGGAAGGAGGCGGGAACCGGCAGACATTTAAATAAAGTTTTAACATAAATAATAACAGCCGGCGGCCCCTCATGGACGACCGCCGGCGAAATAACATAAACACAAATACAAATATAAATATATATACAAACGTAAAACATGTTCGGGCCCGGTCCTCTCTCTTCGACAGTCCGGTCGCTCGTTCCTTTTATATGCTCCCAATCTCCTACGTGATTGGAGCCCGGTGTGCGCACAGCTGGCGCTTATTCACAATAACTCACCGGACTCGAACCACGGTCTCGCCCCGCCTACTCTACTACAGCAGTGTTTTGTTTTTCTTGTTTGATTAGGAAAAATATCTATGGTAGGTCGGAATTGCTGTGTTAAAAACTTGTTGTTCAGTTGTTCAGGAAAAGCCCCTGGTTCTTTGACTTTCGATTATACCCATATATCAAACGCAACAAGTAGCTGTACATATCAAAACAATAATAGCAGGGGAATATGATCCTCCCAAGATGGCAGCGTCACTGCATCATGCAACATAGGGCGTGACGACAGCTTCACATTCTCTATTGACAGTTCAAACAAGAAGTCATTCTGTCTTGACAACAAATCCCTTTTCATGCAAATAATCTGTAGAGGAATGTGTTTAAAGTGCAGCAGTCCATATTCAGATCAAGATGATTATATTTCAGGGCTTGAATCAATTCGTGACATCATTTCCATACGTCACATGAATAGGTGTTTGTGGGCACTGGCAAATCATGTAAAACAGTGAAATTGCTCACAGTGATATGATCATCTTGTCTACACTCATTTCTGTTTTCTTTAGGAACAAGAGACTAAGATGCAACAGGAGATGACAAACCTCCAACACAGCACTGATAAAAAGGTCTCCCATTTTATTTTCTCACATTTCATTTCATTTTATTTATTTTATTTGACCATTAAGCCATATAATGTCCTACTATGGAAGTCAATTGTGGCCAACCATCTGTTGGGTTACAAGCATCCGTCCAAAGCGTTCTATGTGTTCAACCATACAAAGATATTTATACAGGTTTGGAACAAATAGAGAGTGAGTAATTCATGAAAGAATGTTCATCTTTGAGTACTGCAAATTAAATACAAATTTATCAAATTTTTTATGCTCTGTAAATGTGCTTATTGTTTTTAATGTTTCTTTTGAATCACATTAACATTATGTTTTATTTAAGCTTCAACTCGCAAAAGATCCTTTTGAGATTGTGACCAGTGTTTCTAATCACCACTTTTCTTTTAACAGTAGTATAAAGCAAAGCAAGCCATTTAGTTAGACATTGAAGCTTTGCTCTGCCCTCAAGCTTTGCTCTACCCTTGTGCACTTTGATGATGTAAAAATCGATGCTGTAAAGTGTCACAGCACAACAGCCTTATGGGCCTAGAGGATGTTTTCTCACATTTTTCTGCTTTCAGACTCAGGCCGACCGCCCTGCTCACTCACTTATGAGACTTAATAACTCCTGTTACCCAGCACCCCCTTTCAAGACCCTTCAAAGCCTCAGCGCTGTCATAAAAAGCTGCTTTAATAATTGGGTCGACACAATCAAGTGAAGATAAGTTTTAAGATCAGTCTCTGACACCTGGCCGTTGCCTTCAAAGGGCCAGTTCCCTCATAAAGCTGGACGGGCGGCCAGAGCCCTGTCAAGTGCACATCTGCATAGCAGAGGCTCCATGCACCTGCAGGCTAGCCGTCTGCCGGCGGCTGCTTGCAGAAGACCTCTGACCTTTACAAAATGAGATCAGCTCTGTTTAGATGTGCTGATAAAGCGTGTTGAGGGATTGACACCGCTGTCGTCCTGTCACAGCTGCAGATACTCCAGGCTGAGCTGGTAAAGGAGCGAACTGATGGCAGTAAGAGGATCATCACCTTGAAGGAGACGCTCAGGTAACTTCTACTCATTTGCATACCACAAACATGCTGATGTGATGTGTAGGCCGACGTGTAATCCGTGCCTGCAGATTTCAACTGAATTTAAGCGCTTGTCATTCACACGTTTTACACATTTCGCCCCTGTGTGTTTATTCAATATTTTGCTTCATTCGATGATTCATTTACATCTGAAAACAGTGTTCCAGAGAATTCTGCTGTATTTGCTTTAAATCTGTGCAGATATTGAGATTTGAGTAGTTCAATTGGTAATAGCAATTTGAATGTCACAGGTTCAGTCCCCAGAGGTTGCACTAACAGTACCTATAAATGTGTAGCATTAAGTCGCTTTGGACAAAAGCGTGAGCCAAATGTATGTATGAAAATATTATTTCCAAAGAGAGAGAACTCTGTCTTAAAGGGTCATATGGCGACGAAAACGTTTTTTCTGTGACTTTGGTGTGTTATAAATTGCCCATGCATGTATTAGACAATATAAAATTGCGAGTATTGAAGTGTGGGAACAAACGATGCATTCTATCTAAAAGCGAAAGCTCACCCAGACGTGCCTGAAACACCTCGTGGAACCACACCCCCACACTTCTACATCAGTTCGTGGTATGATTTGACTAAGGCCACCCAAATCTATACGGAAGTAAGGTGGCTGTTCCTGTCAGTACAATTGCTTGGGAACCTTTTTTTAGAGTGATGAGCTTTGTAAAAGATCTGTGCATTTCAGAGAGGCAGAGCAAAGAGGAGATACAAACATGCACAGTATGTGGAAAATACTGCGTTTTTGAACCTTAAATCAAGTGTACACACTGCATTACATCTAAAAGAAACAATAATATTTGTTTTAGCATTGTCATATGACCCCTTTAAAAAAATCTAAAAATTTGATCATGTTTTTATTGTGTTAGTAACCTGTATTTTTTGGTAATTATGGCTCAAATCAAAACAAACCAACTGCAGTTTGATTGATAAAAAAGTTTTTAGAGGGATAAGTTTATATATAACTATAGACTAGTTTGGAGATTTCATATAATCCAAATTATTTTATATCTTATCTTTTTAAAATTTCTTTAACACTTTAAAAAAAACAATATTATCCTGATTTAGTTTCTTATTTCAGTGGTTCGTAATTTCTGAATTCTTAAAGTCACCATGAAATCAAACAGGAAAATTCTAGTTTCAGTGATTATTATAAATGATTCATCCGTGCACACCAAAATTAATTTGCATTTATAATCTCACTATAATCAAGAAGGTTAAGCTCCACTCCTCCTCTCAACAACAACAACTCTTCACCACATGGCGTCAGCAACAAAAAAGAGGTAGGACTGTACTGACTGTCCAATGGCCAGGAAATTTAGCCCTCCCCTGCAGGCCCAACTTGCAACAAATCAATAAAAATGTTTTTCAAATTTCAATCGCAACTTCTGTTTCATGGTGATTGTAAAGGTTTCCTCAGATAAACACTTTCAACAAGTTGGTATGATTTATTAGGGTCTTCAAGAAATTTCTGGAACATATTTTGCTTAAAAACACTCAATGGCTTTGTAAACAAAACCCTTCTTGCCTCGTCAAAAGCAGCTCTGCTCACAGCAACCCGTTTTGGTGTATGTCTCTTTAAATGATAATGAGTTACAGCGAAACCCACCCCCCTTCCTTCCGGCTTGTCAACACACGCGTAGTACTGCCATGGCAATGGTTTAGATACATTGTATTTCCTGAATTTATCTGCAGTTAGTTTCGACCTATACGTCTATGTTGACTAAATTTATAGTTTATGATGGATTTCCACTAAAAATAAAATAAATTAACCCCTGTCTGTTCCTAGGATTGGACTCTCTGCAGCGACTACATTGCATGTTGTCCACGAACTTTAGCCATGGCGTCACGTATAGCGCTGTTGCCTGTGAAACAACAATGGCGGAGCGCGGTGGGTGGAACTGTGTAGATTAAGGGGCGGTAACACTATAAGAAAATCCGCTTTGAACATCACAACCGGAGCTAAATCTGAACAGCTCGAATTCTCACATGCTTCCAGGGAAAGGCACAACAAAACAGACTCACTGGGTTCTTATTTTTCACGTTTTCTGGGTTGTTAGATGCATCGGGAACCCGATTATAGAACTTAAACACAGAAAAAGGGGGGTTTTCATATGATGTCACCTAAGTCATATGATGTTACATTTACATTTACATTTAGTCATTTGGCAGACGCTTTTATCCAAAGCGACTTACAGAGCACTTATTACAGGGACAATCCCCCTGGAGCAACATGGAGTAAAGTGTCTTGCTCAAGGACACACTGGTGGTGGCTGTTGTTAAGCTAGTTGCTGAATATTGTGTTTGGTTACTAGTGTGTTGTTAAGGTGAGTTGGCCCAGGTCAAAAGAGCACACCCAAGTCTCTGCATGTGATATTATGGAAAAAAAATACAAAAGCATTCTTAAAATTTTAACAAATAAACATATTTTAAGTGGAATCTTAACTGTAACCTTTATGGTTACAGATAAGGTAGGATGTTTCTGTACTCCGTTCATGGAGGGACACAGCTCTGCAGAGTTTAGCTGCAACCAGCTCCATCACACACATGCTCTGATGTTTCTAGTAATCCTGAAGACATTGATTACATCAGGTGTGTTTAATTATAGTTGCTGTTGCCCTCTAGGAATTCTGTTGGAGACCGGTGCTGTCGTTTTTACTTCCGTATTTTGAAGCATTTCCCAGTGAATTGGTATTCCTAATAAGAAAAAAAGTGGCCGTTGCTTTCGTCTTTCTCTGCAATTTTTTTGGATGTATAAAAACAGCCGTTGCATTTTAAAATGGAACTGGCAAAGCAGATTGACAGTTGAAGTGGAGGAGTTAAGGGATGCTCGCCCAAGCCGTCTGACATACTTCGTTTATGATAGATAATCATTAAAGGAAGGAAGCGCATTTTCAGATTTTAACTAAAGATTACTAGGCCACGATTTTTTAAAGAGAATGACCCACATTGATAAACTATTTACAATAAACACTGCAATATTTCAGGAAAAAAGGCATTTTGATTTCACTTGGACTTTAAAGTGATCATGAAATAAAATATTGGATTTGTTTTATTTGCCCTTATAATCTCAAATAGTAACAGCCGAACACCTGTTATCTTACCTTTACTGAAATTGATAGTTTTCAAGAACCCCTGTAATAAGAAACTCAAGATGGATTTTATTTGTGAGTATAAAGTTGCGGTTTATTCTCTGAATTCATGTTGTATTTTGAGAAAACAATGGTGTGCCTTGTTGATTTTAGCTTTTGCAAACCACTAGTTGCAAACCAGGATGCAAACGATTATCCACACCAAAAGGTTACCTTGGAAAATAGCATAGGTGTGAACACACCTCATTCCATTCCATAAGCCTAATGTATTGATGGAATATTTATGTCTGTTTTATGGATAGGTTTGTATAAACAATAGGAAAAGCAATGGTGGTCTTTACAAAGCCTTTTATTGTCCGAATTTTAATTTAACCAATTCCCAAAGGACTAAATACTGCATTATTTTCAATGTCATATATAACTGGGAAATGTGTTCCGATATCATTTCCCATTTCGTCTAAACACCAGAAGGACAATATTCCCCTCGGCAGCTGGAATATCTAGCAGTACTCTGGGATTGTTGTGTGCTAACAGAATGTGAGCAATGCTGTGGTCTGGACTGGATTACGGGGCAGTGGAAGAGGCCCTGCTCTAAGTCCTGTTTTGGGAAGGCCATCTCCCGACCCTCAGCAGTTCCTTTAGATGTGGAGCTAGCGTGGGGTTTCTGCCTGTGCTCCCGGAGCCTGTTCCCAACCGCAGGAATGCAGCGGGAGATGTGGAAGTGGTTAGGACAGTGTTCTGAGGAAGATTTTCACTAGACCTTCTTTCAGTTCATATGGCCCCCATTTAATCGTCATGCCTACCGCCAGTGTTGGCAGCAGATCCATTTGCGATGTCTAAACAGTGCTGGAAATGTTCCAAGTCTGATTAAATGAATAAAATCAGGCTGGATCGGGCCCCAGCGATGAGCTCATTGTTTGCTGTTTTTTGTTGTATATCACACTCTTGGCAGTAACTAGTCGTGAAAAATGAGGTTTCGGCCATGAAGTGTAGAATGCTGGACACTTCATGCACTTAACAGTCTCAGTTTAGCTTCCGCCAAGAATTCATCTGGAGATATGATTACACGTCAGTCTGACGGGGACTGAGCTCATGTTGGTCCAGCCAGATAAATATTACGTCAAAACTGCAATGAACAAATTCATTGTTATTGACACGCAATGTGTAATGCGTTTCACGTCATTTATCCTTGTAGGCCTACTATATGTCAAACTTTATACAGCCTTTCCTATTAGTGTAAAATCATTAAGTGTTCCATTTGAGACGATACTACCCTCCTAAAATGTGAACTATAGTTGGTAGACTGTGTAGTGCATAGTTTTAGCCCAGTGTATAATTTGTCATTTGGGACACGACTACTTTATGATCATACACATATTAATGCATTTCTTGTAGAATAGTTATCTACAAATTTAGTTTACTTCAATTCAAATTTATTTCTGTAGCACTTTTTTATAGCAATTTTGCACTGTTACAAAGCAGCTTTACAGTACATGTTAGCAAATACAAAGTATAAAGAAGAAATATATAGAATGCATTATATTATTGCTTGTTCGTCTGTAAGATACATTGGTGATAATGGACTATAGTTCTTTAATCAGGCCGCTATTTATTTTAAGCAAGTTTGTGTATTCAGTTTTTCATATGATGTTTGTTAGTGGTACTAACTGTAAAAATTATTGTCTGTAACATTTGTCATTAGTTATTTACCCCATGCAGTTTATTTTCGTCCTTAAAACACAAAAATATGCAATTGTAACACTTAACAATAAGGTAAAATTAATTTGTTAACATTTGTTTATGTTTAAAGTCACCATGAAATGGAAGTTGCGTTTGACTTCTTTTTCACATCGTGACTGACGTATATCCGAGTGAACAGGCTTCTGAAATGAGAATAAAGGCTTTGCTTTATTTTGCCCTTCCCTTCTTGATTGGTTTGTTGTAAGTTGGGCCTGGAAGGGAGGGCAAAAAATACCTAGCCATTGGACAGTCAGTACAGTCCTACCTCTTTTGTTGTTGCTGACGTCATGGGGTAAGGATTGTTGTTGAGAGGGGGAGAGAAGCATAACATTTTTGATTAAAGATTACAAGTGGAAGTTTATTTTTTTTAAAGAATAAGTGCACGGATAAATCATTTCTAATAATCACTGCTACACTGTAAAACACTTAGAATTTTCATTTTTTATTCAATGGTTACTTTAAGATTAACAGTGGGCATTTTTTATGTTTCTTAAAGTTAACAATTGTCCATGTTAGACTGGGCAGTGAAATGGATCTATTTATGAATGCTTAAATGAACCTAAACTATGATTATTAATGCTGTTGAAGTATTGATCATTGTCAGTGTGACGCGGAGCTGACCTGGGATCAGCGTCACCTGGGCAACAGCCCGGCAGCTAGCGCTGATTGCGCCACACCTGCGCTGGATTAGCTGCCGGGCATAAAGGCCGCGTCCAAAGATCACTCGAGGTTCCTGGGTCGAGAGACTACAACCGCTGTTTCCATTCGCCCCAGAGTGGAAGACGGATGGACAGCGAGGGAAGCAGAGACGAGGACCTTCGATCACGAGCACGGACTGGCGTATTATTATTTAAGAGTATCCCGAAGTTCACCTTTTGGAACTATATATTTTATGTTGTTAATTAAATTCCCCACTGGGGTTGCTATTACCGTTGCTCTGTGTCTGCCGTGTCTCTTACCCCGTCACAGTTGGTGGAGAATGCGGGCAATTGAAGGTAGGAGACCGGTAGGAGAAGAGTGTAATAATCCTCGTACTTCCTGGGTCTCGGACCGGACGGACACGCCCTCTCACTCGACCGCCCAGGAGGGAGGAACCCGGGGACGAAGAAGAGGAGAGAGGCCGAGAGATCGATGGCGCCGAACCAAGGGACGATCCCGACGGCAGAAGGAGCGGACGAACCGACAGAGAGCGCTACTAAGCTGCCCGACAGAGCTGTCCAGCGGCCAAAGCCTGCTGCTAGCTGCCCGACCGAGCTATGGAGCTGCCGGAGAGTGCTGCAGAGTCACCCAAGTGCGCTGCTTAGCTGCCAGAGTGCGACCCAGCTGCCGGATGAAGCTGCCTGGCCGACCGAGGAAGCGGCTCAGCGGGACGAGAGCGCTGCCTAGGACGGGAGTCCCACTCGAGGACCAGCCGGAGATCCAGTCCGTCATCAAGCCGGCCTTTCAACCAGCAAGTATGGGCTGGGATGTTAGGCCCCATTTCCCCACCCACCCCTACGATTTTCCCGAGGCGCCTACAGGAGCGATCGGAGACCAGGTTGACGCTTGGGGGGGGGAATGTGACGCGGAGCTGACCTGGGATCAGCGTCACCTGGGCAACAGCCCGGCAGCTAGCGCTGATTGCGCCACACCTGCGCTGGATTAGCTGCCGGGCATAAAGGCCGCGTCCAAAGATCACTCGAGGTTCCTGGGTCGAGAGACTACAACCGCTGTTTCCATTCGCCCCAGAGTGGAAGACGGATGGACAGCGAGGGAAGCAGAGACGAGGACCTTCGATCACGAGCACGGACTGGCGTATTATTATTTAAGAGTACCCCGAAGTTCACCTTTTGGAACTATATATTTTATGTTGTTTATTAAATTCCCCACTGGGGTTGCTATTACCGTTGCTCTGTGTCTGCCGTGTCTCTTACCCCGTCACAGTCAGTTCATCTGTTAGTACATTGTTACAAAATTGTGTTTCAAAGCAGTGATGTGACATGCGAAAACCAATTGCTTTCGGCATTAGTAATGTCAGACCTGGAGTTACAAGTTCAAATGTACGTTTCTCTTTATTAAACATTACCACAAACACCATCATCTGCTTGCGTTATACTGTATTACCGGGCAATGAAATCTCAATTAATTTAATGAAGGCAGTTATTTCTCAATGGTGTAAAAGATGAGACTTTTGTACCAAGAAATCAGGTCTGGCTGACATTGTCATGAATGTAATTTAAAAACGTTCCAGGATGTTTTGTGTTTCATGTTCTATACAACCCAGCGTTTCCTTTCATCTGCAGAATTGTTTTTTCCCCCTCTGCTCTGGCTTTAAAGTGTCAAGATGAAACGAGTGTCATTATCTGATGTCGGCGTTAGCGCTCCAGATGCACAGAGCTTAGGCTGAATAAATTAGCCCAGCATGAGCAAGGAACAACACAGATGCCCATTTGTGTCAATAGGCAGAGGCATTTACTCTGCCGTCCTCATCAAGCTAATTAAACAGTCATTGGGCTAACAAGCACCCAGTCTCCCGGTCTGAAACCTGCTTGCCGTTCAGCCTCCTTTCGCCACTTTAAAGTCAGTGCAGAACTTCAAACGTAAAGCCAGCGCTCACATCAAGAGAGCACCGTCTGATAGCGGAGATCAGAGGATGAGCGGAGAAATTTAAACGAGATGAAACTGCATAAAATGCCGGCTTCTCACCATGGTGGCTGGCATGTTGGACACACTTTCATGCATGTACTGTATATGTCACGGAGTCTTTGAAACTATGTAATATTTTCAATGTTTTTTTGTAGCCTATTTTGTGCATGCTTTGTGCACTCTTTTGATATGTCTTTAGATTTGAACATGCATGTGTGCAGACGCAAACAGCTGGTGTGCTGTTTGTTTGTCCCGAGCCCCCTTCCCATCAAAGAGCCGCCCCCTTCCCAAATGCAAATGAGAATCACCGCATTGTTTAACTTCCCGTTGCTGTGGCAATGCCATAGTGAGCCACCACACACATGAGAAAAATACAAAGTTTGCGTCTTTCATCTGTGTGTCTGAACATCAGAGGAAATGAGTGTATTAGAAGAACAGTTTGTCTCTAAAAACTCAAAATGGAATAGGTTGTAGATGTTGTTGTCTTAACCTCTCTGAATGCCCGTCTTTTGCCCTCCTGCTCCCGTTTTAATTTTCTGATAGCATCTTTATTAAGTTGGTGAGTTCAGGAATATTTCTGTTCATGCTTTAGTGAGATGGAGACCCTACAGCTGTTCAAAAAACTGCGGCATCAGCTAATACCCTTAAATGCTAAAATGTGCCATGACAGTCATTTTTAACTGGCTGGAGGAGAGTTCCACAGGACTTTGTTCTAGGCCCGGTTATGTTGTTTCACGTGTGCAGCTGCAGATCTCTTGACTTCGTCCGAGTCTGCCTCTAGTGGGGGTGGGAGGGAAGGGGGAACATCCCTGGGGATTCAGAGGCCAACATCAAACAGACTAATCACTCCAGTCCCGCTGGGTCAGACAGAGGATAAGAATAGGAAAGAAAACAAACCAACTGGACCCAAATTCTGTTTCAACAGTGTTGCATTCCCTGGATGAACTGCCAATTAAACTCATCGTTTTTGTTTGCACAAATCCCATGTCCTGCTAAAACATGATGTTTGTCAGTTTCTGCAGGCATGGAAGTGGCTAAATATTGTCTTTATGTCTACGCTTTCTCTGTACAGTTATGGTTCTTTTAAACCAGACTAAGTCAATTCTTAGTATTTTTAGAATTACACAATACACACAATAAAGCAATAAGCCCACAGAAGCCCTGGGTAACACTGTAACACACTGCTTTGCGGGGCTTATTGCTTTTATTAAACGGTTGTTTCATATCCGTAGCAAGGTTTCATAAAATAAAGTAATTCAAGTTATATTTAGGCTATGTAATGCGGTCAGCCTTTATGAATTAGGGTATTATATAACGGCTTAGAACTTAAGTCAGCCAATCAGAATCAAGGACCAGAATTGACAGTTTTATAAATATATATATATATATATATATATATATATATATATATATATAGTACACGCCTATATTTATATAGCTCTTTTAACAGGGTCATATGGCGCGAATATGTGTTTTTCTATGTCCTTGGTGTGTTATAAGCTGCCCATGCATGTATTAGACACTTAAAATTGCAAAAATGTAAGGGTCGGAACAAAATATGCATTATATATCAAATTGAATGCTCACCCAGACCTGAATGCCTCCTGTAACCACACCTCACCACATGTTTCAAAGAGGTGGGGCGAAGAGGAAATGCACGGTATGTGGAAAATAAAGCAATTTGAACCTTAAATTGTGTATACACACATTGCCTTACATCTAAAACAAACAATAATATTCGTTTTAGCTGTGTCATTTGACCCAAATTACATTACTCCAAAGCAGCTTTACAAAAGTAAACCTGAAAATAACAAATATTTTGTATGATTAGGCTAATGATTTGAATGCATTTGTATTTCATGAGTGACAAAGGATCATTAAGAAAAGGCTTAAGAGGGCATCCTAACTAAAAACATTTTTTGGTCTTGAGGCGGTACCAGTTACTGTTTGTGAGGCAATGACTACTAGCGGGAGTGCAAAAAGTTAAGCTTACATAGGAACTTACTAGCTAGGAACATTACTCTATCAGGACTCTGTGACCTCTGTTGATTTAGTCACTGTCCACATAGACACACTTGTACTAGGCTGTATTATATTATTATTTTTGAAGCAGTATGTATGTTTTTAAAGGTCTCATGAACTGGGCTTGTTCATTGTTTTATACTATTGTAAGAGGTCTACTTATGACGTTTGCATGGTTTTAACATTAAAAACAAGTGATAGGGTATTTTCTACCTGGGTTTTAAGGCCGGCTCGACAAACGGTTGGTTTTAATGGGCATTGAAGACTTGGAAGTAAACGCTCACTGCTATGATTGGATAGCAGTTTGCGTAGTAAACTTAGTTGGAGCCTTCTGTGAATTTGGTTAGAGAAGTAACGTTAGGTTACACATTCGCCCCATTCGTACAGGATTAGTATTATCTTGGGACCTCGTGTGATTTATAAATGACCTCCCCACATCTGTATTTCATGTGCCGCATTCGCAAGGGATAAATGAAGCCTGTAATTTTACTCAAATTTACAGACTTATTTCCCAGATGTGATGGCAAGGCTTTGTTTATATTTTGTATAAACTATACTTGTATGGTGTTAAATTATATACAGTAAAAGTATGTGAACCCTTTGGGCTTACTTGGATTTCTTCATAAATTGGTCATAAAATGTGTTCTGATCTTCATCTAAGTCACAACAATAGAGAAACACAGTCTGCTTAAACTAATACTGCACAAACATTATATGTTTTCATGTTTTTATTGAACACAACATGTAAACATTCATATTGCAGGGTGGAAAAAGTATGTGAACCTTTGGGTTTAATAACTGGTTGACCCTCCTTTGCCTTGTTCACAAAGGAATCCGCAGTTATGTTTTACCAACGTGAGCTGGAACATCTTTAAAAATAAACTTCAACCACGCATTACTAAAGTCAGAATCCGAAGGAAGGTTATTCGGCGACTGTGTTCTTCCACAACCAGGCACTGACATTATTTGTATTTTTTTATCTTTAACGGCATGTTTATTGCTTGCTCGCTCTATCTGGTTCCGCACAACATGTGTTACTTCAGTACTGTCATTCACAAACCAGTGGGCAGGGCTAGAGAAGTAGTTGTTGATATTCTTCTGGGGAGGCGGTGTTCAACCTATCAATGATTCCAGGACCTGCCGTTTGCTTGGCCTGGTGTCAATAGCTGTTGTAATTGCAGTAATATCAACCTTTTTAACCTAAGTTTTCAGTTCTGACGCTTACAGGATGTTTGCTTGAATACGATTCCCTCTCATATAACAAAAGCATGGGTTAAAATTGATTTCTTAATTTGTCGCTCCTTTAAAGTTAGAATGACCTTAGATGTTAAATTGACTCCCTTATTGAGAGCTTTATTAATATGTTACAATACAAATCACATGCACTGAGGCATAGATAGTAGAAAGGTGATTTAAATCTGTCATTTTTGATCGGCTAAATTAATTCAAAAACACGCTCATTCAATTGATCCAACACCACACACAGTGCTGTATTTCACAGTCTGAAGTGCATGACATTCAGCTGCATATGTGGCAAGAACTCACTGGTTTTCTCCTCATTTGTTCTTACTTATTGCAATTATGTGCTGGATTTATTTTTTACTTTGCATTGTTTATGAATTACAGTCTGTATATAAATGTGTAGCTAATACTTGCCTGATGCTCTGATGCCTTCCTATAAATGACTAATGAATCAAAAGTGTCCATGCAGAAAACATTGAGAGAAGTCCTTTAGGCGGGAGATTCGTTCAGCATTGCTAGGAGTGAAGCGAGTACATGCCGTGCTGTATGTAAATGGAAAAACAGCCCGCTGCTTCATGCTATGAGCATCTGAAAGTATTTAAATCAAATACAGTCAGACTTTCCACAGGGCATTACTTGCATACCATCATGCCCTGCTGCATACAGATTCTCTGCTCTTCCTGTAGAGGGCTCCACCGCTTTTTCTAAACATGGCTATGATATACCTGGAGAGAGTTATTGTTAGTTATCTCATTCGTCTCAACAGCAAGTGCAGGGTGCAGAAAGCCACGTGTAATGACATGGGAAACTTTTTTGCACATGGGATTTTCATGGTGTTTACATCCTTCATGGTCCCATAAACCAAGCCGTCAAACATCAAAGCCACAAAAATACAAACATTAAATAATGGACTCTATGATGAAGAGCCTGAACACTCAAACACACAGCTCCGTAAAGCAATGTTAATGTGTTAGCCGCAATGCTAACGTGACTGATTTATTACACATTTTTACACTTATGGAAGCTAACTGGACCCACAGCTAAAGAAAAAATACGATAACTGTTATAGTCGTGACGTCTGAAAATTGCTGGACTGCGCTTGGAAAAAATAACGATTCGTTCTGGGGATTCAGAGTCAACACTTTTTTTTAGATGCAATATCTTTGATCCTCATCGACTTTTATGTTTATCAACTTTGCAGATAATTTACATTGAAGGAAAGCTACATTACGCACTGCAATATAGATGGTTTTAGAAAGTCCAAGTAACTGGCTCTTTAAATTGTAGGCCGAGCTCATTCCAAGCTAAAAACTCACTCGCCATTTTTGGAATTTCCTCTGGAGGTTTTAAAGTGATGCATATTTTGTTTGGTCGAATGCTAACTGCATCTTTGAATAATCGCTGCACAGTGTCTTCTGGCATGTGTCATTGCATATGTGTTTTGCACTGAAAATGACATTGATTAAGGGGCGTCCTTGAGTGTAATCCCACCCAAGGGTCACACAGCAGCACACACCCCTGGTGGTCCACACAACCTCATAATAATCCTTTGCCAGACCATTGAAGCATTCAGACAAAGTAAAACGCTTGTCAAATTTGATGGTGGCAAGAGTCTCTGACAAAACCCGCCATTGAGGTCTGTTCACCCTACTGCAGTGCACTGTAAAATCCATATTTCGGTTTCATATCTGGCGTCAATTCATCTCTTCAACCTCAGACCGAATATTTGACAGTGGGCACAGGGTGCTAAGACGGCTGCTGTTATTTTTGACTTTCGTGTATTTGCATGTCAGTCGTAAAGTCTGTGAGGCTGCGCTGGGTTCTAACTGCAGTGTCTTGGGCTCTCTGGGGACACAGGAATGAGGCACTCCTCTTTTGAGGGCGCTGAAAATTTCAGCTTTGCATTTTCTCTTTGCCTTTAATGTGTTGCCTCTTTTTCGGGCCCCAGCTTTGATGTGTCGCTGGATGTGTTATCATTCCGACATGATGAGCTCATAGAGTGAATCGCCTTTGCCTTCACACTGGTGTGGAGAGGTGTAATCCACCTGGAATCCATACGTGCTTATGTGTGTGTGTAAATGACATACAGAGACGGTGGCATGTTGTAGACGAAATGTGAATCTGAAACGAATCGGCTTGCTTAAAATCTAGAGTTCTTTCAACAGACAGCATCGCTCATCTAGGGTTTGTCGATATATCTGTTTTTATTTATGTTTTGCTTTTTATTATCATTTTTAATTTCCTAGATTAAAAACCTACTGGATATTGTGTCTTCATAAATATGTCGTTTTGGAGGAATAAAATCTAGCACTTGCTCCTTTTAAGATGTGGTATTTTATTAGGGCATCATGAATAATGTTTTGTTATCTCCGTTGAAACAATCACACTATTAACATCGCTCAGCCTCCCTGAGATCTTATTTTATAGATGTATTGTAATTACCGGATCATTCTCAACACTTGTGGCTCATGAGCTATCAAAATATCATGTACAACCTGCACAGGTTATTAATTTGTTGTCCTACTGTATAGACATACTAATCCATCTGCGTAAACATGTTCTCCGTATTTGATACAAGCTCATGTTCTGTCTGGCTGTGAGTGCAAAAAGCCGTCTGACAGATTGAAAATGGGCCGAATGAAAATGAATGGGTGCGCCTGGGTGACCAGAGCGTTTCATTTAGCAGCATCTCCAGTGGTATTTACAGTGCAAGCATCCCATCGAAGCGTCCTGCTCTCCACACTGGAGGCGACCTGTGGTTAAGGAGGTTTGGAAAATTGACCCTCCTGTCTGACTTGTGGTTAGTCACCCTTTCCTTAAGTCCCTTCCTTGTGCTTTTCCCCCCAAAATCCCCTTTAAGAGTGCAGGATAAGAAGGATTTCCTCTGGTTTGGTAGCACATCTTTAATTTGAGTCCATTTCCCTCCGAGCACAAACCCCAGCAAAGGCCGAGAGCCTCCACCGAGCTACCGTTCCCCTTTCCCTGTCTTGTTTCTTTATTTGTCCGTCCTCGCTCTGCCCTCTCATCTCACCCGTCTGATGGTGACGGACTGTCTGCTCCTCCCACAGTCACCCTTTGTGTTCTCGTAGTGGTACGTACCTAGGGATCCTCTAGAATTTGAGTAACCGCTCCCTTCTAGAGAAATTCATAAACGTTCAGACATTATTTATAGATTAAAACCCTGCCTTGAAGGCTGTGTTATCTGAACGTGGCAGTTTTCAACATACTTTCTTAAATCACAAGCCTCTTTGTGAATGGCTGACTTTGAAGGATTATTCAACACTTTTAAACTTTTTGTCAAAAGGTTTTTTTTATATTGTTATTATAAACCAAATCTAGGGTAAAATATTGATAGTAACATCACATTATGTATATGTATCTGGTTGACACTACAACATAGTTAATGGCGGTATGGCACCTGTTAAACCTTTTGCCTTTAGAGCCACAATTGTGTCAAACTCTGTCTGGCTTCCTACAATAGTATTTTGAGTGTGATTCATTGGCCAAAAAAAAACAAAAAACACATGAAATAAAATATGTATTTTTTCACAACACAATTGGTATTAAAGGAGCAATGTGGGATTTTTAGGAGGATCTATTGACAGAAATGCAATATACTGTACAAAACTTTTTTTTCAGAGGTGTATGAAGACCATACGTAATGAACCGTTATGTTTGTATTACCTTAGAATAAGCTGTTTATATCTACATACAGAGAGGGCCAAGACAACACGAGTATATACAAGCAGCACACTGGTTCCAGATAAACAATGACGCTCAAAACTGCCCCGTCACACAGCTAATATTTCAACAGCAACTACAAGATATCTTGGTTCTAACAGACAGAAAGACCAATGTTACTCACATACTGATCCGAATTAAAGCAACCTCCTCGGGGGTGATTTTTTGACAATCTTTCTCTCCAACGTCTCTCTGCTGGAAAGTCTTTATAATATTATCGCAGGTCCTGACTTGTATCCTTCATTTTAATATTAAAATCTACAGACCCTTTATTTTATGTAATAAATAAGACATCGCTCTTTCTAATGCCCGTAGTATCTCTTCCCTGCATCATCATGAGAAGACATGCTGTCTCAGTCGAGAACATCTTTTTGTACTCTGGTGGTCACCATCGTGTTTAGAAAGGGAGGGGTACGCGGAGGACTGAGATTAGTTGCAATTCTCAAACTCACCACTAGTGGCCTCTTTAAATCCCACTCTAGACCTACAAAATTTATATTAAATAACGTTGTTGTGAGCAACCCTAGTACCTAGCCCCAGTAATATGAATATGTTTGGGGGGGTTGAGATACTCATTTTTCAATGCCACCTCATGAAACTAGCATATTTAGCTAAATTAGGCTTTGCGGCTGTGATTTTAGGGTTTGGGATGAGGCATAAACTATTGGCGACTTCTTTTGATATGAGGTTAGAAATATATAAATGTACATACACACGCAGACTGTGTTTTAAAAATGTGTCGTGCTGAGTGACACGAAAAAAATAGGAAATTCGTGTTGATGAACACAAATTAATTGATTACAGTTTGTGACAATTTCACGAATTCCCATGAGACTGGGTTGGATATTCAGGTGAACACATTGATCCATTCTTCCTGTAACGGTTCAGGCAGGTGGTGGTGGTGTGGTGGTGTGCAGGATATTGTGACGCATCAGCACATTAACAAGATAAGGTCATGTGTATTGTGAATTTTTGCCCATGTGGAGTCCAGGTCACCGTTTTGAATCTTATAAAGACGGCTCACTAGGTTTGTAACACAGCTGCAGTCTGATTTACATGATGTACCACTAACTAACCCTCTACCCCAGCAACTAACCTTCTCCAATTTCAGTCTTTTTGACTCAGGAAAGCATCAAAATGTTCAGAGTAAGCTATTTTTGTGGCTTGTTTCTTTCTTGTTTTTCTTCCTCTGTGTTCTCCACATTAGAGATGAGCAGAATACTCTTTTGTGTGTGCTCTGCCCTAAAGGCATTCATGTTGCAAGACAGATTAATAATTACAGACTACACAACAGTCATGGAGAAACAATTTCTAGATCTTTTGATGTCAAACATGAGAGAGACCAAAATTACACAGAAAAGAGGCCATAGAAAAAGAAGGGGAAAGTAAGACGTCCCCAACTTTTTTGTGCATTTGTTTTGTTTGTAATGTCCTCGTATTGTTATGCCGGCTTTTGACATTGGCAACCAAGTGCAGTATTTCTCTTGCCCATGTTGGTCTTACAATGTCCCAAACAACATCTTGTGTTCAAGATAAGAACAATACGTTATGTTGTTCAAACTTGACTTTATTTTATTAATAAACTGGACATTTTTCTAGTTTCTTTGTTTCATTTTCCTTAATCATAATGGGTTTATATATATATATATATATATATTTGGATTCATATGAATCCATAACTTCTGGTTAAAATAAAAAAAAATGCCTTAAGCTTGTACATAAAAATCTGTGTCCTACTCACAATGGAAAGGTTATAATAATGACCAATGGTTCCGATATAGTTTAGGGAACTGTGGCGTTGGATGACTTCATGCGCCAATTAACATATTTGTAATGTCATCACATAGTTTAAAAAAAAAGCGAGACTTCGCACTCGCAAGGCATAACTGTCAACATTTCCCCTCTAAATAAAAGCTAGGTTTATCTATAGAGACTCTAGATTTGTTTTAAACTTCTACTTAATAGAAGTCGCTAAAACTAGTGAAGACTTGCACTAAGCAACACTGGGGATGTAAAGTTGGAATAAATGGGAAACAGCACATCTCTGAGAACTTGTAGAAGTGTTGGGGAGGATTTTTTGTCTGGTGAAATGCCAAGGGTCTGATGAACTCTGGGTCTGACTTTATACGAAATTATCAGTCTCAGGCCACTTGACTAAACCCAAAATGAGGATGTAAAGTTAGCTTTGCGTTTTAAAAAGAGATGGCGATATAGAGATAAAAATTACGGATTGCAGCTTTACTTATATATTTTTATTTTTTACGATTTTTTTAAACATTGCAGTTGTTTGCTTTCATAATAAACATTTACATATACATAAACACATTTTCACATGTTTGTAAATTTATTGTTATATTAATTAAGGTATCCCATTACATTTTATCCAGTTTTCTCTTAGTTTTACTTGGCTATCTGCATTTGCTGTTGAATGTTTTGAAGTAAGCACTAATGTTTAGTTCCCTTTCTGTCGGTCTCTCGACGTTGTGTCAAAAACGACAGATGGGGTTCGCCCTTGAGAACCAATCAACTCTGACTACTATAGAAAAGGCCAATGAAATTTGGCGAATGAAATTTGCATGCTGGTCTCTGCCCCCGGATGTCCGGTATAAAAGGAAGCCGGCGTGCAGCATTCATTTACCTTTTGTTCTTCAGAGCCTTCGCTCATGACTACGAACAGAACGAATTCAATGAGTTCTTCTACGTTGCCGGATCTACGACGTAGAGCAGCGGATCGTCCCTACCTGCAGCGACCATCCCCTGGGCGTCTCGGCAGTTCCGGAGGTGTTAGAGATTTTTTCTAAAAAGTCCTTTTCAGGACTGACTGAGCATTCTCCAGCTCGGCATGTCCCACTGTTCTCTTGGGTGCGGCACCCTCATCGAGGTGGGGATGGATACGATCGTTGCATTAGATGTCTGGGCGTCCAGCACGCTGAAGCAGCGTTCGTTGACACATCTGCCCGCACTGCGGCTGCCTCCTCTCTCTACGCCATGGCCATCCTGCAGGTCCGCCAGGCCAAGGCGTTGAGAGAGCTCCACGAGGGTAAGGCCGACCCGGGTATAATGCAGGATCTCCGTGCCGCCGCTGACAGCACACGGGCCCTGGGTCAGACGATGTCCACAATAGTGGTCCAGGAGAGACACCCCCGGCTATACCTTGTGGAGAAGAATGACACCAAGGAAGTCTGCTTTCGTGATGCACCCATCTCGCAGGGTGGGTTGTTGGTAACACCGTCGAGGACTGTGCTCAGCAGTTTTTGACGGTGAAGCAGACAGTGGCAATTAGCCTCATTTTTTTCACGCTGCGACTCGGCCTCCGAGATCCCACGTGACGTCTGCTTCCCTGCAACCCAGTACCCCTTCGACATCGGCTCCGGTTCCTGTGCCCCCACAGACGGCACCCCGGTAGCAGAGGTCGAGGGGGAAACCTCCACCCTGTCAGCAACCTTCTCTCGAGAAGGGACACTGACGGGAAGACCCCAGGGAGAACAACATCGGGCCCGAACCTTCACAGCCACGGCTCTGATCGGTCGGTATGGGACGACTCCTGCCTTGTCACCATCATCGTCACCTTTTCAGGGCCTGGCGCCCACTTACTCGCAGAGTTTTTCCGTTCTCCCCGGGTGTACTTGCAGCCGATCGCACACTCCACTGAAGTGTGCTCGGCGAACCGACCTCACACCCTGGCGAGGTGTGAGGTCGTACACATACGACAGCTGTCACCACTCTCAAACCGACAGTGCGTGCCGTTGTCCCACCAGACAGGTAAAAAGGCGGAGCCAACCTTCCCTCCTGGAATCCCCGCAACAGATGGTTAGCTCCGCCAGCCGACGAACCACCTCCGTGCGGAATGATGAAGCAGACCGTCCCCTTGGTCACCCTGTCACAGTCCCTGGGAGCTCGAGAGATGCCCACACTGTCAATGCGGGGCGGTCCGTCTTGGTTACTCAATCCCTCAAACCCTTGGTCACCCTGTCACAGTCCCTGGGAGCTCGAGAGCTGCCCACACTGTCACTGTCAATGCGGGGCGGTCCGTCTTGGTTACTCAATCCAGTTCGCCAGAGACTCTCCCAAGTTTCAGGGCATCATCTCTCCCTCTGTCAGAAGTAGGGACGCCTCCATACTTCGGGTAGAGGTCACCACCCTTCTGGCAAAACAGGCATCGAGTTCGTCCCTCAAAACCAAGATGTTCTGTGGGTCACGACCCGCACTTCATCGTTCCCAAGAAAGACGGTGGGTTGCTTCCCATAGGTCTGCGTACCCTGAACTAAGCACCTTCACCAGCTGCCGTTCAGGGTGCTCACGCAGAGGCGCATCCTGACATCTATCAGGTGTCAGGATTGGTTCGTGGCAATCGACCTGAAGGATGCTTACTTTCATGTCTCGACACCGGCCGTTCCTACGGTTCCCGTTCGAGGGGCGGGCATATCAGTACAGAGTCCTCCCTTTCGGTCTGTCCCTGCGGGTACTAAACTATCTCAACGACTGGCTTATCTTCGCACACTCGCAAGATCTGTCGTGTACACAGAGGGACCTGATGCTCCGGCATCTAGATCGATTGGGATTTCAGGTCAACCGAGAAAAGAGCAAACTCTCCCCAGTGCAGAGCATCCTCTTTCTCGGTATGGAACTAAACTCTGTAACCATGACGGCGCAGCTGTCCTCAGCACGCGCCCAGTCAGTGTTGAACTGGAGGCTCCTGGGACACATGGCAACCTCCGCGGGGGTAATATCCCTCGGGTTGATGCACATGAGACCGCTACAACACTGGCTACAGAGTCGAGTTCCGAGGACAGCGTGGCACACCGACAGCAGGCGCATGGTGATGTCCCCCCTGCTGCCGATGCACCCTAACCCCTTTGTTTTCCATGACCTTCCTCAGGGCGGGGTTCCCCTCGGGCAAGTTACGAGGCATGTCACGGTGACGACGGACACTTTGCTGCAGGGGTGGGGTGCAGTGTGCAACGGGCACGCAGTAGAGGGGCCTCCAGTTCCGGGACCGCACGACAGCCATAGCGTACATTGCCAGGGTGGCGTACGCTCACGGCAGCTAACACAACTTGCCCGACGCCTCCTCCTGTGGAGTTAGCAGGTGATCCGCTCCCTGCGGGCCACACACATCCCAGGCAAACTGAACCAGACAGCCGAGGCGCTATCTCGTCAGTATACGCCTTGCACCTTCACCCCCGGTCCAGCTCATTTGGGTGCTGTTCTGACAGGCACAGATAGACCTCTTTGCCTCCCACGACACCACCCATTGTCTACTTTGGTACTCCCTGACCGAGGCCCCCCTCGGCACGGATGCCCTGGCGCTCAGCTGACGAGCGGAAGCACACCTTCCCCCCCCCAGGAGCCTCCTTGCACAGACTCAAGGTCAGGGAAGAGGAGCACCAAGTGTTATTGGTTACACCACACTGGTTTAACCACACTTGGCTTCAGAGTTGATGCTCTGGACAGCGACTCCCCCTGAACCATTCCCGTGACAGAAGACCTGCTCTCTCAGGGGAAGGACACATTTTGGCATCCCAGATCAGACCTCTGGAACACCCATGTCTGGTCTCTAGACGGGACGAGAAGATCCTGAGATGGCTACTCCCCCTCTACGGCAGAGACCATCACCCAGGCTAGGGCCCCATCTACTAGGCGGTTACACGCCTCTAGACGGTGCCTCTTCTCGTCCTGGTGTCTCTCTCAGTGAGAAAGACCCACTTAGGTGCTCGATCAGGATTGTGTTGTCCTTCTTACGAGACTGGAGACTAACATCTCCCCTCCACACTGAAAGTGTATGTAGTCGCTAAAGCCACTTATCACGACTCAGTTGATGGAAAGTTTCTAGGGCAACACGACCTGGTCACCAGGTTCCTAAGGAGCGTGAGAGGGCGGAATCCGCTCCATACCCTCTTGGACCCTAACGTGGGTCCAAGAGCCCTTCGGAGGTTCCGTTCTTCCTCACCTGAGTAAGACGCCCCGCCCCCCCTGTTGGCGCTCAAGAGGGTAGGGGACCTCCGAGCATTCTCTGTGTCCCCGGATTGCCTTAAATTCGGCCCTGGTAACTCTCACATTATCCTGAGACCCAGGCCCGGATACGTGCCCAAAGTTCCCACTACTCCCTTTCGGGACCAAGTGGTGAACTTGCAGGCGCTCCCCATCGGGGAGGAAGACCAAACCCCATCCGTGTTGTGTCCTGGACCGCACGCAGAGCTTCAGTAGCTCTGACCAGCTCCTTGTCTGTATTGGAGGACAGCAGAAGGGGAAGGCTGTCTCCAAGCAGAGGCTGGCGCACTGGGTTGTGGATGTCGTTACGACTGCATTCCGATCTCAGAATTTGGGCTACGCCCAAACACCTTCGCAAGGGTTAACAACCTTCGCGTAAACCCGGTGTCAGCCCACGTCCTGCGTGGCGACATATAGTACTGGCATCCGGGGGGTGTATGCCTGTAAAAGCACCTTCCCACCCTCCAAGAGGTTGGGTCAGTGTGCTATCTACCTTTCTTCTTACCCAAACACATGGTTAAGAAACTGGTACCTCACCGATCTTCCTTCTTACCCAGACACTGGTTAAGAACAGGCATTCCATCCATCACTAAGCAAGCACCCCCCGGGGGTTGGCTGGGCAGAGCAGCCTTCCCCCTTAGGCCGGGATACCATATGAACTATCACAGATAGCTCCAACCGGACCTAGTGCTATCGGACGCAGTAACACCCCCCCGTGGGCTGTTCAGTCTGATATATCCTCATGGCAACGGTTCCCACACATGGTAACCCATGAGCTTCCCCAGGTGGGCCTCCACCTCGTGGTTAACTACCTAGTCCGCACGTTCCATGCATTCACCTCCAAGTACGAGACCATAGTTATATCCACCATATTCCTCCCCACGGGTAGGAGGTGGCCTCTGCAGCGTTTCTCTGATTGAGAGTTACGCTCACCCGGTGTAAACCCGAGCCAGACGGCCTCTCGCCAGTAGAGAGCTAAGGCCCCGTCCGTGAAAGGTTACTGGTCAGGGCTGTACCCATCTTTCTTCCAAGAAAGCTCGGGGACCCCCCGACCACCACAAAACCTTCGAGCTGACACTCCCAGGCTTGTTTCCGTCGCTTCGCTGAGATTGTGACGCGATACATTGTTGTGGCGTTTTCCATAGGCAACCCCATCTGTCGTTCTCGACACAACATCGAGAGACCGACAGAAAGGGAACGTCTTGGTAACCTCAGTTCCCTTATGGAGGGAACGAGACCTTGTGTCCCTTATGCCACAAACACGTATCGTATGCTGCTGCAGTCGTGAGAGGCTCTCAGGCTCTTCAGAACAAGAGGTAAATGAATGCTGCACGCCGGCTTCCTTTTATACCGGACATCCGGGGGCGGAGACCGGCATGCAAATTTCATTTGCCAAATTTCAATGGCCTTTTCTATAGTAGTTAGAGTTGATTGGTTCTCAAGGGCGAACCCCATCTGTCGTTCTCGACACAACGTCTCGTTCCCTCCATCAGGGAACTGGAGTACATGCGTAACCAAGACGTTTCACTGACCTTAATAAATCATCCTTTAAATTCAATAATCACAGCTGTTACATTCATTTGAAGCTGCCACACACGCTCATGCAGTTGTTGGTTTCAAAGCATATTGATAGGTAGGACTATGTCTCGCGTCTGACAGTTCTTCTAGCTCTTGTGCTTTACTGTTGTTGTCAGAAATGTCGTTTGTTTTGGTTTAGAAATACTGTGATGGGAGCAATTTTTTCTTCTTGACATAAAACACTTCTCCAATCAGCTGATGAAAGTAGGTGTGAAGGACAACATTGTTACATTCACATTTATTATTTTGGCTGACGCTTTTATCCAATGATATTTATGGCTGGAATACACTATAAGACTTTTAAAATATGAACAGATTATTTTAAAACTAGGCATCATACACTAGCAGACTTTTTGAAAGTTTCAGTAAGAAACACTAACTGATCAAATCTACTGACTGGCACAGACTTTCTGTAACAAGTCCGACTCAAAATTTGGGCAAAATCTGAGCAAAAGTCTTTTCCTCTATATTGGTTTCAAAAAGTAGGAGAGCATTTAAACATTTTGTCAACACGCTAAACAGTACAGTTAGTTTACATCATGCAGTTGAGTGCTTTTACATACTTTTTTTTTCGCTGTGTTCGGTGTCCGTGTATCGAAAGACCATGTATATACACATGTATGTCCAGGTTGACCCAGTTTGTGTTTTTGTCATGTTACAGGGATAAAGAGGAGCAGCTGGTTCGCCTTCAGGAAAGTCAGAGGCAACAGGCCCAGCAGGCTGAGTCTGCTCTGGAGAACTTTAAGAAGCAGGTGGAGCTCAGTGCTCAGAAGACATATGCTGATATGAAACAACAGGTGAGTGCTGAGGGCACATAAATGTGATGCTGACAACCGGTGAGGATGCAAGGATGCTTTTACATATCGAAACTCTATAACGCTTGAATCAGTCAAAAACAAACGGCTCATAAATGGATTGATTTCACACTTTTTGTTGTCACAGCCATTTACCAAGATGAACAAGCAGTTTTTCCAGACACCGTTGTCATTCGTGAGTCTGAATCTTAAATTGCATCTGACCTGTCTCACAGGATATCAGTGCATTCTCCCATATGGCTGAGAGACAAAAGTTCACATTTAAACCAATTGTGGCAGCCATGATTTAGTGGTTATTACTCGATGTGGTGCTTGAGCGCCGAAACACTTTCGATTCCGCTTTGGTCCTGTTTTCCCTTTAACATTACCTTTAACCTTCATTAATTCTCTTAGCATGACTTTATAGCAGCGTTATGCTTAGTCACATACATACTGTGGTATAAGATGATCAAACAGATCTTGGTGTTATTCATAGGGGAGAGTTATTCATGCAGACACGTGCGTACATTCATCCTTTCCATCATAACAGCGCTGTCCGGCCCACTGTGCCAGCCCACCACATGAACACAATGCACACGACTGCAGTCACAAATCCTGTGCACAGATGCTGCAGTGGCGCCACCCGGGTTCATTGCCACAGCTGCGTCCAATGTGTGCAGATCCAAACCTTCCCGCTGCTGTTGCCTACCTTATACTGTTCTCAAAACGACTTCATTCCAAACTACTGTGGACTTTTTGCATGTATACAGTAAAACAAATTCATAGTCTTCTATCAAAATTGAGCTCGCTCCACTTCAAAATCACCATTCCTTCTCTGCTAATGAAACCATGGCTTGTCCTGACACGCTGCTGGATGAGTCCCGTCATCAGTATTCTTATGAATGCAGAATAACATCCTCTCATGTCATTCCACTGAACTAACAGCTAGCAGAGAGAGCTGGCCTAAAAACGCTCCCTCAAAGCCGAAGTGTGTTACATCAACGTCACCAACCAAACACTGTTTTGAAGTAGGTTTCCAGAACACTCTTCCCATCTGCCATTTGTCAAACAATCAAATTCATGAGCCAATGTTACTGTTCGCTGTTATAGATGACATATTAAAATGGGATTACAGCAAATATTGTAACATGCAAACAATTGGACCTCAATTTTAAAGCCAAAATAAAACCAGGCAGTAAATGCTCTTGGTTAATGGAATATGTTTGAGGTCAGCGTTGCAGTCAGTTAGAATAGTTTCACTCATGTCAACCAATGAGAAACATTCTTTCAGAATTAAAGATATGTTGCATTTTTAAAGATCATGCCTTTATCAGAATCTAGAAAATCACTGAGATTCAGTTGTGTGATGTCACTTGAACATGATGGCATCCACTGAGATGTACACAATCAATGCTTTATTTTTACGTTTAAGCACATAAAAGGAAACAGGACACCTTTAGCCAGCAGTAGCTTTACTGTTTTGTTTCTTGATTATCTATATGTGACCCTGGACGACAAAACCAGTGTTAAGAGTCAATTTTTTTAAATTGAGTTTTTACATCATCTCAAAGCTGACGATATAAGCTTTCTATTCATATATGGTTTGTTAGGATAGGACACTATGTGGCGGAACAACATCTGTTTACAAAGCTGGAATCTGAATGTGCAAAAAAAGCAAAATATTAAGAAAATTGCCTTTGAACTTTTTAATCAGAGGCAATGTAGCAGGCCACCCACTCACAAAAAAATGAGTTTTTATACATTTACAGTAGGAAATTTATAAAATATCTCCACGGAACAGGATCTTAACTAATTTCCTAATGATTTGTGGCATAAAAGAAAAATCAGTCATTTTTATCCATACCCTGTATTTTTGGCGATCACTAAAAATGTTCCTGTGCTATTTAAGTCTGGTTTTGTGTCCAGGGTCAAATATTTTAAACACATCGCCATCATGGAACATGTAATGTGTAATGTTGGCCCAATGTGGGCAGTTTATGTTCCCCTGGTCACTGTGTGTGTGTGCTAATGGTCACGTAGTTGTGGGCGAGAAGATCCTCGGGAATCAACGCTGAGACTGCTGCCCACATCCTGCTCAGATTCTCTCTGATTCACCTTTCTCTTCCTCTTTCCTCCCTGTGTCTCCAGCGATCTTCATTTGTCCAGGATTCAGCCCACACCAAAGTGTCCAGCGCTTCTCTCCTGCCACCCCCTTCTTCCCTACTCTCTCTGTTCATTTGCATTGGTCTACTAGTTAGGCGGGACAACTAACTAGTGTTTTGCAACAGAGCTCTACTGTATTTGGGTGCATTGCGTTGCAAGAATAATTGCATGATTGGAATTCGTTTAGAATCTCAAAAAGAATGTTTACTTTAGATTTTTTATCTAGATTTGTGTAAGAGTCTCCTTACTTTAATATCCACCCAATCTTGTGACCCTTAACCAGAATAATAAGGGAAGAAAATGGTGTTACCTTCTCTGTTATCACTGTATCCTACTAGAAATGTAAGATCAAACCAGTTTACTTTTATACCCTTCAGTTGTTTATTCACTCTGTTTTGTGTTTTCAGATGGAGAGAGTAGAGGACGATCTGATTCACTCTAAATCACTGCGAGAGAAACAGTCCAGAGAGTTCAGTTACCAGTTGGAGGAGCTTCAGCAGAGATACGAGCAACAGGTCGACATCTTAAGCTACGTTCACACTCCCACCAAATAATATTTTTTTGCTCATATGCGCCCCAGATCTGTTTTCTACATGACAGTGTGAACAGGACAAACCGATGGAATCCGATCTTTTTTAAACTGATCTGAGCCACTTCCATATGTGGTCCTAAATCAGATAAAGGTCTGATGTTTCGCAATGCGACCTCAGTCTGAACGGTCATATCGGAATTCATGTGGCTTTTGCGTCATTGTAGATCGACTTGCGTTATAATTCTGCGCTAATTTATAGCATCAGATTATAAACATAAATCCTTGCACTGTCTACCGCACGTCAGCCGCATGATGCGATGCAACAAATAACAATAGATCCGCTATAATAAGACGTTTTGCCACTAGACACGGCGCAATGCATTTACATTTAGTCATTTAGCAGACGCTTTTATCCAAAGCGACTTACATTTGGGGTAGGCAATGGAAGCAATTGGGACAGCATAAGTACAACAAAAGCATAAGTGCTATCAAAAAAATGAGGATTTGGTCTCATATAACCTAACACAGTATACAGAACCATTCATTCATTCATTCATTTTTTTTTTTTTATAAAGAGTAGAGAAGAAAATGGAGTCAGAACAGATCAGTCAGATGTTGACGGAAGAGATGCGTTTTCAGACGTTTCTTAAAGATGGCTACAGAATCTGCAGATCTTGTAGCAGCAGGTAGATCATTCCACATAGGTGGAACAGATCCGGAGAAGGTGCGCGAGAGAGATTTTTTACCTTTTTGGGATGGTACCACAAGACGCCGTTCGTTTGCAGAGCATAGGCATCTGGCGGGTACGTGTGTCTGGAGTAGCGAGTGAAGATAAGGTGGTGCCGAACCAGTGGTGGTCTTGTAGGCCAGGAGCAGAGTCTTGAATTTGATTCGATCAACTATAGGGAGCCAATGTAGCTTAATGAATAGAGGAGTGACATGTGCTCTCTTAGGTTCATTAAAGATAACTCTTGCCGCAGCATTCTGGATCATCTGTATAGGTTTGGTTGTGCAAGCTGGAAGTCCACCCAGTAGCGCATTGCAGTAGTCCAGTCTGGACTGGACCAGAGCCTGTACTAGGACTTGCATAGCATCCTCTGATAGGAAGGGTCTAATTTTCCTAATATTGTAGAGGATGAATCTACAGGACTGGGCGGTGCTGGCAACTTGATCTGTGAAGTTGAGCTGATCATCAATCACCACTCCCAGGTTTCTTGCCTTTCTGGAAGATCTGATGGTTGATGAGCCCAGTTGAATGGAGAGGCTGTGATGAGTCTTTGTATCGGCCGGGATTGCAAGCAGTTCTGTTTTTAAAAGGTTCAGCTGCAGGTGATGGTCATTCATCCAGAGCGAGATGTCGGCTAGGCAAGCTGAGATGCGTGTAGAAACCGTTGGATCGTCTGGGCGAAAAGAAAGGTAGAGTTGTGTATCATCCGCATAGCAGTGATAGGAAAAGCCATGTTTCCGGATGACAGAGCCTAGGGATGACATGTATACAGAGAATAGCAACGGACCAAGCACTGAACCCTGAGGCACACCTGTGTCGAGATGTTGGGACTCAGACACTTCACCTCTCCAAGATACTCTAAAGGACCTACCCGAGAGGAAGCACAAATAGGGGGTTCGTGGAAAAAAGCCTCTTGAAAATGCCAGCCATTTGACGCACAGTCTTGCGATGGATCGTAGTGTGAAAAAACCTGACACGTAGCGCATATCTAAATGACGAAGTGGACATTTCACCTTACCCTGTGGTAAGACCACTTTTAAATCTGCTGGCCACGGATAGCGGGTGTGTGGACACCACTGGGGGTGCCCTCGCGCCATGGCACCCCTCGAAGACCCCAAAGACCCCTGTCCACGAACAGCATATGCGTCCCTCACAGGTTTATCCCATGTAAGTCGGCTTACCCACTTGTCCTCCAACTTCATATGAGTCCCACGATTCATTTGTTTTCTTGGGAGGCGGGTACGAGCTTACTGCCCATGGGTGCCAGCGACCACGAAACCACTATTTGTCCACTGATCAACTATGGGTGTCAATTTGACCTTCGACCCCCCTGACCCGTCCATGGCCACGCCCCCGACCACCAAACCACTGTTTGGCAGCTTCCCAACTACTTTTACCAGAACCTGGTTTTTGACGCTCGGGACTGACATATGTTTGTCTGAGGGGGCGTGGCCATCGAGTTTTGTGGTTTTTAAAACAAAATATAATATTTACACCTTTAAAATGCCCCTTCTGTGCAATGTCCACCAAGCACCTATTCCTGGCCCATTCTACAAACTGCACGTGGACAACATCGCATTCAACGTAGTAGATACCAGAATTTAAGTCAAACTCATCTTTTTATCACTTGTTTCTAACATACGCGTGTCCAAAAGAGTGTTCTCAAACACACTTGGAAATAAATAAATCCATATGAAACGTTGTTAAAAAGCAATCCATTTTCCAGTCTGTTCTAACTAGAAAATGCATCCATTTTCTAGTATGTTTGCATTGCCTGTCCACGTGTGGTTTATGTGAGTGGACCACGTGTATTAAGTTGGTGGACATAATGCTTTTTAACAATATTTAAAGTGTATGTATTCATTTCTAGTTGTCAGGAACAACGCTTTTCAGTGAGAACACTATTTTAGACACACACGGGTTAGGAAACAGCTCGTGAAATGTTCAGTTTTGACAAAAATCGGGTATCTCATATGTTGAAGGTCAGGGTGGAAACAAAGGTCCAGAAGACAAGGTTCCTAAGGTCGGAGGCCATCGAGCCTTTGCAGTGACCACTGTCACGGACCCTCAAATCAGGCCCAGCAGTTTAGAGTCCGTGGCTTCTTCTTAAAGGGTTTAAAAGTGGATGAGCACATAGCTAAAACAGGCCTCGTTTCTGAGTCTCTGCCATTGAAAGCATAGGGCCTTTTCATTTACATTAAAAAGGTTAAAAAATACTTCCGGAGGACCAAGACTTTTGCCCTTTCGGTATGTCTCTCGGGGGACCGGCACGCAAGTGCACGTGAGGTTTTGGGATCGTCGGACACTCCGGCGGCCTTGCGGGAGATGTCCTGGAGCAATTTATTTGTATGGGCCACGTGTATTAAGTTGGTGGACAACCCACTTATTAGCAAAAATGTACCTTTATATTCATTTAAATGCATCAACTACCACATCATTCAGTCAGTGCACTTTATTAGACACACATAATTTAGCAACAACTTGTAGAACGCTCAGTTTGGCCTCAAATGTCTAATTAGGGAGAAAAACGTAAGTCAGTGACGCGTGTTTACTGCATGCGTTGTGCATAGAGCAGAATGTCATGCGTGCGCACTTTGCATGCGTCACTGCATGTGTGATGCATTGAGCAGATCGAAAGACATGTGTCACTGCATGCATCATGCATATTGCAGTCAGTGACGGGTGCACGCTGCACGTGTTGTGAATAGAGCAGAATGTCATGCATGCGTCACTGCATGCGCGCTCTGTATGCGTCACTGCATGCGTGATGCATTGAGCAGATCGAAAGACATGCGTGCGCTGTACGCGTCACTGAATGCATCCTGCATATAAGAGACCGTGACGCATGCACACGCTTAAGTAACCACACGTGCATGCGTCACGCATATAGCATATAGACATGAGCGACCGTCCATCATCCACCGATCGTCCAGAGAAGCCAGGCGACTTTGTGACTTTGTTTACGGGTCAAAAGGTCAAAATAGGGAGAGTCGTCCACGAAAACGCATTGGCATAGATTATAGGTGGACGCGCTCCCGTTGGGAAACGATAGGCCGAAGGGTATGGACATTTTAGATTATTGTTGTCTAGAAGCCCCCATTTATGCCCCAAATGTCTAAGTTCCTAGATTTCTTTTCTGAAAAATCCCCCCTCCACCACCTCTGAAAGCTTCAAAAGGCTGTTGAGGGTTATATGAGAGAGAAGGCAGTGTGAGTAATCTTGTGATTGGGTGCAAAAAACATTTTCTAAACCTCTAGGGCGATGTGCTCTCGGTATGTGGTCGGGGGCCACTAGACGGGCCAGAATCTAGAATATGGGACCCCTCGGACCTTCTTGGAAATTTCCTCGTATAGCTTATTTGCATGGGTATTCCATAGCGGTTTCGTGGTCGTGACCCGACAGGGTCAACCGATCCAAAACCGGGTCACATGCAACCGTCCATCATCCACCTATCATGCGGAAAAGCCGGGCGACATTGTGACTTTGTTTAGGTGTCAAAAGGTCAAAATAGGGAGTGTCGTCCACGAAGCACTTAATGAAAACGCATTGGCATATATGGTAGGTGGACGCCCTCCCGTTGGGAAACGATAGGCCGAAGGGTCTCGACATTTTAGATTATTTTTGTCTAGAAGCCCCCCATTTATACCCCAAATGTCCAAAGGTCTTAGACCTTTTCTTAAAAAATCCACCTCCCCAACACTAAACCTTCATAATGCTGTTGAGAGTTATATGAGAGAGAAGGCTGTGTGCTTAATCTTGTGATTGGGTACAAAAAACATTTCCTAATCGTTTAGGGTGATGTGCTCTCGGTATGTTGTCGGGGGCCACCAGACGGGTCAGAATCTAGAATATGGGACCCCTCGGATCTTTCTGGAAATTTCCTCGTATAGCTTATTTGCATGGGTATTCCATAGCGGTTTCGTGGTCGTGACCCCGACAGGGTCAACCGATCCAAAACCGGGTCACATGCAACCGTCCATCATCCACCTATCATGCGGAAAAGCCGGGCGACATTGTGACTTTGTTTAGGTGTCAAAAGGTCAAAATAGGGAGTGTCGTCCACGAAGCACTTAATGAAAACGCATTGGCATATATGGTAGGTGGACGCCCTCCCGTTGGGAAACGATAGGCCGAAGGGTCTCGACATTTTAGATTATTTTTGTCTAGAAGCCCCCCATTTATACCCCAAATGTCCAAAGGTCTTAGACCTTTTCTTAAAAAATCCACCTCCCCAACACTAAACCTTCATAATGCTGTTGAGAGTTATATGAGAGAGAAGGCTGTGTGCTTAATCTTGTGATTGGGTACAAAAAACATTTCCTAATCGTTTAGGGTGATGTGCTCTCGGTATGTTGTTGGGGGCCACCAGACGGGTCAGAATCTAGAATATGGGACCCCTCGGATCTTTCTGGAAATTTCCTCGTATAGCTTATTTGCATGGGTATTCCATAGCGGTTTCGTGGTCGTGACCCCGACAGGGTCAACCGATCCAAAACCGGGTCACATGCAACCGTCCATCATCCACCTATCATGCGGAAAAGCCGGGCGACATTGTGACTTTGTTTAGGTGTCAAAAGGTCAAAATAGGGAGTGTCGTCCACGAAGCACTTAATGAAAACGCATTGGCATATATGGTAGGTGGAAGCCCTCCCGTTGGGAAACGATAGGCCGAAGGGTCTCGACATTTTAGATTATTTTTGTCTAGAAGCCCCCCATTTATACCCCAAATGTCCAAAGGTCTTAGACCTTTTGTTAAAAAATCCACCTCCCCAACACTAAACCTTCATAATGCTGTTGAGAGTTATAAGAGAGAGAAGGCAGTGTGAGTAATCTTGTGATTGGGTGCAAAAAACATTTTCTAAACCTCTAGGGCGATGTGCTCTCGGTATGTGGTCGGGGGCCACTAGACGGGCCAGAATCTAGAATATGGGACCCCTCGGACCTTTCTGGAAATTTCCTCGTATAGCTTATTTGCATGGGTATTCCATAGCGGTTTCGTGGTCGTGACCCGACAGGGTCAACCGATCCAAAACCGGGTCACAAGCAACCGTCCATTATCCACCGGTCGTGCGGAAAAGCCGGGCGACTTTGCGACTTTGTTTAGGGGTCAAAAGGTCAAAACAGGGAGGGTGTATGCGTCATTGAATGCGTGCATGCGTCACCGAATGCATCATGCGTGGAGCCGGTCGTGTCGCATGCACGCGTTGTATGCGTCAATGAAACCCCCATGCATAGAGCAGACCCTGACACATCCACGTGCTGTTATAGCATGCGCTGCATGCGTCGCTGCTATAGCATGCGCTGCATGCGTCGCTGTTATAGCATGCGCTGCATGCGTCGCAGTCTGCATCGTGCATAGAGCAGGCGGTGACGCATGCACGCGTTGTATGCGTCAATGAAACCCTCATGCATAGAGCAGACCGTGACACATCCACGTGCTGTTATAGCATGCGCTGCATGCGTCGCAGTCTGCATCGTGCATAGAGCAGGCCGTGACGCATGCACGCACTTTAATAACAGTGCGTGTATGCGTCAGTGAATGCATAGAGCAGACCATGGGAAGGTGTTCCATGAAAATGTAATGTACACAAGCACAGTTTCCACAAAGGCCCTCGGGGTCCCGAGAGACCCCAAACATCACAGTCACTTGCGTCACAGTCCCACAAGCGACATACTGAAAGGACAAATGCGTGGGTGCCCGAAAAGTATTTTATTTCATTTTTTATGTATTGCTCTGCAGCCCATTCATTTCAATGGACGATGCTTGAATATGAGGCCTTAAAAATAAAAGATGCTAACTAAATAGTCAAAATGAGCATTTAATGACTTGATACCAACATATATGTGAACAATATAGTGTGCTCATTGAATAATGTGGTTTTTGAAACAAAGAAATTAATATTTTTTAGTTAAACATTGTTAATAAGTGTTATGTCCACCAACTCACTTTACTATAAATTGCAGGTGGACATTTTTCAATTTTCGCCAAGTCATCCAGGAAGTGACCACCTGCAATTTATATGAATGGACCACGTGTAGTGAGTTGGTGGACAACCACTTTTAGGGCATAATTCAGTCTTCTGTGAAATGATACTAACATATGTATGTCTAATAAAGTGTACTAAGGGAATAATGTGGTTCTTTAATCGTATATATGTGAATACATTGGACAAAAAAGTAATTATCAAGAAAAACTACAAAGCACTACAAATATGGCAACCAGGAAGTGTCCACCTGCAATTTATATGAATGGACCACATGTAGTGAGTTCGTGGAAATGCATTTTTAAGCATAATAAAGCATAAATAAGCATTCTGTGAGTTGCTGCTAACATATGTATGTCTATATAAGTGTACTAACAGACTAACAGGGTCTATAATGCATATAGATTACTATAAAGTGTGTCCACGAACTTAATATGTGTGGCCCATTAACATAAATTGTAGGTGGACATTTGCCCCGTTTTTCACTAAGTCATACAGGAAGTGTCCACCTGCAATTTATATAATGGACCACGTGTAGTGAGTTCGTGGAAATTCATTTTTATGCATAATAAAGCATAAATAAGCATTCTGTGAGTTGCTGCTAACATATGTATGTCTATATAAGTGTACTAACAGACTAACAGGGTCTATAATGCATATAGATTACTATAAAGTGTGTCCACGAACTTAATATGTGTGGCTCATTAACATAAATTGTAGGTGGACATTTGCCCCGTTTTTCACTAAGTCATACAGGAAGTGTCCACCTGCAATTTATATAATGGACCACGTGTAGTGAGTTCGTGGAAATGCATTTTTTAAGCATAAATAAGCATTCTGTGAGTTGCTGCTAACATATGTATGTCTATATAAGTGTACTAACAGACTAACAGGGTCGTTAATGCATATAGATTACTATAAAGTGTGTCCACGAACTTAATATGTGTGGCCCATTAACATAAATTGTAGGTGGACATGACCACTAATATACTATGCCCAATACAATAAACTCCATGTGGACATGTCCACCTACAATTTGTTTGAATGGACCACGTGTAGTGAGTTCGTGGAAATTCATTTTTATGCATAATAAAGCATAAATAAGCATTCTGTGAGTTGCTGCTAACATATGTATGTCTATATAAGTGTACTAACAGACTAGCAGGGTCTATAATGCATATAGATTACTATAAAGTGTGTCCACGAACTTAATATGTGTGGCCCATTAACATAAATTGTAGGTGGACATTTGCCCCGTTTTTCACTAAGTCATACAGGAAGTGTCCACCTGCAATTTATATAATGGACCACGTGTAGTGAGTTCGTGGAAATGCATTTTTTAAGCATAAATAAGCATTCTGTGAGTTGCTGCTAACATATGTATGTCTATATAAGTGTACTAACAGACTAACAGGGTCGTTAATGCATATAGATTACTATAAAGTGTGTCCACGAACTTAATATGTGTGGCCCATTAACATAAATTGTAGGTGGACATGACCACTAATATACTATGCCCAATACAATAAACTCCATGTGGACATGTCCACCTACAATTTGTTTGAATGGACCACGTGTAGTGAGTTCGTGGAAATTCATTTTTATGCATAATAAAGCATAAATAAGCATTCTGTGAGTTGCTGCTAACATATGTATGTCTATATAAGTGTACTAACAGACTAACAGGGTCTATAATGCATATAGATTACTATAAAGTGTGTCCACGAACTTAATATGTGTGGCTCATTAACATAAATTGTAGGTGGACATTTGCCCCGTTTTTCACTAAGTCATACAGGAAGTGTCCACCTGCAATTTATATAATGGACCACGTGTAGTGAGTTCGTGGAAATGCATTTTTTAAGCATAAATAAGCATTCTGTGAGTTGCTGCTAACACATGTATGTCTATATAAGTGTACTAACAGACTAACAGGGTCGTTAATGCATATAGATTACTATAAAGTGTGTCCACGAACTTAATATGTGTGGCCCATTAACATAAATTGTAGGTGGACATGACCACTAATATACTATGCCCAATACAATAAACTCCATGTGGACATGTCCACCTACAATTTGTTTGAATGGACCACGTGTAGTGAGTTCGTGGAAATTCATTTTTATGCATAATAAAGCATAAATAAGCATTCTGTGAGTTGCTGCTAACATATGTATGTCTATATAAGTGTACTAACAGACTAACAGGGTCGTTAATGCATATAGATTACTATAAAGTGTGTCCACGAACTTAATATGTGTGGCCCATTAACATAAATTGTAGGTGGACATTTGCCCCGTTTTTCACTAAGTCATACAGGAAGTGTCCACCTGCAATTTATATAATGGACCACGTGTAGTGAGTTCGTGGAAATTCATTTTTATGCATAATAAAGCATAAATAAGCATTCTGTGAGTTGCTGCTAACATATGTATGTCTATATAAGTGTACTAACAGACTAACAGGGTCTATAATGCATATAGATTACTATAAAGTGTGTCCACGAACTTAATATGTGTGGCCCATTAACATAAATTGTAGGTGGACATTTGCCCCGTTTTTCACTAAGTCATACAGGAAGTGTCCACCTGCAATTTATATAATGGACCACGTGTAGTGAGTTCGTGGAAATTCATTTTTATGCATAATAAAGCATAAATAAGCATTCTGTGAGTTGCTGCTAACATATGTATGTCTATATAAGTGTACTAACAGACTAACAGGGTCTATAATGCATATAGATTACTATAAAGTGTGTCCACGAACTTAATATGTGTGGTCCATTAACATAAATTGTAGGTGGACATTTGCCCCGTTTTTCACTAAGTCATACAGGAAGTGTCCACCTGCAATTTATATAATGGACCACGTGTAGTGAGTTCGTGGAAATGCATTTTTTAAGTATATATAGGCATTCTGTGAGTTGCTGCTAACATATGTATGTCTATATAAGTGTATTAACAGACTAACAGGGTCCATAATGCATATAGATTATTATATAGTGTGTCCACGAACTGCATATGTGGGGTCCATTAACATAAATTGTAGGTGGACATTTGCCCCGTTTTTCACTAAGTCATACAGGAAGTGTCCACCTGCAATTTATATAATGGACCACGTGTAGTGAGTTCGTGGAAATGCATTTTTTAAGTATATATAGGCATTCTGTGAGTTGCTGCTAACATATGTATGTCTATATAAGTGTATTAACAGACTAACAGGGTCCATAATGCATATAGATTATTATATAGTGTGTCCACGAACTGCATATGTGGGGTCCATTAACATAAATTGTAGGTGAACATTTGCCCCGTTTTTCACTAAGTCATACAGGAAGTGTCCACCTGCAATTTATATAATGGACCACGTGTAGTGAGTTCGTGGAAATTCATTTTTAAGCATAATTAAGCATAAATAAGCATTCTGTGAGTTGCTGCTAACATATGTATGTCTATATAAGTGTACCAACAGACTAACAGGGTCTATAATGCATATAGATTATTATAAAGTGTGTCCACGAACTTCATATGTGTGGACTACTACTGTAATCTGCAGGTGGACATGACCACCTGCAATTTATATAATGGACCACGTGTAGTGAGTTCGTGGAAATTCATTTTTTAAGTATATATAGGCATTCTGTGAGTTGCTGCTAACATATGTATGTCTATATAAGTGTATTAACAGACTAACAGGGTCCATAATGCATATATATTATTATATAGTGTGTCCACGAACTGCATATGTGGGGTCCATTAACATAAATTGTAGGTGGATATTTGCCCCGTTTTTCACTAAGTCATACAGGAAGTGTCCACCTGCAATTTATATAATGGACCACGTGTAGTGAGTTCGTGGAAATTCATTTTTATGCATAATAAAGCATAAATAAGCATTCTGTGAGTTGCTGCTAACATATGTATGTCTATATAAGTGTACTAACAGACTAACAGGGTCTATAATGCATATAGATTACTATAAAGTGTGTCCACGAACTTAATATGTGTGGCTCATTAACATAAATTGTAGGTGGACATTTGCCCCGTTTTTCACTAAGTCATACAGGAAGTGTCCACCTGCAATTTATATAATGGACCACGTGTAGTGAGTTCGTGGAAATGCATTTTTTAAGCATAAATAAGCATTCTGTGAGTTGCTGCTAACATATGTATGTCTATATAAGTGTACTAACAGACTAACAGGGTCGTTAATGCATATAGATTACTATAAAGTGTGTCCACGAACTTAATATGTGTGGCCCATTAACATAAATTGTAGGTGGACATGACCACTAATATACTATGCCCAATACAATAAACTCCATGTGGACATGTCCACCTACAATTTGTTTGAATGGACCACGTGTAGTGAGTTCGTGGAAATTCATTTTTATGCATAATAAAGCATAAATAAGCATTCTGTGAGTTGCTGCTAACATATGTATGTCTATATAAGTGTACTAACAGACTAACAGGGTCTATAATGCATATAGATTATTATATAGTGTGTCCACGAACTGCATATGTGGGGTCCATTAACATAAATTGTAGGTGGACATTTGCCCCGTTTTTCACTAAGTCATACAGGAAGTGTCCACCTGCAATTTATATAATGGACCACGTGTAGTGAGTTCGTGGAAATTCATTTTTAAGCATAATTAAGCATAAATAAGCATTCTGTGAGTTGCTGCTAACATATGTATGTCTATATAAGTGTACCAACAGACTAACAGGGTCTATAATGCATATAGATTATTATAAAGTGTGTCCACGAACTTCATATGTGTGGACTACTACTGTAATCTGCAGGTGGACATGACCACCTGCAATTTATATAATGGACCACGTGTAGTGAGTTCGTGGAAATTCATTTTTTAAGTATATATAGGCATTCTGTGAGTTGCTGCTAACATATGTATGTCTATATAAGTGTATTAACAGACTAACAGGGTCCATAATGCATATATATTATTATATAGTGTGTCCACGAACTGCATATGTGGGGTCCATTAACATAAATTGTAGGTGGACATTTGCCCCGTTTTTCACTAAGTCATACAGGAAGTGTCCACCTGCAATTTATATAATGGACCACGTGTAGTGAGTTCGTGGAAATTCATTTTTATGCATAATAAAGCATAAATAAGCATTCTGTGAGTTGCTGCTAACATATGTATGTCTATATAAGTGTACTAACAGACTAACAGGGTCTATAATGCATATAGATTACTATAAAGTGTGTCCACGAACTTAATATGTGTGGCTCATTAACATAAATTGTAGGTGGACATTTGCCCCGTTTTTCACTAAGTCATACAGGAAGTGTCCACCTGCAATTTATATAATGGACCACGTGTAGTGAGTTCGTGGAAATGCATTTTTTAAGCATAAATAAGCATTCTGTGAGTTGCTGCTAACATATGTATGTCTATATAAGTGTACTAACAGACTAACAGGGTCGTTAATGCATATAGATTACTATAAAGTGTGTCCACGAACTTAATATGTGTGGCCCATTAACATAAATTGTAGGTGGACATGACCACTAATATACTATGCCCAATACAATAAACTCCATGTGGACATGTCCACCTACAATTTGTTTGAATGGACCACGTGTAGTGAGTTCGTGGAAATTCATTTTTATGCATAATAAAGCATAAATAAGCATTCTGTGAGTTGCTGCTAACATATGTATGTCTATATAAGTGTACTAACAGACTAACAGGGTCTATAATGCATATAGATTATTATATAGTGTGTCCACGAACTGCATATGTGGGGTCCATTAACATAAATTGTAGGTGGACATTTGCCCCGTTTTTCACTAAGTCATACAGGAAGTGTCCACCTGCAATTTATATAATGGACCACGTGTAGTGAGTTCGTGGAAATTCATTTTTAAGCATAATTAAGCATAAATAAGCATTCTGTGAGTTGCTGCTAACATATGTATGTCTATATAAGTGTACCAACAGACTAACAGGGTCTATAATGCATATAGATTATTATAAAGTGTGTCCACGAACTTCATATGTGTGGACTACTACTGTAATCTGCAGGTGGACATGACCACCTGCAATTTATATAATGGACCACGTGTAGTGAGTTCGTGGAAATTCATTTTTTAAGTATATATAGGCATTCTGTGAGTTGCTGCTAACATATGTATGTCTATATAAGTGTATTAACAGACTAACAGGGTCCATAATGCATATATATTATTATATAGTGTGTCCACGAACTGCATATGTGGGGTCCATTAACATAAATTGTAGGTGGACATTTGCCCCGTTTTTCACTAAGTCATACAGGAAGTGTCCACCTGCAATTTATATAATGGACCACGTGTAGTGAGTTCGTGGAAATTCATTTTTATGCATAATAAAGCATAAATAAGCATTCTGTGAGTTGCTGCTAACATATGTATGTCTATATAAGTGTACTAACAGACTAACAGGGTCTATAATGCATATAGATTACTATAAAGTGTGTCCACGAACTTAATATGTGTGGCTCATTAACATAAATTGTAGGTGGACATTTGCCCCGTTTTTCACTAAGTCATACAGGAAGTGTCCACCTGCAATTTATATAATGGACCACGTGTAGTGAGTTCGTGGAAATGCATTTTTTAAGCATAAATAAGCATTCTGTGAGTTGCTGCTAACATATGTATGTCTATATAAGTGTACTAACAGACTAACAGGGTCGTTAATGCATATAGATTACTATAAAGTGTGTCCACGAACTTAATATGTGTGGCCCATTAACATAAATTGTAGGTGGACATGACCACTAATATACTATGCCCAATACAATAAACTCCATGTGGACATGTCCACCTACAATTTGTTTGAATGGACCACGTGTAGTGAGTTCGTGGAAATTCATTTTTATGCATAATAAAGCATAAATAAGCATTCTGTGAGTTGCTGCTAACATATGTATGTCTATATAAGTGTACTAACAGACTAACAGGGTCTATAATGCATATAGATTATTATATAGTGTGTCCACGAACTGCATATGTGGGGTCCATTAACATAAATTGTAGGTGGACATTTGCCCCGTTTTTCACTAAGTCATACAGGAAGTGTCCACCTGCAATTTATATAATGGACCACGTGTAGTGAGTTCGTGGAAATTCATTTTTAAGCATAATTAAGCATAAATAAGCATTCTGTGAGTTGCTGCTAACATATGTATGTCTATATAAGTGTACCAACAGACTAACAGGGTCTATAATGCATATAGATTATTATAAAGTGTGTCCACGAACTTCATATGTGTGGACTACTACTGTAATCTGCAGGTGGACATGACCACCTGCAATTTATATAATGGACCACGTGTAGTGAGTTCGTGGAAATTCATTTTTTAAGTATATATAGGCATTCTGTGAGTTGCTGCTAACATATGTATGTCTATATAAGTGTATTAACAGACTAACAGGGTCCATAATGCATATATATTATTATATAGTGTGTCCACGAACTGCATATGTGGGGTCCATTAACATAAATTGTAGGTGGACATTTGCCCCGTTTTTCACTAAGTCATACAGGAAGTGTCCACCTGCAATTTATATAATGGACCACGTGTAGTGAGTTCGTGGAAATTCATTTTTATGCATAATAAAGCATAAATAAGCATTCTGTGAGTTGCTGCTAACATATGTATGTCTATATAAGTGTACTAACAGACTAACAGGGTCTATAATGCATATAGATTACTATAAAGTGTGTCCACGAACTTAATATGTGTGGCTCATTAACATAAATTGTAGGTGGACATTTGCCCCGTTTTTCACTAAGTCATACAGGAAGTGTCCACCTGCAATTTATATAATGGACCACGTGTAGTGAGTTCGTGGAAATGCATTTTTTAAGCATAAATAAGCATTCTGTGAGTTGCTGCTAACATATGTATGTCTATATAAGTGTACTAACAGACTAACAGGGTCGTTAATGCATATAGATTACTATAAAGTGTGTCCACGAACTTAATATGTGTGGCCCATTAACATAAATTGTAGGTGGACATGACCACTAATATACTATGCCCAATACAATAAACTCCATGTGGACATGTCCACCTACAATTTGTTTGAATGGACCACGTGTAGTGAGTTCGTGGAAATTCATTTTTATGCATAATAAAGCATAAATAAGCATTCTGTGAGTTGCTGCTAACATATGTATGTCTATATAAGTGTACTAACAGACTAACAGGGTCTATAATGCATATAGATTATTATATAGTGTGTCCACGAACTGCATATGTGGGGTCCATTAACATAAATTGTAGGTGGACATTTGCCCCGTTTTTCACTAAGTCATACAGGAAGTGTCCACCTGCAATTTATATAATGGACCACGTGTAGTGAGTTCGTGGAAATTCATTTTTAAGCATAATTAAGCATAAATAAGCATTCTGTGAGTTGCTGCTAACATATGTATGTCTATATAAGTGTACCAACAGACTAACAGGGTCTATAATGCATATAGATTATTATAAAGTGTGTCCACGAACTTCATATGTGTGGACTACTACTGTAATCTGCAGGTGGACATGACCACCTGCAATTTATATAATGGACCACGTGTAGTGAGTTCGTGGAAATTCATTTTTTAAGTATATATAGGCATTCTGTGAGTTGCTGCTAACATATGTATGTCTATATAAGTGTATTAACAGACTAACAGGGTCCATAATGCATATATATTATTATATAGTGTGTCCACGAACTGCATATGTGGGGTCCATTAACATAAATTGTAGGTGGACATTTGCCCCGTTTTTCACTAAGTCATACAGGAAGTGTCCACCTGCAATTTATATAATGGACCACGTGTAGTGAGTTCGTGGAAATTCATTTTTATGCATAATAAAGCATAAATAAGCATTCTGTGAGTTGCTGCTAACATATGTATGTCTATATAAGTGTACTAACAGACTAACAGGGTCTATAATGCATATAGATTACTATAAAGTGTGTCCACGAACTTAATATGTGTGGCTCATTAACATAAATTGTAGGTGGACATTTGCCCCGTTTTTCACTAAGTCATACAGGAAGTGTCCACCTGCAATTTATATAATGGACCACGTGTAGTGAGTTCGTGGAAATGCATTTTTTAAGCATAAATAAGCATTCTGTGAGTTGCTGCTAACATATGTATGTCTATATAAGTGTACTAACAGACTAACAGGGTCGTTAATGCATATAGATTACTATAAAGTGTGTCCACGAACTTAATATGTGTGGCCCATTAACATAAATTGTAGGTGGACATGACCACTAATATACTATGCCCAATACAATAAACTCCATGTGGACATGTCCACCTACAATTTGTTTGAATGGACCACGTGTAGTGAGTTCGTGGAAATTCATTTTTATGCATAATAAAGCATAAATAAGCATTCTGTGAGTTGCTGCTAACATATGTATGTCTATATAAGTGTACTAACAGACTAACAGGGTCTATAATGCATATAGATTATTATATAGTGTGTCCACGAACTGCATATGTGGGGTCCATTAACATAAATTGTAGGTGGACATTTGCCCCGTTTTTCACTAAGTCATACAGGAAGTGTCCACCTGCAATTTATATAATGGACCACGTGTAGTGAGTTCGTGGAAATTCATTTTTAAGCATAATTAAGCATAAATAAGCATTCTGTGAGTTGCTGCTAACATATGTATGTCTATATAAGTGTACCAACAGACTAACAGGGTCTATAATGCATATAGATTATTATAAAGTGTGTCCACGAACTTCATATGTGTGGACTACTACTGTAATCTGCAGGTGGACATGACCACCTGCAATTTATATAATGGACCACGTGTAGTGAGTTCGTGGAAATTCATTTTTTAAGTATATATAGGCATTCTGTGAGTTGCTGCTAACATATGTATGTCTATATAAGTGTATTAACAGACTAACAGGGTCCATAATGCATATATATTATTATATAGTGTGTCCACGAACTGCATATGTGGGGTCCATTAACATAAATTGTAGGTGGACATTTGCCCCGTTTTTCACTAAGTCATACAGGAAGTGTCCACCTGCAATTTATATAATGGACCACGTGTAGTGAGTTCGTGGAAATTCATTTTTATGCATAATAAAGCATAAATAAGCATTCTGTGAGTTGCTGCTAACATATGTATGTCTATATAAGTGTACTAACAGACTAACAGGGTCTATAATGCATATAGATTACTATAAAGTGTGTCCACGAACTTAATATGTGTGGCTCATTAACATAAATTGTAGGTGGACATTTGCCCCGTTTTTCACTAAGTCATACAGGAAGTGTCCACCTGCAATTTATATAATGGACCACGTGTAGTGAGTTCGTGGAAATGCATTTTTTAAGCATAAATAAGCATTCTGTGAGTTGCTGCTAACATATGTATGTCTATATAAGTGTACTAACAGACTAACAGGGTCGTTAATGCATATAGGTTACTATAAAGTGTGTCCACGAACTTAATATGTGTGGCCCATTAACATAAATTGTAGGTGGACATGACCACTAATATACTATGCCCAATACAATAAACTCCATGTGGACATGTCCACCTACAATTTGTTTGAATGGACCACGTGTAGTGAGTTCGTGGAAATTCATTTTTATGCATAATAAAGCATAAATAAGCATTCTGTGAGTTGCTGCTAACATATGTATGTCTATATAAGTGTACTAACAGACTAACAGGGTCTATAATGCATATAGATTACTATAAAGTGTGTCCACGAACTTAATATGTGTGGCCCATTAACATAAATTGTAGGTGGACATTTGCCCCGTTTTTCACTAAGTCATACAGGAAGTGTCCACCTGCAATTTATATAATGGACCACGTGTAGTGAGTTCGTGGAAATTCATTTTTATGCATAATAAAGCATAAATAAGCATTCTGTGAGTTGCTGCTAACATATGTATGTCTATATAAGTGTACTAACAGACTAACAGGGTCTATAATGCATATAGATTACTATAAAGTGTGTCCACGAACTTAATATGTGTGGCTCATTAACATAAATTGTAGGTGGACATTTGCCCCGTTTTTCACTAAGTCATACAGGAAGTGTCCACCTGCAATTTATATAATGGACCACGTGTAGTGAGTTCGTGGAAATGCATTTTTTAAGCATAAATAAGCATTCTGTGAGTTGCTGCTAACATATGTATGTCTATATAAGTGTACTAACAGACTAACAGGGTCGTTAATGCATATAGATTACTATAAAGTGTGTCCACGAACTTAATATGTGTGGCCCATTAACATAAATTGTAGGTGGACATGACCACTAATATACTATGCCCAATACAATAAACTCCATGTGGACATGTCCACCTACAATTTGTTTGAATGGACCACGTGTAGTGAGTTCGTGGAAATTCATTTTTATGCATAATAAAGCATAAATAAGCATTCTGTGAGTTGCTGCTAACATATGTATGTCTATATAAGTGTACTAACAGACTAACAGGGTCTATAATGCATATAGATTACTATAAAGTGTGTCCACGAACTTAATATGTGTGGCCCATTAACATAAATTGTAGGTGGACATTTGCCCCGTTTTTCACTAAGTCATACAGGAAGTGTCCACCTGCAATTTATATAATGGACCACGTGTAGTGAGTTCGTGGAAATGCATTTTTAAGCATAATTAAGCATAAATAAGCATTCTGTGAGTTGCTGCTAACATATGTATGTCTATTAAGGTGTACCAACTGACTAACAGGGTCCATAATGCATATAGATTATTCTAAAGTGTGTCCACGAACTTAATACGTGTGGCCCATTAAAATAAATTGCAGGTGGACAAGCCAAAATTAGTTTGCAAGTGGACAAATAGTGCTTCCGTGGTACGGGGGGGGGGGCGGGGGTCGACCCTGGTGGTCACCTGACCACTTTGGCAAAAGTAGTTGGTTAGTGGACAAATAGTGCTTCCGTGGTACGGGGGGGGGCGGGGGTCGACCCTGGTGGTCACCTGACCACTTTGGCAAAAGTAGTTGGTTAGTGGACAAATAGTGCTTTGGTGGTACAGGGGGCGTGTCAGGGGGCGTCGCCCGCCAAAAGAGGGACCAATCAGTGAGAGGAATTGGGGTCCCAGGACCACTTGCCAAAGATAGTTGGGAAGTGGGACAAATATCACGTTCGTGGACACTCGGGGGAAGCACAGAACGCCCACCCCTGGACTATGGCCATGGAACGAGCCCCATTCATTTTAGTTGGGCCGTGGACGGTCCTTGCTCCCCCTGGTGGAAGAGTGCCGAAGCGCAGCATATGGCCTCTTCGCTTGGCGCGCCTCCCGTTCGGACCCCCTTGGGCGGGGGTCCGAAATTTCGCCTCAGGTCCGCTCGGGGCGGTCCCCCCTTCGGTTGACCCCGACGTCGGACCCCCGAAAAATCTGGGGTCTTCCCCGCGCAGCGTCCGCGAAACCATTTCCACGAGCCTGTTAGCCTATTGACGATGTGGACTGCTCGCAAAAGTTTGGGACTTCTATGAGGTAGCACCATTCCGGAGACCCCCATAGTCTTGAGGGTGGACAGGAGGATGTGATGGTTAACGGTGTCAAAGGCGGCAGATAGGTCCAGTAGGATGAGAACATATGAGTTTCGAGGAAGCTCTTTCCAGTCTCAGGGCTTCAATGACAGGGAGCAGCGCAGTTTCAGTGGAATGACCGCTCTTGAAACCCGACTGGTTGCTGTCTAGGAGGTTGTTCAGAAAGGATGAGAGCTGGTTACATACAACACGTTCTAGAGTTTTCGCAACGAAGGGGAGGAGGGATACCGGTCTGTAGTTTTCTAACAGTGCAGGATTAAGAGTAGGTTTTTTTAGTAGTGGGGTAATACGGGCCTCTTTGAAGAGTGTAGGAAATGTACCTGTGGTGAGAGATGAGTTGATAATGTGGGTCAGAGAAGGAACAACCGATGGGGAAATGGCCTGGAGGAGATGAGTGGGGATGGGATCTAGGGGGCAGGTAGTCGGGTGGTTAGAAGAAATGACCTCGGAAACGTCCTCTTCAGATACTGGCATGCGCACAGCCTGAGAGCGGACTGCTCCAAGAAATGCTCTAAAATCGCACCGTGAGAACAATCCACTCAGCACCACTTAAAGTCAAACACACCCGCTGACTTGACCCTTGGTTAATTCTGTATGAAAGCGTGCTGCCTGTTACGTGTTATTGTTGTTTTAAGAATGCGATTCAGTTTATAACCATCACCAGTTCACACTGGAATCTGATGTTGGCCAAATTTAAAAAATAGTGTGAACTGCCAAACAAAAAATTCAGATCTGAGCAAAAAATCTGAATTGAGCATTAAGGCTCGCAGATTGAACGTGGCTTAAGTTTAGCTTCTGATTGAATTAATTTACATCACAGTACGCCTAAATAAGTGTTTTAAAAAGAAGAGTGTAGTTGAACGATTTATTGAGTAGGTTTACATGCACAAAATAAACGGATATCTATTCAAAAATCTATTCAGCTTATAAAAGAAACCTGTTTTGACGTGTTTACATGCATATCACTAAACCCGCTACTCAGAAAACCACGTTTACATGGAAGTTTGAGACTTGCCAGGTTTCTCGTGTGCAGTGACGTCACCATCGATAGTCTGTTTAGTAATTAAAAATGGCGTGGGAAAATGGTCAGAAGCTGTATTTCTATATCTCTTCTCATGTCTGCAGTACCTGCACATGCAACAATGGTATTTCGTTTTGCCATCTTTACATCAACTGCTTGATTCGAGGGAGGACTTTTATGCATTATTTTACTGTTACTTTCATTTGTGACTTTTACTATTGCGCTGTCAGACATGCGCACATAAACAAAACTGAGAGAAAACCGGTAAAGGCGTTTACAAGCAGCGCGAAATGTAATGGGCAAGAAACTGCCTCTGCCTAGCAGGTTTTGTTTACTCCATTCCCCGATAATAGAAAACCGTTTTACACGTTTTGAGCTTACATGTTATCAGTTTATTAAGCATAATCGGACTAAGACTGTGGAAGTAAACGCACTCAATTACTCAGGCCTTACTTTTTTTTTAAACTGAAGGTCTAGTCAGTCAACATTTTCTCACTTTTGATTGGATGAGCTATCGCAAAATTAAATGTATACATTACAGTGTGTTTTCTTATCATGTCATTTTATTTAGTTTCTCCTGTTTAAAAATATAATTGGTTCTCAATTTAATCAATGTCACTTATTGCTCCCTGAACTCTCAAGTCGGTTTGGATAAAAGCATCTGCTAAACCACTAAATGTAAATGATAAACCATCAGATGATAAGACGTCACCTTTTGAGACATACATTTATTTTCATTGACTGATAGGAATCTGTTATCTTTACTGCTATTTTTATTTGACAGTGACCACTGTTCACATCAAAGTGTTATCTCACTAATTTTTAGCGATATCATTTTTTTGCAGACTAGATTTTTTTTTCTGAAGAGAAATACCAGTGTATACAAGACAAGTATTGTTTAAAAAGATCAGTATTATGAAGATGTCTAAAATGTTCTGACAGTATAAAATATAGTCCATGTATATAGTGATTGTAAGTATTTGATGTGCACTTTAGAATATTTATTTCAACATATTGAATAACTTTCCGAGATTGATCAACTTTTTTTGATGTTGCATGACTTTGTAAATGGGCCATTTCTTTCATAGGCCACGTAATACTGTCACGTTTATTTACACTCGCATCTTCCTGCACATCTTCTTAATGTTTCTGTTTGATGTTTAGCATTTGGACTAATTCAGCACTCCCATTTGTCAAAGATTGAATATTAGACTTTATCATGAATTTGTATTCATGATAGATATGGTTGTCAAGGTAACAAACCCTCCTTAATAATATCTTGAGTATTTCAGTTCAATCCGCAATGTCACATTGACATTCAAATCCTTTCGCAGATGATTGAAAATGTTGCCAAAATACATTGATTCATTTGATTAGTTACAAAATAAATCACAACTGTTAATATATTCGTAATCTATTAAATACTTCTGAAACCAGATCTTTGACCCCTAAGCTTATTTTCTGGAAGGTCTGAGTTGTTTAATGTTTAGTGTTTCGGTATCATGAGTGGAGTGGGGGTCACTTTCAGCTATTGATTTGGACACAAAGAAACATTCTCCAGGAATCCTGTCAATAGCACTTTAACAGAGTGCATTTATATAGACTGTTGCTGTTTTTTTTACCTCCTCGACATTACGATGTCAAACTTGCTCGCTGAGTTCATATCTGAGACGACCCTGCAGCAGTTATTGTAGCCTTTCGTGTTTTTCGCTCTCGCACTGTTTGTTTTTTTATTGCACACAAGCATGTCGATTCTCAGAGTGTCTGTTCACAGAATAATGGATTGTATTTTCCTCCACGCTGCTTTCTTCAACTTGAACTCCTACTGAGTGTCGCCAAGCGTCCCTCCTGTCTGAGACAGCATCATAACCCCGGGGAGCCGTCTTCAGTTCCCTACCGACCTGTGACCTCAGCACCAGTGCTGTAGGAGGGGGCGCTAATCACATCTGCCCACTGCCAGGAGCCATTCAGCGCTGCCACTTTAAGAGGCCGGCACCCAGCAGTCCATTCTGTGACGTTACAATGTTTTCAACATCTCCCCCACCCTTTGCTTCTCCACTGTCATATTGCATAAATATTTTAACCCTGCGTCGATTTTTTTTTTCACTCATTTGCCTCTTTTCCGATGCTTGTTGAGTTTCACCCTCTTAGAGATCTTGGTTTGCGTCCAATGTCTTAGTTCAGTCAACGTCAAAGCTTGAAGATTTGCAATCTACTTACCGCATTTTAGCCCCTCAAACTCCACCAAAATTGGAATGCCTTGCGCCAGGGGGCTGTTTGAAGCGTCTTTTGTGGCCTTGTGCCTGATTGGCTGGGGAATTGAGCACAAATCCCATTCATCACCTGCACTCAATAGCACCATAGCAGCCTCTAGCTGGCAGGCCAGGTAGGGTGCCGAGCCACACAATGTGAGAGGATTAGCTTGAGAACTGCAGGGATCAGGCCTCTCACGACAGACTAACTGGGAGACGGGGGTTCGGTCGAGCCAAGGTCGCCATTTCCCATGCGGAGGAAAGTGGGAACGGACCCTGGGAACCGCCGGGACTGCATCTCATCGCCAGGCTGGGCTAGCCGCACAGCAGGTGCAAGACATCGAGAGAATGCCGCTGTGCGCTGTGCGGCAAATGCAGCATTTTCCTTGTCCTCTTGCTTTCAATGCCCGAGCACACTTCTTCTGAATAAGAGTTAGCAGGGATGCAAGTGCTTTGGAATTTTTTGAAGCCGAAGTAGTAGGTGATCAAGGTTGCTGTGTATTCACCATGACAGTATATTCTTTTTTGGTATAAATGGTATTTCTTGGTCGAGTTTCTTTCTTGTATTATTTTCTCGCTCACTTGTCTTTCTTCATGCAGCATGTGATGGTGATAGTGGACATAACTTTAAGGTGCACTAGGGTTACATTGGATGAACTGGCCTATGTGCCACACTTCTTTTCTGAGGGAAGAAAGACCAGCTAGCTCGTCATAATTGTGCTAAATATATAGGAACACCCCGTGAGGTCATAGTGACGTGAAACTTTCGTGTTGTAAGGCAAAGTGTGAACTTTTCCCTTCGCTGAGCAAATCCGCGAGTTGTCATGACAACAGGGATGTTCCACTGATGAATTCTTGCTCCTTATTGTCCAATCAGATCGTGGAACTGAAACTGCAGCATGAACAGGAGCGAAAGCACCTACTCCAGACGCACAATGCCGAGCAGGACAGCCTGGTCCAGGACCACCAGCGGGAAATCGGCAGTTTGGAGAAGCAGACGAGGGCCGCCATGGTCCAGCAGCAAACGCAAACCCAAGAATTGAGGAAGCGCGACGCTCAGGTAGGGTGGTCTCTTCCTTTACACTGCTTTCTGTCACCATTTTGTTTTGGTATTATGATAATGCTACCAGTTGTTCTTTTTAGCACTTTTGTGCTGTGAATTTGGCAAAATGTTGTCCTTTTTTACCTTATTCAATGGAATATTGTTTTGAAGGCACTTAAAAATACAGAGAGTAACATATAAATGTTATTGTACTTTTTTGTGAAACTGTTGTCGTACGTTCGGTGTAAATGAAAGCAATACTACACGCTATGGAACAAACGTATTTGTGCATGATTTTTATCGCAACGTTTTTTAATTGAAAACCCCAGCGACTGAGACAACAGGTTGTCGTATGGAGGTGGGACATTTTTCAGCCGTCTGTCACTGTGGCCTTTTATTACACACCATAGGGTGCATTCTTCTTTTCCTGGGTTCTTTTACTCTAATATCTCAAAGAGATATACAATATGTAATTTAGATGGTATGAATGAGCTCCATTTTGGTCATAAGTGGGTTTCCGATGCCTGGTGTGCCAAGCGCCTGTCCGCTGCTTTCCTGTCCACACCGCTATCATGAAATCCCTGCAGGAAGCCGGATGATAGACTTTTTAAAGCCTAAGATTAAATGTCATTTGTCAGCATGTCTAGACCATGTTGATTGGCTTCTAGCGATAGAAGAAAGTTTTCATAGATTTCAGTTTACCTCTATACGTTTCGTTGGTTTAATTTGAAATTAGTTAATGAAAACCAAATCTATGCTATTTAGTGATTCTAATGGGTTATAACTAAAGTTCATTTAATTAGTTTTTTATTCTTAGTAATGAAGTAAGTTCTGTTTCTGTCCATTGAGACTTGACATAATATATAATTGCATTGTACATAATTACTTGGGTTAAGGTTATAGTGTTATGAATGGATCTACAACCATTGTAGATCCATCTCAGCGAGTCTCAGCAAGTGTTGTTGAGTGGGCACATCTCAGAACCGCTGCGGTAAGAAAATCACAGGCCTTCCATTGGTCTACATCCACTGGTTTTCACTGATTGGTCATGTCCTCCATCGTGTATTGAGCAATTGGCAGGTGCTCAGTGGAGAAGGTTTCGTCTTGCATATAATAATAGTCCATCATTTTATAAAATATAGATGTCAACATCGTTATTTGCTGGAAAAACATATTTTTGTAAAAGTTATGCTTTTAGGGTTTTTTTCCTCTTGTTTTGATGTACGATTTTCTGTTTATAAACATTGAGTCAAAAAGCTTTATACATCAGAATCGATCATCCAAAGTTGAAAGTTAGTTATGAGCACTCAAAACTGTTTCAGATGTTTAAGTACTTAAAGGAGTAGTTCAGCTTTAAAATTGAAATTCTGTCATCATTTCCAACCTGTAGGAGGACTTTCTTCTGTGGAACACAAAATAAAATATTTAGAAAAACGTTGGTACCAGAACAACACAGCCCCTCATTCACTTATATTGAAACCTATGCAAGTGAATGCTGGGCTGTTAACAACATTCTTCAAAATATATTATTTTGTGTTCTGCGGAAGAAAGAAAGTCATACAGGTTTGAAATGACAATGACTATGTTTACATGACATGAGAACACCTCTTTGCTCCGGTTTATGACAGTTTTATCTGTCTGATTATTTGCTATTATATAGAAAACAAACGATGCCCTCGGGACAGTAGGTGTTTGTTGCTTGTTATCGTTTTATTACATATACGTGAATCGCGTCAAATGCAAAACACCTAAAAATGTATGTATTTTATGGTTATTCGTCGCTGGGATTAATATAGAAATATGATGGAAAATTTCTCGACACGTTGGTGTGAGCTCATCATGTTCACGCTGTTTCTGTATGAAGGTAAGGGGCAGAGACTGCTGATAGCGAGTTTTGTTGGCGGTTAAACTTCAGACTGTCATGTTTACCATCAATTTGCGTTTAAGGTGCGTGACAGAAGCACATGCGCACCTTGATCAGAGCAGCATAAATGCAATATAGGTGTTTACATGCCTTCATATTGCGATTAAAACCGGCATATATGTTAGTTTGATTATGCTTTGTGCGATTATGAGCTAAGTCACATTATTTAATTTGAATGATTGCGTTTACATGAGCTAAAGTGTAATCGTAGTATTGCCAAAATCCTATTATAATCGCATAATGAGAGTGAATGTAATCTTACTCATTGATCACAGAATTTTAATTGAAGGTGAACCACTCCTTTAATTTTTCTGCATTTTAGCAATAGTGTAGGGCCAATACATTTCATTTTCTCATTATTTATTTATAGATTTAACAAGTTATGTTAAAGCGTCACGAAACACTAAACAACATTTGTTTAGTTGTTAACAGAGTTGGTTGTGTTATACAGTATAGAAAACAATGTTAGCAACTGTAAATTATAACAGTAGAGAAAACTAGTTAATTTTGAGCTTGTTTGCGCTGTTTTTGCCTTCCGGGTTTAAAATCCTCATCAGGCCAACATCACAGTTTGAGACGTGGTACATCGATGACACGTCGGTATCTCATAATTATTCATGAGACTGTGTCTTCTTTTCCAATGAGAAGACATTTCTCCTCATTATTCAAGGCAGTGCCTGGTGTGTTTCGATCTGACCCTTCAGAAAGAGGCGTTCAAGGCATATGATAATAAGTTGATAGATAAATGAAGAAAAAGCTGAACATTTACCAGGAGTTTATATTATATATAAAAGTATATCTTATGTGAAATTCACTATATGCGGTATATCTGTGGGGGAAGGGCTTATCTTCTGAATACACGACAGTTGATGAAATTGCGCGGCACAGAAACAGGCGTTAATGGCCGTTTGGATGCAATCGCAAACAAACGAATGCTAGTCGCCTCGTTAGAGAGCCCGTCTCCAATGCTGGACAGATCGCCGGTTCGAAGCCTGGTAACTGTTACATTTGAACTAGAACGGACAGTTACACTTACATTTTGTTAAAAAAAATACTCATATTACATTTAGTGGTTTCTGTAATACCGCTGTGGCTTCAAAGTTACTAATGACTAATATATTTTAAGATGGAATTGGATCACTTTCTCTCGTGCCCTGCCCACTCTTCTTCCACAGTGTTCACGCCCATTTAAATTGCGTTTTTCAAAATGAAAAAAAGGTTAACTATAGCTGTAAGGGGGGGTTCATGACCCTTTAACAGGATTTTAGTATGGTAAAATCAGTGAGAACTTAAATCCAATGTTATGTAAAGACTGTACAGTTATGTGTTTTTGTTCATATCTGTTATTATTACTGAGGCTATCAATTGTGCTAGTGTGTTCCTATTGCATTTGGAATATGATAGTTTTGGCCCATCCGTTTTTTACAACCATTACTGTATCTTGGAAGCTCTAAGACTGTTTCAATAAAATAAATGTAACCTCCATTCAAAGGTGCTTTAGATTTGGCCATGTAGCTTCCCTTTCTCTCATTCATGGCCGACAAGAGCTGTATTGATCTGAATGACAACCTTAACTATGTCTGTGTATTAGTTTCTCTAGTACACATACTATTAGTAGTCTGTTTGAGAAAAAAGAAAAGCCCATCAGAACATTTGCCTTCAGCCAAGAACAACACTGACTACATGTGTTTTTATGACATTCCACACATGTGCAATGTGTTACTTGGGACTGCTTGTGTTCTTTATATGAGTCATGTACTGTAGGAAAAAAGTGCAGAATCCAACCATGCATGTGCATTATTATATGTTTTTTTTATTGTTTGGAATATAGAACTCAAATTTTGAACTGTACTGTAGGCTTGTGAGCGACAGAAATGTGAGAAATTATTTGTTGAAACTCTTCCCAATCGCTCTCTACGTCATCCATGCTTGTGTTTATTTGAAACATTTTTGGGAATTATATTACAGTTGGTCAAGTGAAATCCAGTGTTCATTAATGTCAAACCTGTCATACCTATAACACCCTTTGGCCCAATCATTTAGTTGATCTTTTTAATTATTAAAATGGTTTCCACTAAGCATTACAAGACTTGGCTACATTTCCTAAGTTTGCCCCCTGAACACGCAAAAAAGTTTGGACTTCATTCGGCAATGTAATATTAATAGTAAAAGCTTACGTTTGTAACCATATTTGTTGATAGATTTCAGCCTATATGCTTATAGAGCCTCTCTAGGGGCCCTTGCTATTTCACGTTTTTGCTATTCTTATTTCATCCAATGTAACCAAAAACATAAAAAGGACTTACTTTAATGTGTTTTAATTAGTGGAATGAAAATTTTTGTGAAAATTATCAATTTAACTTAGTCAATTTTAAGTGAAAAAAACATATTTTAGAGGTCTTAGATGTAAATAAAATATCAAATAACAACATCATAAAAAATCCATGATTTAAGTACTTAATTTATTAAATTTATTAAAAACAATAATAAAAAATGTGTTGTGACATTTCTTTAAAATGTTATTTTAACACAACATGGACAAATTTGTCCATACATGTTACAAAGAGAGTCCTCTTATGAAGACAATCAGAGGGTTCATCTGAATATTTGAGACCTAAGGTGGAGATCAGTAAATAATGGCAGAAGTTTTATTTTACTAAATATGACCACTATCATTTGTATTGCTTGATTTTTCCGGCAAAATTGAATCCAAAACTTGAATTTTAAAAAACATAAGCTTACGGTTGTGAAACTGAGTAAAGTAAGGAGACAGCTTTCATTACTGATTTTTGTTTTTAATTGCAGCTTTAAATAAACTTGGTGCACATTCATTATATGTTCACATTTGGTTGCATAAATAATGCAATATTTATTTATTTATTTGTTAAACATGTATTCTCCCTATAGATTCTGTCTCAGAAATGGGTTTCATTTGCTGTTTGTACACATCAGTTTGAGAATTGCAACATGATTCATCTGATTAGATCTCCAGATAGATGTTATTTAGACAGATTGTATGAACAACAGATGCTTCATGCTGTCATTCAAATCCACTATTATGTTTCCTTGCAATATTTTCTCTCTGGTTTCATTTTTGACTGATTTTTTTTTCCTCAGTAATATAACATGGAGTTCAAATAGCTTTGGAGAACGTATTAAACCCATAGAGTACTGCACCCTACCGCTCTGATCGGCAAGTTAATGATGCTGTCAATCTTTCAAAGAGCTTCATTCCCCAGTAAGAGATTAGAAGACAGAAAATGACATGACATGAGAGATCAGGCCTGCTTTCTGATGTGCCAGAAACAACAGGCGTGTTGAAGGCGGACACGTTGTATCAGTGGCATTTTAGGATTGTTGTGCCATGTAAGATAGAGGAATGCAAGAATGACACAGCTTCTCTGTCCACCATCGCTACAGGTACAGGTTTTAAGCCTGCATGATCAAAAGAGCTGATATCAGTGTACCTAATGTAATTAGTATCATTATAGTTATTGTTTTTGGTATAAATTAGAGATGCACCGATTACAATTTTCTTTGCCGATTCCGATTTCCGATTTTATTATAAGTGAAACCTGCCGATTCGGATTTTACATCCACAAACTATAATTGACAGTATATAAAAAAACATTAACTTTTCTTCAATACACATTTTTTCATATTTTTTTTTATTATCATTACATAAATTATTGAATATTACAATTTCCCTAAATACAGTTCTAAAACCTGCATTAAATTACAGAATCTTCTCTTGCCCAAATAACTCTTTAATTGAAGAACTCTGTGACTGAAAATAATTATAAATAATAAAATATAACAAAACTTAATCAGTTAATCAACCTTTTTCATTTTTGTACTCTCACAAAAGTCTAAGATAACAATAAAATACTTCAACTTTATTCTTGTCTGTTTCTGTTTATGAAACTATCATTGCTTTATTTATTTCTGAAATGTAAAATAACTTGTCTTTATCTTAGGTCTGTAGAACTATTGATTGACTGGTTGATTTTAGGTGCTACTTCAATAAAAAGTAAAAAATTCTGTAGAGGGAATTCTACTCCAAATATGTATATGTATTTGCTCTTTTTGTGTTAGTAAAGAACTCAATCAGATATATATCACAAATATTGGTTGATTGGTTCAAGTCGTGTTGAATGTCATTTTACCTCAGTGATATGACCATAGTTTTAACATAAAACAATAAATCTGTTTGACAGAAACATGGCTAAAGCCAGATGATTATATTACTCTAAATGAATCCGTTCCCCAACATTATTACTATAAACACGAGCCTCATCTAAAAGGTAGAGGGGGAGGTGTCGCTGCACTTCACAATAACTATTTTAGCATCTCTCAGAAGTCTAATTTTAAGTACAATTATTTTGAAGTCATGGTACTTCATGTATCAACTCCTAATACTAAGGACAACATTTTTATTTATTTATTTATTCTAGCTATTGTATATAGGCCTCCAAGGCACCACACAGATTTTATTAAAGAATTTGGTGGGTTATTATCAGAACAAGTCCTTGTCGTTTGTGACTTTAACATCCATGTAGATAATGATACAGATGCCTTGGGAATGGCTTTCAAAGACACTCTTAACTCCATGGGCGTTAGTCAACATGTGTCAGACTCATGACCCACTCACCTTCGTAATCATACTTTAGATTTAATACTATCTTACGGTATAAATGTGGACGATGTTAAAATCCTTCAGCAGAGTGAAGACATTTCGGATCATTAAATGATATTATTTTTGCTTCACTGGCCTACGGCTGCAAATCAAACTCCTTGTTACAAATATGGTAGAACGATTACTTCAACTACCAAAGATGCTTTTTCGATAATCTGCCTGAATTGTCTCAATTCTTTAGCATGCGTAAAAACGTTGAAGATCTTGAATTACTATTGAAAATAATACACCTTCTCAGAAACATTAGACACAGTTGCTCATTTGCGTTTAAAGAAGATTAAAAATGGCAGCCCAACACCGTGGTATAATGAACAGACTCATCTAAAATAAGATCATCTAAATCAACAACATGCATGCTAGACCCTTATATACCTGCAAAATTACTGGAAGAAATGCTCCTAGAAATTATAGATCCTCTTCTTAGTATTATTAACTCATCTCTGACATTAGGACATGTGCCTAAAGCATTTTAGGTGGATGTTATAAGGCCCCTTTAAAATAAGAAACTCAAAATGCGTCCATGTCTAAGCATTTGTATGTTTGTCTTTTGTGTTTTCACCTTTTTTTTGTTTTACAGGTGTATGACTTTAGTTGTTTTACTTGTAGTCAATATGTCTCATGTAGAGCTGCTTTGTAACAATGAAAATTGTACAAAGCACTATATGAATAAAGTTGAGTTGAGTTGAATGGAATTTACATTTGTTTCACACATAGTGAACGACTTCAACATGAGTTTAGCATTTGTCAGAGTTTAGCATCACAGTTAGCATGTAGTACATACCCGAAGTAGATGGAGCAACGAAGGTGAACTACTGGACTGTCAAAATTTGTCTGTGCACTACATGATGTGTGTGCGCACGTCCGGAGACTCGGGCAGTTCGGTGGAACCACGCAGTCACTCACGAGCGTAAATGAGCCATGAAAGACAGCTGTCATGAATGGACATTTACTTGAATATTTGACGTTATTGCCCACGTCACTGGCAACATACGATCGTCTTCGAATCTGCAAGAAATGAGACTGACAGGCAGGTCACGGCCGATCATGCGAAAACCGTCCGATTCCGGTTTCTGACCGGTCAATCGGTGCACCTCTAGCACCACTTTTATATATTGTGTTGTCTTATTGAGCATCAGTTAATGTTTGCAACTTTTCTATTAGTTGTCTGGTGTAAAAAGTTGCATCTCATACAGTCAGAAGGTTGTTTCTGCAATTATCTTATAATATAGTTTTGTCAGTTCTTATGAGCCTTTATTTTAATTGTGATGTCTGAGGGTGTTGAGATCTGTGTTTGTCATCAAATGTTTTTCTTCAAGACTGGTCATAACGTTTTAAAATCAGGTACATAAAAAGGTTCCATTCCATTCCATTCTCTACCGCTTATCCGAACTACCTCGGCTCACGGGGAGAGCCTACGCCTATCTCAGGAGTCATCGGGCATTAAGGCAGGATACACCCTGGATGGAGTGCCAACCCATCGCAGGGCACACACACACACACACACACACACACTCACTCATTCACTCACGCACTCACACCCTACGGACAATTTTTCCAGAGATGCCAATCAACCTACCATGCATGTCTTTGGACCAGGGGAGGAAACCGGAGTACCCGGAGGAAACCCCCGAGGCACAGGAAGAACATGCAAACTCCACACACACAAGTCGGAAGCGGGAATCGAACCCCCAACCCTGGAGGTGTGAGGCGAACGTGCTAACCACTAAGCCACCGTGCACCGTGCCATTTCTAAATGTTGTCATATTTCTGGACATGTGGTTGACATAAGGAATGTTCCAGGAGAAATAAGACTGTTAGACATTGTCTTGATTTCAAATTGCTTCTTTGACTCTGGAATACACAAAGCAGCAGCATCAGAACATCACAACGGTCCATCCAGCTGTGCTGGGTCACTGAAGACGGGCTTTCACTACCAGATGGGCCCTCGATGATTAAAAGAGGTTTAATCTCTGGCCAGACATCAGCACGCACAGACGCTTTTCACTACGCTTCAGCTCCTGCAGACATGCAAATGTGTTTCAAGGAAGATTTAGATCTGTCTTTCATCCAGAATGTTGAATGCAAATCTGAAAAAGGCGTTCACACATATACTACAGTTATGGAAGAAAATCACCATTAGAGTCTGACATGCGTACATCTCTGTTTATAAGCAAATCTCAGACTTTACGAGCATCATGTTTACGCTGAGGCTGAACGCAGTTGGCACTGTTTGCCTGTTTGATCGTGTCATTTGTTTGGGGGGTCACCCTCAAAAAAATCTGTTCTTAGTTTTTTGTATTGATAAACATTCTTTTTTAATCTGAATATGTGGATAAATTCAACATTAGGAGCATGGAATTTTTCAATCCATTGCTTTCTTTTCATTTTAATCCTAAATCATTTTCTTCAAAACATGGACGTCTACTTTATACATGAGACCACATTTTCCCCGGTTATTGCCTTTCAGTTTTTGTTCTAGTTTCGCAGTGTGCTTTTTTTATTTCATAAGAGCACATACAGGCCCATCAAAGATGCATCAGAAAATTCTTCCCAGAGTCCAGTTTTAGAGGGAATTATAGATTAAAGGCTCCTCAGAGCCGAGATCTAATAGCTTTGTGCCGATGCAGCCGCATGTGGGCTTTTGCCGCACAGCTCTGGCCGCGTCAGACCCGCGCGCAGTCTTGGCATCTGGGTGTTTTCGCGACAGGCTTTGAAGTTTGCTACTATTCCGCCAAGTGCCCAAAAAAACAACTTCAGATGTTTTTCCGGCACTCAGGGCACGTGATGCACTTTGTCAGGCTCCTCCCAGGGATGTTTGGGATGGAACAGAGTTGGTGTGTGGGTTAACTGCTTTGTGAGCACAGATTATTTGAACATCAAGGTGTAAACTGATTAGTTCAGGCATTAAGGGTGTATAGTGTTGTGTATAAACATCTGTTAATTGTAAGTCTCATGTTAATTTACGCATCTCGTTAATTTTTGGCTGTCAATACTCCTGTAATTTGGTTGTGAATGTCAACATAATAAACCACGCGTCAGTTTGTCAGTTCTTGACTAGTCTGAATGATGACAGGTTAGACAAAGGCCTCAAATTTCTTCCACTTGTGTCCCTGTCTTGACATTAATGCAACCGCCATTTATACTTTGGCGATGAGCTTTTTGGTCTTATTTCAGCTTCTTGAAATAATACGTGCAAGGACAACTTTGTCTCCATGAGTTACTGACCTTTGATTTAGACTAATGTCGCTCATTAAATCAAACTGCTGACCTTTGTGGAATGTAAGACTTTGATGTTAAACTCTTGTGGTTCAGAGATCATAGGCAGTGGTGTCTGTTTTCTTCTCGCTGGCTACAACCGGCCGCATCCACTCCAGTCATCCAGCTTGGTTTGTTTTCTCTTTTTCATTGTTTTTCATTGCTCTTTTATTGTTGCTTTCTGTTTATTTCTTTAAGGATTCCCCCACCCAAATATAGTGTTTTACAGATATGCTTCAAGGTTTCCTCCTCAATGAGCTGGCCTTAACAGATTTCACAACTTGTGTTTGGCACCAGACGGTATCTGATCTGGAGGCACAGGTGCATTCACTGAGGAAGGAGCTGTTGGCGGCTCACAGTCAGATGAAACAGCAGCTGATGGAGTTGGGCCTGCTGAGGGAGGAGGAGCACCAGCGGTCCGCTCATGCTCAGCAAAAGGCTTTGGAACGGCTTCGGTCCGAAATGGATCAGATGCGACAGGACCTGGAGAAGACCCATGAGTCTGAAAGAGAGCTGGCCCAAGAGAAGGTTGGTGCACCTCCTAATTGACAACGAGAATGTCAACATAAAATTGCAAAGTTTGGTCATATGACAGGGTTAATCAAGGATGATTGGAATGGAGAGGTATTATACTTTGGAGTGGTTAAATTATACTTTTATAACTCAGACGAGGCAACCAACCGTAGAGTCAACGACGAGTAACGAGTAACGTTTGCCTCTTTATCTCTCTTGAAATATAAAATTGCATTTTACTTTACATGTTTATACTTACCATAAATATTTAAAGGTGCATTGTAGAGATTTTTAGCAGCATCTTGCAATTTAAACCATCTGCTCACTCAACCTTTCAAAGCACTATGGGTACTGACACAAGACAAAGATGTCGGCTCTTTTCGCTTCTTTGCCAATTGAGAAAATGTATTTACGAAACTCACTCTGTTGAACAGTTTGTTTGTTTAGGGCTACTGTAGAAACAACATGGCCAATTCCATGTGAGGGGACCCGCGGTGTATGTAGATAGAAATAGCTCATTCTAAGATAATAAAAATATAACACTTCATTATGTAGACATAGTTGTATATTGTTTATTATATTGCATTTCTGTCAATAGTTCCTCCTAAATATCACCTTATACACAAATCACACATTTACATTTAGTCATTTAGTTGACGCTTTTATCAAAAGCAACTTACGCAAAAGAATACCTGATATACATGAATTAAAGTTAATTGACGTTAAACTGACATTTCCCATAAAATCGTATCCCACAGCTCAAATTTTAACAGCTGGAGGCAGAGGTGGTGCCATCCAGACGATGTGCACACTCACGCATGTTTATGCCTACTGTTCCTTTAAATGGACCTTCTCAAGAAAATGAACATACTAGATCCGTGGTCACACTTGACTTTTGCTTTATTGACTTCCATTCAATAAATGCGAATGGGACAGACTGGAAACTCAAGCTGTCTGAAGATATTACTCTGTGAAGCAAAGTTCAAGTTTGGTGAACTCTGACCTGAGACTTCACGTGAGTGCGTGAGACCAATAGAAGTTCAAAACATGAAAGCATGACCTCTCGGTACAGAAATGTAAAAGATGGAGGTTTCCTGCGCATTTTTGCAGCATCGTCCAAACTAATTTTGCATGCTCAAAGTCCAATCTGACCGCAGCAATATAAACGTCTTTGTTACAGATGTAACCTCAGTTCCCTGATGGAGGGAACGAGACGCTGAGAGCCTCTTACAACTACTGCAGCGGTCGGCACGTGTTTGTGGAAAGAAGGACATGCCAAGACGTTCCCTTTCTGTCGGTCTCTCGACGTTGTGTCTCATCACAATCTCTAGCGAAGCGACGGTGACTGGCCTGGGCATGTCAGACGGGAAATTGTAATCTTCCTGTGGATAGTTAGGCAGAGGGTCCCAGAGCTTTTAGAGAAGGTGGGAAGCCTTTACCTTCATTCCTCACGGGCGGTGCCATAAGGCCACTGGGGTAAGTGCACTCCTCGAATGGGGAACGCACTACAGAGACCACTTCCTACCATCGGGAGGAGTTCTAGTGGAGACACCTGCATGGTCTCAACGTCAGGAGAGAGCTCTTGGGAAAAATATGCAGACTGAAGTAGTTAACCGCGAGGTGAAGGTCCACCTAGGGAAGGTCATGGTTTACCAAGGTGGGAACCAATCATGAGGATACATCAGACGGAACCGCCCAAGTGGGGGAGTTACAATGTCCGGTAGCACTAGCCGTGTCTAAGGATCACGTGAGAATCGCCGGGCCCGAATTCTAGGAAATCAGGGAGAATGCTTGTAAAAGCCTTTTTCTAAACAAGTCGAAGTGATTTTCATGTATTTGTTCAATAGCTGATTTATGTTTAGATGAAACATTAAAGTTACGTAAAGCAGCTTTAAATACTGACAAACACCCCCTTACAAAATCTAAAGTCTTGTCAAACCTGTTTAATGTGCCCAAAATAAAATAAAACATGGCTAGATTAGTATACTTGTCACATGAGTCGTGGTCGCTCATGGCCTTCATTATTTGGAGGGGATTATGCTAGTTCTTTATTGTAAATACACTAGCCTGTCTCTGAATGAAGCAGACAGACTTAGGAGTCCACATCGGACATCTTTTTCTTTATAAAGCTCTTGATCCCAGTTGAAGAAACGATGGCTGGAAACTGCTGTAATCCAGCACAGTTTATCCAGGAACTGGTCAAGGTGGTATTGATCATTGAGTAATCCTGAATAGGCCCATCAAAGCGATTAGTTTTCATTAAACACATGGACCGCCGCTCACTGCACCCTCCCTCAGGACATCTGCGGCACATTAAAGTTCCATTCAGCCTCTTCATAAATCCTGGGAATCTTCCATTTTGGAAGCATATGTGAGTACATCACTGCACATAAATCCCCATCAGACGAGAATGCCGCCTCGCTTTTCCATTCTCAAACTGACAAAATTATCTTTGCCTTCCTCCAACTGAGATGCATACTGACCTGCAGTATGGCGTATTGTTACGGACAATAGGGCTAATAAAATAACACAATAACCTTTAAGATTAATGAAATTATACGTTCGTACTTCGACATTACATAGATTTCTAAACGTGGCATAGGATCAGCAGCAGCACAGTGCTTCATCCCTTATAAAAATTAACTATGGTTGTTTCCATCTGTCTGCCTCTTTAGTCTCAAAAAATCTCATGTGCCCGCACTGGTTAAGAGCATTTGTCTGCTTCATCCACACCACACCACTCAAATCTCAAATATTTGTCATTCGCATTTTAGTACAGAATGCCGCTTTTTTGTGTTGAAATCGTGAAGATATTTTTACAGATTTATTATTTAATCTTTGAATCTCCCTTGTGAAGACTTGTGTCCACTTTCGCAGGCTAGTCTCAAAGAGCAGAATGCTGTGATCCAGATGTATTTAGTGGCTCATGTAAAGCATGTATTACTTATACGGTGGTATGTAAATAGGATATAGATGATGTTCACATATGTGAGAACTGTGAGAAAGACCAGGTTAATGTAGAGAAAGGTCAGGGAGGTAAACTAGCTATTTGATGAGTGTTTTTGGCCAGAGGTGTGACATCAGACTCATTCCTCTAGTGTAAAGCTTCTCAATTCTCAGAGGATTAGCAAAACATCTGACTCACACACATATACACACCAGTGTTTCATAGCTCACTGTTTTACGCCTCGAGTTATTAGAGGTGTTTATTAAGGCAAGCTTCACTTACTCTTGCTCATACTGTTGCACAAACCCAGAAGAGTGAGCTGTTAGAAAGAAAAAAAAATACTTAATCCAGAGAACACTCACCATTGCTTTGGATAATATAAAATTAGATTTTTGCATTTGAGATATGATTGAGATGGATAGTGTGGTTTTCTTGGATTATTGACCGTGATGCTTAAGATAAAGCTTTCTTTTTGCGTGTTTAGCTCCACTCATGCACATACCATACTGTATCTCTCCCCAGCTGGTCACAACATCATTTTCAACGAAAAAAGTTATGCCATTTTCAAGTTTTCGGATGCTTAGATTCGTATTGACTTGGTATGTTTTAAGATGAAATTTTATATTCTTTTGATGGCGAGAGAAACGCAGTCCTCGGCAGTCAGCCGCTCCCTAAAATGCAGGCCAGAGTTTTAAGACATCTCACAGATCCCCAAGGAAAAGAAAAATCCATTAAATCCATGAATGGGTTTGCATGAAAGTTACAGCTGTTTTGAAGGGGAATAAAATAATAAGAAACAGAAAATCAGAAACGATAAGATCAGGAGTTCGATTGTTCCAACGCCCGGCGCTTTGTGAGTATAAAGGATGATAAAAATGCATTTTCTCCTGCCTATGTTAACAACAGAGGTTTATCTTGCTAGTGTGTGTGTGTGTCACTGCCAGTGGTGCCCAATCTCCATCCAGCACAGAGAACCCTGGGAGCCTTGTTCCTCCAGATAAACCTGACTGCAGCTCACAACCTCTGATGCTCAGATATTCCTTGTGCTTCCAAACCCTTCAACTTTTGTCGTTTATTTACAAATCACAGCTCCCTGTTCTGAATTTCTATGGAGTCTGGAATGTCATATCTTTACTTTTGCAGAAATATTGCAGATTTTTGACAATATATATGATTAAGAAAACAAAAATGTCAAAGTTGTCTTCATCAGAATATTTAATCAATGAATTTAGATTGAATAGGACTCTGATGACAGTCTGATTTAGGTCTATGGGTCTGGCAAGCGAGATGCATTGCCCTGCTTAGTTTAGCCCCAACTCTGATCCAACACACCTGAACAAGCAAATAAAAGTCTTTAGGAATAAACGTGTTAATTAGGTTGTTCAGGTGTGCTTTATCATAGTTGTGGAAAAACTAAGAGGGAAAATGGATTTTGTGGGCCACAGTTGAGAATTACTGATTTCGGTGATTTGTCGTGATGTGTTTATCAGTAACTTGTAATTGCCAGTGTGGGTCATTTTCAAGTAAAATTTAATTTTAGACATTATACAGTGTCTTTAAAATGTATTCATACCCCTTTTTACATTTAGTTATGTTGCTGCTCTGTGTTAAACTACTTAATTTTGAATCTACACTACACACACAGAAATGACAAAACAAAACCACTCACAAGCTCAGAGGCCTCCATTAATCATTAATGGGAAAAGTTTGAAACGACCAGATCTCTTACTTGAGCTTGCCTCCTTTCCATGCAATCAGTAATCAATGAGGACAGAGTGGCCAAACTCAAGCCTCTCCTCAGTGAAGACACATGAAAACTTGAAATTTCCCAAAAATAAACATTTTCAGAATCAAGATTCTCTGGTCTGATGAATCTCAGTTTCAAGCACTACTCATCACCTGCACAATACCATCCTAACAGTAAAGTATAAAGTAAAGGCTTGCACAAAAATCTATAATATTTATCTTCAAATTTTGTTCGACAAAGACTAAAAAGAGTTTTTGTCACATGCGGCTACGGAACAGACATGCACGCCCGAGGAGTACAAACAAAAAGGGTATATTTATTAAATCCACTGGGAAAACAGGCACGGAATAACACATTCAACATTAAAATTACCGGACAATGATGGGGTCCGGGGGAAAACACGGGGAGAAACATATGGAAACTTTTTTTATTTGTATAGCTACACTTTAGTCTCATAATTTTTCGTCAATGATATTGCGTGCTGATAAAGTCTTAGTTGTCGTTTAATTAAGTGGCCTTACTTTTCGCCTCGTCTTTTTGTCTTTATTTTCTTTAACGAAATGAACACTACAAAAATGTCAGAATTCATGAAACGCAGTTGAACCCCCCTTTTAACGGAATAGAGCCTTAGGATGCGGTGCCGCCTGTCCGTTGCAGTCCTGTTCAGCATTGCAGCGATCGTTTATGCTCAAGTCTGTTTTTGCTGATTTAAATCGTTAGTGCACGTATGGCAATCATGCTCAAAATCACACAGATTGATATGAAAAGGTATAGTAATAAGTAATACTAATAGTAATAGTATTTCAGCATAAATGCATTTAATTTTAACAGTCATCTTTGGCTTTGCGATAAAGCAAGAAAAAGTTAAACACTTACCAGGATTTACAAAAACACCTAATCCTGTTAAAATCTGAAAGTCTATTTTTATGTGAAACACACTACACAGTTTGTTAAAATGTGTGCAGGGGAGGGACTTCTCTGCTGAAAGTGAACTTGTGGGTCACAGAAGCCATGGATTGGCACCGCAGTGCAAACGCAGTAAATGTTTACTTTCACACCACATATGTACTGCAATACATACTGCAATCGGAGCTTGTGTGAAACAGGCGTTAGTTTTGTATGAGCCACTGTAGTGCTTTGAATGAAAGGCTGAGCCGTTGAGTGAACCGTTGGTAACAATTCGTAACCTCATCGCTAGATGCAGCTAAATTTCATACACTGGACCTTTAAGTCATTCAACACAACCATTGCAGAACTGTAAGCAAGATAAAAGGAACATGGACTACTGTTTACTGGGTTACTGCTAGACCACAAACAGATAGAAGCAACTCTGTTGGAAAACTACAAAGGCCATGACACATTTGCAACGAGTGGAGACATGTACCTCTGTTTCTGTGATTCACCTTGGATGAGCTGTCAGTGTCAGAGCGACAGAGCGATGCCAGCTACAGAGTATACACTAACAGATTTACTAGAAATGCAGTTGTCACCGCCTGAATTTATCAAGATAAGATGCAGATGTCACTGCAAATAACCAAACTGTGTATAGAACAAGACCAGTGCATGGAGTGACAAGCATTTAGCATTTCAGCAAAAAAAAAAAAAAACATGTTGATTCCCCAGTTCATATTAAAAATTGCTTTAAGAGTTAAACACTGGCCGAGGCAAGAAGAAAATGGCACATATAGGTTGTTAATACAGTAGCATGGGGGCATTCACCTGAGAAGGTCAGTTTTAAGTAGTGTATTTAATGAATCCCTGTTGAAAGAGCAGCTGATCATTGGAATCATCACTCTTGTCGGGTCCTATTCATCTTCTTACACACACCCTCATGGCCCTCAGCTCGGGCCACTTGTTAAGACATAGTTCACTCATGTCGACTTCACCTGTAAGACTTTGTTTTTTGTCGAACACAGAATCTTGAATCCTGGAATCCTCTTTTTCATACAGAATAATGCATGTAGAATATGGACAAGGTCTCTAAATCTTTAAGCATGATAAATATATGACATGACTGACCAGAATATGTTATTCTGTCAATCTAAAATTCAGAAAGGGGTAAAAATCTAAATTTTCATCAGCAGTGGCAAGTCTTTTCCTCTTCTTTGTTTCACATATTAAAGTCATACATGTTCAGAATTTCCATCTGTATACATTTCTTTTTCCTTAAACACCAGGATTGAGATTGATGGGGACATGCAGGTAATTGTAGCATTTGCTCTTGCTGTCACAAGAAGCAACTTGTGCCAAATGATGAGGAATAGTGAGCAGCATTTGACATTTATTTGGCTTGAGGATGACACATTCAAACCAAATGTTTTTAGTTTCTAGACCAAGGGTCCCCAAACTATGCGGCCATCCCCCTCATTTGGACCGGCCCTCTGAACAATGCCAGAGACATATTCATTTTTTAATTTATTTTAAATATAAGGTTTCACTTATATCATGTCTTTATTTGATGATAAATATTGGCTTTCAGACAAAAATTACCCTTAGCTATTAACGTAACCTAATTATTTGTTAAATTGTTGACGTGCGATGCGATTCCTTGAGCTTCATGTCCATGCTAAAGAAATCCGCATTTTCCAGAACTCCTTTGCTGCCAACATTGACAAAGCCCCGCCTTCTTATCAGTTCGAGTTGGCTGAGTTGCAGAACTGTGATTTTCTGAAAGACGCATTTAAGCCCAACGGTCTCATTGAATTCCCTTCCTAACGAGACATACCCAAACATCAAAAGACAAGCAATGAAGATGTCCACATGGCAGCACATATATTTGTGAGCAAACCTTTTCATGGATGAAATTGATGAAAACTCCAATGAGATCAAGACTCACTGATGAACATTTGCATCAGTCTTTGAGACTGCCTGTGACAGGAATGAAACCTGTCATTGGACTTCTTACTAGCCAGAAGCAAGCCCACAGTTCACACTAATACATTTTGAATAGCACTCATTATGAAAAAAATGTCGTTATGATAGTAATAACAAAGCTCTTTTAATAGGCTATATCTCTTGAAAAGTAATCATTTGTCTGCACACTGCATAACAAAATAAACTTTTCTAGCATTAGCAGGACTTAATAAATACATTTAAAATCATAATTAAATTTCAACAGTAATACAAGTCACTCCGGTCCATGTAATTTTCTATTACGAACCGACCCAGCCCCCCTTGAGGATTTGGGGACCCCTGTTCTAGACGATTCCCAACTCACTTTGATGGACCTCCTTTTAATGTCATTTCAATATTTGGGTATTTTCAACTACACCAAGGTTAGCAGGCCAAGCAGGCATAATTTGAGTCACTTAAAGTGATCAGTGTTTCTCAGATTATCAGTTAAGAGTTGTACATCAGAGAAATCGGCCATTTCAGGAAAGGATGAGTGACATGACAAACTGTAGCTGTAGGCAGTGAACTGCATGTGACTGGTTCCACTTCTGTTTTCCATAGAGCCAGAGACTCAAGGGATTGTTCTGATAAAAGGCTGAAATCCATCCCACCCAGACTAGAGCTGTCAGACTGAGCTCACTGTTGTAGATGAGACATGAGAGTGGGCCCATAGCATTGACATGTGGCACTCCACATGACTTGTTTCAACGTGGCCACCATATTAGTCCCTTTATGGGACAGCAAGGGGATTCATTTTTTACCTGTTCATTATCATTTTGTTAATTTCTAAGTCCACTGTGCTTCCAGCAACACAGTCTCTTCTGTATGTGCACAAGATCACCATGGAAACAAGGCGTGGACCACACAATATATGCAGTTATTTTTAAGTTTCCTAATTGACAAAAACTTGAAGAGAAGCTATAAAGACAGAAGCAGCTTTAAAGTCAGCAGGTTTTTTTGCATTGTGAAAATGAAAAGACATGCAGTATAGGCAATTGACTTGACACGAGTTGCAAAGAATGAGATACCGTGTAATGTGTATTTGTGAATAATCCAGAAAGAAGTTGTCAACATATTCCACCTGCCAGCTGTTTAAACAGTGTTTGCCCACTATCCACAAACCCGGAAACCTTGACTGCTAGCCAGTATTACAGCAATGTAACATATCTGAAAGACCACTTTGCCAGTCCGCCTGTCAAAACCTCAACATCTAACTACACACCATTTGAACCAGACCATATTACTTCTTTAATTTCCTGCCTCTGTTGCCGTTAGATCTATGTTTAGTGAGTTTGTTTGCTAGAATATGAAATGTAATATTATTCCTTTGATGAAAAAAGGAATATAGACCTTGTAAATGCAAAATAGATGGGACTGGAAGAGGGCTGAGGTTCTTAGCCTTTGAAAGATACCATATATGTGTACTTTTGTGTTGCACAGTAGTGATGCGAGGATGAGCTTTAACCTCACCCGTATCTACTGTTCTAAATAAATCACCCAACCGAATCCACAATTTAAATATCTGTACCCATCCGTCACCTGAATTTTTTTTTATCCTCAGATTTATGACCTGACCAGTCCAGTCTATAGGAGCAGTGTGAAAATTCCCAAATGGCCTGCCAATTGCTTTGGTCTTCTGCCACCCATGCGCTTTACTGCTTTTGTTTACCAAAGTGATAGTTTCTGAATCCGGCATTCAATAGAAAAATCTTCAATAGAAAAATTTGTTTCACCTGTTTGAAGCAGCAGGACAGATCAAATGGAGAGATGAGGATCTGTGATGCGTGTCCGCTTTCAGTTCCATTCTGTTATTTTGAATAGTTTATGAGCAAAACGTCTTCAAGTAGTTGCATCTTCCCAATTGTTTTCAGTTGCATTCTGTACTGTGTATAGTGTGCGTTCTAGACAGATAAACAGCTATTGCGCTTCTTTCATTCATTCAGTACGGGAGAGAGAGACACGGTGATGACATTGTTTCCCCTCACAGCACACAGTTTAACAAGAGATTGTACAGTGCCTGGCGAAAATTAGGTTTTACACACGGTTAGATTTTAGATATATAGTGGTGTTGATTTTCATCATTAATAATTTATCTTACCCACCTGCAATTAATCCGAATGTTTCTTTTTATCAACTGGCCCGCCCGACCCACTGATTATCTGCGGATTCCGCATCACTACCACACAGCTTGTAGATTTGATGATGCAATATTGAACCTACCCTTGGGTCCGCAGGGGAAATAAAGTTTAAACATAATCTCCCTCCTCCGTCTATGTTTATATTTATATTGATCACAATTTCTACATTTGTTCTGCATACATTCATATAACACAAGAAGAACAAATTCTGTATATATATAATTCGTTCGTACAGTAAAACCATTTGTATTTAAATTGTCACCTTGAGTTGGGACAGATTACATAAAAATGTAAATTCAAATCAACAATTCCAAGCAATGCAACCAAAGTTGATCAAATAATTCAAGGTTGTTGCGCGTAAACCCTTCACTCAGTGCAGGAAATCGTTTCATATACACATTGCATAATAAAATGCACTTGTTAACTAATAAGAATGTGGCATTTGTACAAGATTTCCATTCAGCAGTGACAGGAGAGATTATAGTCAACCAGGGCCTAAAAAATGGCTGCGGCTGTCTCCGAGAATGCAGTAAACATGCGCTTACTTCAAAGACACATGAATACACCCAGCTCCCCCACGGCACGCCTGTCAGCTGTCATTCTGCCCAAACTTCCCATCTTGCTTCTTTTGTAGCTTTATTTATTTTTCAACACCATTTTTAGCTTCTGTTGAACGCACGATATCTTCCTGTCGGAAGACGGTGATGTTTTGGGATGTTTTGTCATTGTTTTTCGTCACATTTTGTTTTTCGTCCCTGCAAATTTATTAATTTCTGTCAACTGGTTTCTCTGCCATTTGGAGATACACCAAATCCCATTATATTTGGTCATGGATTACAGAGAGCAAAACAGTGGGAGAATATGATCAAAGACACATCCCCATCACCTCAGAGTGGCAGATTGAGAGAGGGAAATGGAGTTTAATAGCAAAAAATCTGATTTAGACCAGCCAGGCATGGTGATGGATTTAGTTATTCTTTAGTTCTCTTTCTTCTGCTGAGATGAAAGTTACAACGTTATTCCCCCATCCCCATCCTAAACCAGGTCTCATACAGCCAGACTATAAGCATATAGACTCACCCACACAGGCAGAGGGAGTGTCTTACTAATATGTAAAGTAGCTCGCTTTGTTGATGATGTTGTAACCAGGGAAACTACACTGAAAAGAATGGAAAAGAATGTTTCTTGTAAAGGTACATATTTAACACATTTTTAAAATCATATGTGATATACAGTGTATATCTCAGATATAATTTTGAAATATATAACTCTCATCTAAATTTTAGTTCCTCTTCTGAAATGCTGGTTCTCACAGTTATGGCTTTGTTTACCCTTGGAATGCTTTAACCTTTTGCCCCCTAACTCTTGGAAACTACGTCCAAATAACGTTGTGAATTAATCCCATGGAGAACATTGTAGTGACATGATAACCTTGACACTGGTAATTTGACTAATACATTTGCTAATTTCTATTTATTATGTTATTATATGGAACATTTATATTTCTGTTATTTTATCAAAAATGAAAGCTTTAAATCTGACTTTTCACAGCTATTAAACTCGAGTGTAATAAGATACAACAAATAAAACTGTGTGTCTATTTATTTAATGCGCGCGTCTGATATGCACTCGCCTCACTTAAACATCAACAGTCATTTCGTTTTACCTCACAGTGTGATATATTAGTTATTTATGGTTTATTCATATTCTTTCTTTACTTTATACTTTACAGATGTGAGAGTAAACACATATTATAGAGATTTTTGATCAAGTTTAAATGAACGGACCGTGATGTTTTCGTGTATTACTGAAAAAGCTTTCATTGTTGTATCTAAAAAACAGACATCCCGCTAAATGTATCCGGTAAGACAAGAATTTAATGTTAAGCTTAAAGATAATGTCCCCTAATCTCTGTCAATGAATATCTGCTTAAATCCTCTATATTGTTTTGAAGTATTTGGTTATTCATGTCATATGCATCAGTAACTAAATTAAATGTCTGTTGCTGTGCTATGTTACGTCTTCAGGAGGTAATCAAAACCTCCCAGTAATGTCCAATGTTTTGTCGTCACAACAAATATGAGAAAAAAAATTAAATGTCGCTGGAACGTTATTTGGTACATCTTGGTAACGAATATGGCCGGTTTAGATACGCCGTCACAACGCAACTGTGTTAGCTGGGTAGTTGCTTTTTGGAGCTCCCAGTGGAGTTCTTTGTTGTTTTTTAAATATCAACTTAGTTTCATCTTAAATTTGAGAAACAATGAGACAATTGTTGAAATGTATGGAGGTATCTACGGAGCCGTTGAAGGGACATTGGCGGAAAAAAAAACAGATTGGCGAAAAAAAAAAACACAAAACTTTCTCGTGCGCACGCGAAAGAATCTCGTGCGCACGCGAAAGTTTCTCGTGAGAACGCGAAAGTATCTTGTGCGCACGCGAAAGTTTCTCGTGAGCACGCTAAAGTTTCTCGTGCGCACGAGAAACTTTTTGCGTGCTCACGAGTTAGTGTGTGCCTGTTATGCATAAAAAGGCCTTTAGATGTCACCAGTTTAAATGAAATGTAGATTAATTTGAAATTAATAGTTACGTCTATGCAGTTGGGAGGGGATATTTTAAAACGTCTGATGTAAAACATGCACAACGTGTATTAATAAATGAAGGCAGTAACTTTTAAAAGGCTAAATTCATTACACAATTTAGGGGCCAAATACTTAGTCTATTATGTATGGGAAGAATCCCGGTGGCCTTGTTCATGTCTGTATAATATAAATAAGAGTGATCGTGGTATTCGTTGACGAATCGTTTATTTCATAAGCGCGTATAGTGTTTGTACATTGTCCTACAGACCGGAAGGCAGCGTTTGAACAACGCGCTGCAGGGTCGATCCACCTGAGCGCATAAAATGACAAGCTTGCATTACGATGTGTTAAATACATGAAGCTTCAATAAGCTTTATATTGACGGTATAAATTATATTACATGTTATATCCATGCCATTTCTGTGTTGTGCGAATTATATGAAGTTTTAAAACAAATTAAACAGTTTTTAATTTAAATACATATATTGTTAATGGTGCCATCTAAAGGCCTTTTTATGCATAACAGGCAGACACTAACTCGTGAGCACGCAAAAAGTTTCTCGTAAGCACGAGATTCCTTCGCGTGCGCACGAGAAAGTCTTTTTTTTTTTTTTCGGCAATCTGTTTTTTTTTTCGCCAATGTCCCTTCAACGGCTCCGTAGGTATCAAATAAATGCCGATTGTATAGTTAAAATAATCTGGGTTCGGGTTAATTTGATGAGTGTGATTTACTGATGCATATATGATAATGAACACTGCAGTGATCTGCCCGCCTCTCATTAAAGCGATCATCTAATCTTGCTTGCAACTTGCAGCCACTGGGCAAACTATTTTCATAATTGACTACCTAAAGCTGTTCTTTATATTGCATATCCTGCCTGCAGATCAGCAACCAATGTCATCATATGGTTCAGTATACAGAAGGTCCGAACTTAAAAGCCCCCCTCGCCTCGCAATTCACCCCAATGTACGCATGGCCTTCTTTCCTGATCCCTGCCATGTTTACCCACCTGCTAATATAGGTGTGACAGATCCATACCCAAAAACATGGATGCCATGAGGACAATCAAATATTGTACACACATACACTGGGCTGGGGGTGTAGCCTCAACTGCCAGTGTAAGTGTGACAGGCCTGTTAAAGCTCCAATATGTAATAATTTTGTAATAAAATTTCCGAAAATAACTTGCACAGTGTGATATATTTCCTCCAGTTGTGTACTTACAATATTTCAAAAGTCTCCAAAGATTTTTTATTTCAGAGAAATTCCGATTTTAAATAACTGGCCGTCCCGGAAAAGAAATGTCGCCTCTCAGTAACGCAATGTCCGCTCTATACTTTGTTCCGGTGTAGACCGGAATATCACATGGTCAAATGCGGAAGTGGTTGTTATGTTATTGCCGCGCCCGCGCGTATTGTTTGGTTGTCGTTGTTATGGATCACGATTACTCTTTGGCGAGTATTGAAGTGCCAGTAAAACGTAAGCGTCCATATTTGGATACACGCAGACTGTTTGACAAACGGAGGACTAAAACCAGGATAAATATCGGCCAGGCGTTTTCGAGATGGAGAGAGCTGCGCGACAATCTTGGACTTGACAGAGACTCTGCTCTCGCGAGTGTATTGATAGACAGGTAATACAAAAACTAATAAATTACCTCATCCGTGATCATGATTCGTTTATCCAATTTAGATACATCGCTATGGTGAAAACGCATTTAAAACGACATCTCCCATCGTCACCTGCTTCATAGCGTCATCAAGCTTCGCCTTTGTTATTGTTGGAAATGCGCCCTCTTGTGGTCAAATACCAAGGTTACATACTGCAGCTTTAAAGAGGATAAAGACGTTCAAATAAAGAATTTCATCAGCATGATGTCACCTTCACTGGGAACGTGCATGTTCACAGTAGGACAGATGACATTGAACTCGACCTTTTTAATATAACAAAGACAGATTGATTGATTGATTTTGCCTTTGTGGAGACGTGCAGAACTGATGCTGCATATTTCGTATTTTTGACATGTATCAAGTTCAAGAGTTTATTGTCAAATGCAGCACTCGGCTGCACTATACAATTAAATTCTTATTCTGTGCAGATTCAAGCAGCCCAAGGCACAAGTCAAGTACAATATACAAAAATTCACTATACAAAATACAAGATTACACCAAGCAATAATTACAGAAAGTACGCAATATAATAGCACAGTATACAGTACACCATGATAATAATATAAAATGAATAATATGTCAATGTAATGTAAGCGTACAGTATGGATGCTGTAGTGCTTTACAATCCTATAATGGGCAGCAGTCAAACCAGACAGTGATCGACTGGGGGATGCTCTCGCTTGCACATATGTAGAAGTTACTAAGTATTTGCCTTGACATACCAAGTTTCCTCAGCCTCTTCAAAAAATAGTAGAAGTAGCTGTGATTTCTTGACCAGTTCTGTAATGTTGTTGTTAGACCACGTAAAATCCTCAGTAATATGAAAACCAAGGAATCTGAAACAAGGGCCAGCTCCAAAACTGAACCAAATAAGAATCATGAAAGCATCAATTTGTCCGAATGACATGTGCCATTACAAACGATCACAAACAAGACTGAAATGAAATACGGTAACCCTTAACATTAAGTTAATATAGTAGTAAACAAGGCTTACACAGCATTGATTAATCTTAGATTTTAAATTTCAGCTTTGAAAGTGTTGATATTAGTAAATTAACATGAACAATTGTAAGTAACGTTAACAAAGAATAATAAATGAGTTCAGTTTTTTTTTAACTGCATTCCAATTAATATTAATCAAACTGCACTTGGGTTGTCTTGATTTTGTAATAAAAAACTAAAAACAATACAGCTAACTAGCACAATAAAGACACAACATAATAAAAAACATGATTTTAGATTTTTTTAATGGTATTTATCCGTTTTTTCACATTTGACATTCAGTTTTGAATTAGCGGCAATTCGGGAACTGCAATTGCAAATGAATGGTGGGTTCAAAATCTTTCTTCATAAAAACACCCAAAACTACAGAACAGTACAATGGCATTTGCTTATCAAACACAGACCTTACAAAAAGAACAATCACTGCACACACGAAGAAAATTTAAGAAAATCTTAACGTAACATAGGTTGCCATTAACAAAATGAATAATCACAACACACATCAAGCAAAAAATAAATAAGAAACGAAAAACTTTGCGTTGCCTATATTAACAAAACTTGTGATCATGGCACACCCTGTGCAAAAATAAATAAATAAGAAAGGGAATACGACACGAAAAATCTTTGTTAAATAAATTGCAAAGCACCGGCATTTTAAAATAAGATAAAAACTTAACTGGCTCTTGATGACAGGACATACAGTATTCTACTAAATGTTCATTGATAGAAAAGCCTCCGCCATCATCTTGTCAGTCAGCCCTTCACTCTCCTCACATGATGAATAAAATCTGACTCCTGCTGCTGATCTTTGCTGCAACACTTGTTCTACTGTAGTTTTGTCTTCAACTAAACTTTAATTGATTTATTATTATAAAATTTCCAAATGATGGTGGGGGTCGGTACCATGATGGACAAGTGATATAATCGTTTGGCAGATGGACACTGTGTATCGCAACAAGCCTACTGAATCTTATACATATTCATATGGATGATTTGGGTTTGGAACCCAAATTTGGATTCATGTGGGTGATTCAATGTTGACAGAATATCCATTCTGCTGTGAGCTATTCATTTAAGTTTGTATGTCTTTTCTCCAACACCCGGTACCAATAAATCCAAAGCAGCTATTAGAACCATGCTTTTAAAACCATGTTTACAGAAAAGCTGTCTTCCTCTCCAAGCAACACAATCCAGATTCCTGTGGAGTAAAACCCCCAAAATACACACACACACTACACAAATGTGGAGAGTTGCCTGCTGGCCTTCTGCTTATTACAGTACCAGCCCTTAACATTTTCCTGTGTCGAATAAAATAATAATTATACTGCATATCATTCCTCTAGGTGTATGTGTGCTGCTGTTTATTTGCTTTGTGTTGAAGAAAAGTGTACAGTATTTGGTTCTTCCCTCGGTGGTTGGAAGGTGTGTACTGTGACTGGCTTCTCTCCAGAATTACATTGTTAATGAAGTTTAGCTAAGCACTGCATGCTTGTGCTTTCAGGGACAGTTTTAGTTTGCAGACTTCAAAGGCTGTGCGCTCACACCGGCAGCATTATGATGTGATTACAGCACCTGATAGAAGCTCAAAGTGCCTTCAGCTCTAAGACGCTTTTGGCAAGGCGCAGAAAACACACACAAAGCCAGAGAAAGGCTTCATTTGACAGTCCTGTTTTACTCATTGTAGCTGCCACTGTTGTAGATATTGCAGCCCAGAACCATAAGGTTTGTTTATCTAATCGTCTGTTCCTAGATCAGTGTTGTCACATTAATAGGCTGGTTTACTCAAAGAAAAAGCACCATTTCATCCTCATATTTTTCCAAATCTTTAGTGGGAGACATAAGACGTTTGGAAGAATTTTCACACATTTTTTTGTGTCCAGACAATGAATGCGGACTGCCAAATTGTTTTAAAAAATGACTCCATATGACATGTGTGCTATGTTTGGTACATACAAATGATTAAGAGACTATTCCAAATTTTCATTTCAAAATCAGCATTCAAACAAGTGAACTTGTTTTCTTTGTTGTATTTGAGGTCTGAAGAAAATAGTTTTAATTATCTGCAAATAATAGAAACTGTATATTTTGGGGGAATTTGGGAGAAATTTGGTTAGTACTTCACACAATGGAACAAAAATTATAATTTTACCGTTACCTATAGACAGAACGTTTTTAAATCAGAATGAAATGGTCTCTTTATTTTTTCCACAGCTGCATTGTTTCTCAAATGTTCTGTTTCTGCAAATAAATGCAAAAAGAAACAATCCTTTTGTTGGTACCTTACAGAATGAAAACAATTTCAGAAAGGATTTTTTTATTTTAGAATTTACTATTTAAAATTGACATTTTTGAACTATTGATACATTTCTCCCAAATTTCAACCAAAATATTGGTTCTTTTAGCATATATTTGCCTAAAATGAATAAACAGGTCAAAATAACAGATAAGATGTGGTGTATTCTCTCAGACCTCAAATAATGCAAAGAAAACAACTTCTCATTCACTTTTATGCAATACAGCAATAATAGTTGTATATATATTTAGGAAAGGTTCAGAAACAATTTTTTTATGTGGTGACCTTTGATTAAAATTTTCACGTGTCTTGTCATGCTGTTAGTCTTTCACATTTCTGATGTATGACTTTATGTCACTCCTGAGGTTTGATTTGTTGAAATTCAACAGACACTGGACTGTTATGACCACAATGCATCTAGAAATGCTTTGAAAGGAAAATTTAGAACAGTCTCTTTTATTTTTTTCTGCGGCTATATATATTGAATTTACTCATCCTCAAGTTGTTATAAATTTCTTTGTTGGGTTGAACAGAAAGGGAGATATTTGAAATAATGTTGGCAATTTTCAGTTCCGGGACATCATTTACTTCCATAATAGGAAAGTTTAAAATGGATTTTCAAAGGTTCCACAGAACGGTTTGCTTTCCTAAATTTAACGAATAAACAATATATTTTTCCTATTATGGTAGTAACATTCTTCCAAATATCTTCCTTTGTCTTCAGCAGAACAACAAAACGTATACAATTTTGGAACAACTTGAGGGTGAGTAAATGGTGACAGAATTTTCATTTTTGGGTGAAGTATCACTTTTATAATCTTAACTTCTTTATATACAAACCACAAGCGATCTGCTACTGATTTTCTATCAAGTGGGACATGACCAGCTCGTTCAGACACTTTTGGACAGTTTTTATTCCCAACGAGCTATGTGTAAAAACACCCTAATTGAAACCTGCGTTTCTATAGTAACACAAGCAGCAAAAACCAATGTGTGTCCTTTTTATAGATGTTGCCTTGTCTGTTTTATCAGAATGAAAGACCTTCTGGGACACTCAGAAAGTGATTGAAAACAAAGCGATGAAGGCCCCAGGCCGTGTTTGCCGTTCTATGGGTGCGTGTGTTTGGCAATGCCTACATCAGAAGCATCAACTTCAAAAAGCATTAACAAGTGCTAAAACACTGAGAAACATCCATTATAGACGGTTCCATCGGCCAAAGGCGCCTGATTCACTTCCACTCTGTGTTTGGTTACCACATAACAATCTATTTTAATTTATATTAATATGAATGTATATGAATACCATTTGTATATTATTTGTATTAAATTAAATTTAAAACTACTCAACAGTAAAAGATTCTTTGCACAAGTCTACTGGAAGTTAACATAACATAACATAACTACTGGGCCACATAACGTTTGTTTATGTTGTTGCCGCTGAAACCATCTATAGAGGCACATGGATGCTGACTGTGGCATGTAGATGATATGTGATCCTGGATCACAAAACCAGTCTTCAGGAGCACAGAAACATTTTTAGTTAAAACCAAAACTACATTGTATGGGTCAAAATTATAATTTTTTCTTTTATGCCAAAAATCATTAGGATATTAAGTAAAGATCATTTTCCATGAAGATTTCTTGTACATTTCCTACCATAAATACTTAAAAACCTTATTTTTGTGAATGGATGGCCTGCTACAGCACCTCTGATGGACAAATTTAAAGGTGATTTTCTAAATGTTTAGATCTCCGCCTTATATTGTCCTATTCTTAACAACTCATACATCAATAGAAAGCTTAATTATTCAGCTTTCAGATTATGTAAAAATGTCAATTTCGAAAAATTGACCCATAAGACTGGTCTTGTTGTCAAGGGTCACGTATAACCTACATCATCTGTCCGCACCACATACGCTCAATACATAACAGATCCTTTAGATGTGGCCAACAGGGCTGGAAATGGGGGGTTTGTGGGGGAACAGAGTCCAGGAAGTGAATGTTTTTGGGGGGGACAGACTACCAATTCAAAATGTAGAGGAAATGCAATTGTCATAGTAAATACAGTATCTATGTTTTAAAAACATGCACTCCAATGAGTCTGTGAGATACAGTGTGGTTCACACTTGATATGATGGCAGTCTTTGCTTACAGTATGAAAATGATGTGAACTGGTGTTGGTAATGTGTACTTTGCATTAATCAGTCGAATGCATTTCTGAATTAGTCGTGAGGGAGCAACTCACATACTGTATACCAAGATAACAGGTGGTAGTGTCTCGTTTTTATCTTGTGTTATGTCAAGCTTCTGGTATATTTATATATGTTAAATTCACATGATTATAGCTTTGAACGACACAGTATTCGGCAGCAGCTACACCTTCAACATGCCACGATATATTAGTGCCAGAACGGTTTCGTCATTGATGTGGCGTGGTAGAATAAAGCACATTAGCATGCATAAGTGTCCGATCAAACAGAACATGTTTTTAAACAAACAACGTTTTTAGTTTGGCTTTTTGAAATGAGCAGCGCGCAACGTTTTTTTATGTTGCTAGTTAACAACCAAAACAGTCAATATTAGCAGAAACTTTAAAACAGGTACAAGCAGAGGGTGTTCGCTATTACCTTGAACGGATAACCCGTGACATCAATGCAGTCTTCGGACGTTTCAGGCAACTGTAAGGTTCCGTCACCCCAACGGAAGCCCCGCCTCTCCATTCGTTCAACTGAACCATGAAAAAAGGTGCATGACGTCAATTTTTTTCTTCCAAAAATACAAGGCACTTATCTCTTACCAGTGTTGAATTCTTTATTACACAAACCACATCTTTGTGTTTGTTTAAAGAAACCTATTACTTGTCTTTGTTTTTTGTTTCTTTTCATGTTTTCCAAAATACTTTTTAGCAGATAGCGGTGTAATATTATTCTCTCTCCTTCCTGTTCAGTGATGATAAGTTGGCATGTGTTGAAAGGGCTGTGTGCTGTTGTGGTGTCAGGCCTGGCTTTGCGCCCAGAGCTCTCGCCACACGCATGCCAACACGGCTGCCAGTCACAGAGGTCATGGCACAGAGTCTCACGTGCACTTCCTGACAGCTCATGCAGTGTCGTGTGTCCTCTCACTCTCTTTCTGACGGCCTCTTCTCTTTCATTGCAGAACAACAGCAGAATGAAGCATCTTGAGAAGGAATACAGTCAGAGGCTGGCCAAATCTGCCCAGGTAAACACACAGCAACTGAACTCTCAATCTGTCCTTCTCTTGGGTTCACACACTGTAACACACGAGCGCCTTTCACACGTACAGTCACAAGTTAACAGATCATGTGTGAACGGGACTTAATCACTACTGCCAGTTTACCAGTAGAGGAAGTTGTAACATTACTAGTTAATTACCAGTATGTGTGATCGAAGAATGAGGATTACCAATAGAAGCAATTATGACGCAGGATGTGCCGACTACGATTGTGGACTTCTGAAGCAGATATTTACATTTACATTTACATTTAGTCATTTAGCAGACGCTTTTATCCAAAGCGACTTACAAGTGGGGTAGGTAATGGAAGCAATTAGGACATCATAAGTACAACAAAAGCATAAGTGCAATCAAAAATAAGGTTCATATAGTCCAACACAGTATACAGAATCATTCATACATTTTTTTTTTTTTTTTTTTTTTTTTTAAAGAAGAGAAGAAAAGAGTAGAGAAGAGAGTTGAGTCAGAACAGATCAGTCAGATGTCAGATGTTGGCGGAAGAGATGTGTTTTCAGGCGTTTCTTAAAGATGGCTACAGAGTCTGCAGATCTTGTAGCAGCAGGCAGATCATTCCACATAGGTGGAACAGATCCGGAGAAGGTGCGCGAGAGAGATTTTTTACCTTTATGGGATGGCACCACAAGACGCCGTTCGTTTGCAGATCGTAGGGATCTGGCGGGTACATATGTCTGCATTAGTGAGTGAAGATAAGGTGGTGCCAAACCAGTCGTGGTCTTGTAAGCCAGGAGCAGAGTCTTGAATTTAATGCGAGCGACTATAGGGAGCCAATGTAGCTTAATGAGTAGAGGAGTGACGTGTGCCCTCTTCGGTTCATTAAAGATAACTCTTGCCGCAGCATTCTGGATCATCTGTAGAGGTTTGGTTGTGCAAGCTGGAAGTCCTCCCAGTAGTGCATTGCAGTAGTCCAGTCTGGACAGGACTAGAGCCTGTACTAGGACTTGCGTAGCATGCTCCGATAGGAAGGGTCTAATTTTCCTGATATGACGTATGTTGTATGTTCTCACATATAGGCAAATTTCCAAACACTCACCTGTGTATTTGCACTTCTTTTTTGCATTTTATTTTAATGCATTTTGCCTCACACAGTGCAGTAGATGAAGTTTTCTAATACAATGTTGCCGGGTCAAAAGCAAATGTATGATCCAAACAACAACAACACTGTGTTTGTTCAGATATTATATCAACTCCACATGTTTTCAAATATATCTCTGGTGGCAGGAAACTTCCACTTTATGTCATCACATTACTGGTATTTTGTGACCGATGTGTGAACGTTGCCTTGCCAGTAAAATGCCAGAATGCCATTGCTCATACGAGCAGCAAATTTGTGTATTTACTAGTGAAGTCATTCTTGTCGAAGAGGAAACTTCCTACTAAGCAAAGCACAAACTTACTGTAATTTAGATTCTCATCTCAGTGTGTTGCCCCAATTATATTAGTTTTTTCCTGCTGATTTTCCTTCTGAGGAAACCTTAGTGGAAGCTAGAGAAAGAGCTTCTCCAAATACTGTTATTTTCTCTATTATGCTTGAAACTCACTCACCCACGTGTTGGACACATGCATTTCATTTTACGACCACTGATGAAATTCATTTTCCTCCGTTTCATCACACTGAGGAGCTGTAGAGAAGTGGGTACCTGAGCGCTGTGTGTTATTGTGACCATGTGTTCCACATTACACTTAATCTGCTTAACTCAATGCATTTGAACTCACTTCAAGTATAGAAGAATAAACTTCATTCCTTTTCTAAAATTACACATGCCATCAAACACACTGCTTACCTTTTCAAACGCTGAGGTAGTGTGAAATATTTGTCCTGTCCCAGCTCAAACGCTTTCTGCCTTTTCAATGGCCTGCTTTTAGTTTTACCCACAACACAGAGAGTTAAATGACAGGTTGACAAGCAGATGTTGTGTGAAAACACGGGCCTATTAAATTACACAATGCTCAACTTCAAAAGCGAGTGCGAGTGTGTGAGAAAAAAATTCATGGGCGTTTTCCTGTCTCAAAATAACCTCTAAGAACACCAACGAATATTCATTACGGACTGTGACGATAGATGCCTAGCAACCACCCAGAACACCCTAGCAACAATGTAGTGATATACTAATTACTACTCGAAACACCTAAGCAACACACTGCCAAGCCCTGCCAACAAACTACAAGTTTTACACAGATACCCACAAGCTTTGATTTTTAAAAAATCAAGCTTTATTTGTTTAAAAATTCATTATGTATTTTAATTTACATTGGTAATTACTATGTACCATAGTTATAATGACTGCATTATGTTTTGACAGCGACTGCGATTACCATATTGCTTTCCTGTAAGGGTTAGCAAAAATTTCCCAATTGACTCATTGTTGAAGATTTTTTTTGTATTTTTTTGTTAGGAATGGCTCTGATGGAGTCACCCATCAGACAGACATAACCATTAGTTGACATTAGTTTAACCCGTCACAGCGCTGATGTTACACCCAAACTAAAGAGAGGCTTCTAAATGAAGGACGCAGTGTCGTAACCGCCAACAAATCAAGAGTGAGATGAAATGCTTGAGAAGTGAGGGATGAGTGTGTCCCTACAGGCAAAACACATGATGCTAAAAATCTTTATAGCCAAATAGTGATTAGCATGAGAACTTATGTTACCATAATAACGGGGCGCTTAGTGCTTTCATGTGGTTCGCCCACTGACAAAATCATCCTAATGTATCCCTCTGTGTCGTCTCCAAGAGTTCACTCCCTACTCCCACACAATCAACGCAATCCAGTAAAACGTTTATGAACAATAAACGATTATCTGTCTCGCCCTGAACATATCGTTGAATGCATGTCGAAGATTTTATAGGGCTATTATTCCTCGTTTTCATCTCACGAAAACTTCAGTAAACAGTCCATCTCTCTCTTCTTTCTCTCTCTCTCTCTCTCTCTCTCTCTCTCTCTCTCTCTCTCTCTCTCTCTCTCTCTCTCTCTCTCTCTCTCTCTCTCTCTCTCTCTCTCTCTCTCTCTCTCTCTCTCTCTCTCTCTCTCTCTCTCTCTCAATCAATCATCTGTCAAAATCTGCTCACTTTTTGATCTATTACATTAAATTTTGCAGTTGATGTTTGATGGTTTGACTTCGGACTTCACCTTAAGATGTGCAATAGACAAAATGTATGAGCTATCACAGAAAAAGGCATTTACAAAATGAAGGTAACAAACATATGTGTGCTTAAGATGTTTATCCAGAAAACCATTTAAGGGATTTAAACATTCACAAATGCTCAACCATTACTGTAATGGACTTTCCATGTTGACAGTCTCTCTTAGCAATTTATTCACAGTGCTCTGCAGCACTCATTTTTAAACAAATTTCAGCGTGATGGTCTCGATCACGCGCTTAAGATCATAGAAATGTGATTAACACACTCTTGGTGAGTTGCCTTTTTAAAGCCTCTCTCAGCACAGCACAGATTTAAAAGAAGTGACAGTTTGGAATTAGTAGCGGAGGTTTTTTTAACTCAGTGATTCTCAACCTTTTTGGGGCCAGCGCCCCCCTATTCCTTTTCCCTGTCCTAATCAGCTGATGTCAAAGTAACATGACAGAGCTCTCACGTGACAGATGCGCCGATGCCAGATTTGATATGATACTACATCAATTTATATTGGTGTGTTTGCTGCACTTGGTATATGACATCAAAGTAACGCGATAATGATTCCAAAGCTTATGGAGCAGTTCAATCTCTGTTGTGTTGAATGCCAATCGGTCTATGCAACTCAAGATGTCAAATGCACATTTTCTGTATACTGATGACTATGTTAGTGGTAAAGTTCTATAACTCGTTACTTTTAAAAACTTGCTCGCATTGCTCTAGGCAACTTAAACCCTCCAACAATCCTACATGAAGTTGTCAATCTGCATCAGGAGCAGCTAGAGCGCAAATTGTTTTAATGTAGCTGTGAATGCTTTTGAAGACACATCACTGGATCACAGTGCTTGTAACTTGCACCCAAAATCCTGTCTCTTCACCCCGGACACAGCTCTACGCGGCAGCTGTGTTGGCATTCAACAATTATTAAAAAACATATCAATAAATTCTTATTCACCCCGAGATGCTAGCACCATCTTTACTGTACAAAACGTTTGGACTGCTACAAGAAAAGTCCTCACCACATCACGTCTGAAAAAACACTTCAAACAGTCCACTAAAAGGCCATGAAGAGTCGAAGAAATTAAATGGTAATCTTTTCTTTTTGGTTGAACACGAATAAAGGCAACAATACTCATTATCGCCTATAATATAGTATGGTATTAGGCGATTTTGGAGGCACGGAACGTGTTAACTGCAAAAAATGACTTTCTTACTTAGACTTTTTTTCTTAGGTCAATTTACTCATCAAGAAAATGCATCTTGATTTAAGAATGTTTAGACATTTTCACTAGAAAACAAGAAAAATGTCTTAGTAAGAAAGTCATTTTTTGAAGTGTTTTTCTGGACTATACTCTTGTTTGCATTCTCTGCTGTGAGAAGGTTAACTTAAGCAAAAAGGTCTGCTCATATAACTCCTATTTATTTTACCTTCACTGGCAACCAGTGTCCTCGTATTATTTACAAAAGTCTTCCTCTAAATGACTATATGGTCTTTCTCCTACTTATCTCTCTGATTTTCTTAAAACCTGTTCAAACAATACTAACGGTCATAGTCCGGGTTTCACAGACAAAGCTTAGCTTAAGCAAGACCTATGCCTTAGTTGGAGTAGAATATTTGAGTCACTTGTGTAAAAAATACTTTAGAAAGAAACATTACATGTGTGCATCTTTAGACAAAATAATGGCACTGACATATTTTATGATATGCTAGGGCAAGTTTCAGTTGAGACAGCTCCAACATTCATTTAAGTCTTGGACTTGCCTTAAGCCTTGTCTTTGAAACCAGGCCATAATGTGTTCCTTCATAACTATTATGTTTGTATTTAATTATTTGCACTTTTATTGCAATATGTATATGTCTTGACTCAGGAAAATGTCTATTTAAATTTGTTTATTTGCTATTGTCAAATAAATCGTCCTTGTGAATCGTCCTTGAGCTTGGGAAATATTAATTAAAACATTATTATTATATTAAAACAGTATTAAAATGTAAACCGTCTCAGCATGTTGGTGACAGAATCACCACTCACCACTGTTTTTAGTATGAAAAAATCCTAGTTAAGTATATTTAATGAAATCAGACCTCATGCTACTGTCTGATGTTCTTATAGCTTAATATGTAGAGCATTACAATGTTCTGCACGTCATTTTTAATAAGTTTAATAAGTGTCAGTCAAATGCATAAATGTAAAAGATAGAAAAGAAAATGCTTAGGTTAATCTTAATTGAGATCCTTTTTTTTGATAGGTTAAAAATGATATTGGTCAAATTGTTAAATAAAATATCACATTTCTTTGGTAAGGAACTCGGCACTGATCCGAAGATCCTGTTGCTGTGCTCATTCACGGATGTTCTTATCAATGTGTGTTTGGTTTATTGGTGGCAGTTGATCGCTGAACGGCAGATGTCCCTCAGCACTGTAAAGGAAGAGAGTCGTAAGGTGCAGCAGAGTCTGGAGAGAAGGCTAGCGGAAGCACAAAGTCAATGGGATGTGGAGAGGAGACAACTCAACAGAGATGCTGACCAAACCAGTAAGGTCAGGAACACAAGTTCACATCACCTCATAACTAAATCACTTTAGCCAGCCAGCCAGCTGATATTCATATTTCACGTAAAAATCTTAGAACATGTGAATACAATCCAATTTATAACTTATTTACATCTACTCATATACATGCACATGCACATGCAAACATACCATTCTTGTGTCTTAACATACCTATACATAAACATAAATATATACAAATATAAAGCAAAAAATATATATATATTCAACATAAAGAAGGAAGTTGAAACGTCTCCCTCCTTGTAACTACGAACCAAAGTTAGTAGTTACTAGTTAAAGCGGTCAGTCTATACAATTCAAAATTGTCAGATTTTATTGGATTCCATATTTTTGTTATGTATGTATGTATTTGTTTATTAATGGGGATCAGGTTTATATATCAACATCTTATTAGTATTAAACCAATGAACGACAGCATGAACCAATCAAAACCAATGTAATTAACATTTAAATCAAGAGTCCGAGAAGAGGATGGAGTCATAGTCATGGAAAAATAAATGACTACTGTTTTTAGCACAATAAATCTTATAACAACTGAATGGCAGGTAAAAAAAGGTTAAGTGATGTGTAAGTACAGATTATAGCCCTATAGCGATGAAATTGCGCTTACATTGTGGCAAAGAGTTTTCTTTGAGATTCTTCCAGATTGAGTGTTGTTCTGTTGTCTGGACTAATCCATCATGGCTGACTGAGTGTTTTTAGCTCTTTGTGTGTGTAATGACCGAAACGACTCAACACAAAAGCCATCCAGCATGCTTTTTTTGCATGACAGTGGAGATGGCGGAGAGGGCTGCAGTCTGGCTCGGCTTTTATGAAGTAGACATGACTCTACTTCTTTTGTGGCACTTTCAAAGAGGTCTCGGGTTTAGGCCGATTGAAGTGTGGTGGTGACTTTATGAGCATTTTGAAGTGGTGACCTCTACTTTGATCTCCTCGGTTTTGTAACTGAAGCGCCAATGCTCTTTGTTTGTAGTAAAATTTCAGAAATAATATGTTTAGGGATGAATGCTTGTCTCTGGGATTTTTCTCAACTTTGATTTAAGCTTTTTTATAAATGTGACCCTGGATCACAAAACCAGTCTTAAGTAGCACAGGAACATTTTTAGTAAAAGTCAATAATACATTGTATGGGTCAGAATTATCTGTTTTTCTTTAAAAAAATATCCAAAAATCATTAGGATATTAAGTAAAGATCATGTACCATGAAGATATTTTCAATGGCCTGCCACAATTCCCCTGATTAACAACTTCAAAGGCAATTTTCTAACTATTATGATTTTTTGGCACTCTTAGATTCCTGAGTTTTAAACGGTTGTATCTCAGCCAGATGTTGTCCTATTCTAACAACTCATACATCAATAGAACATCAAAAGAATTTATTGCGCTTTCCGATAATGTAAAAATCTAAATTTCGAAAAATTTACGTGTAAGACTGGTTTGGTTGTCCGGGGTCACAAATTACAAACATTATAAGCAGATGCTGGAGCACAAATGTGTATTTTCACAATGTTGACACTTTCATAATGGCTAACTAGTCAAACCTAATTTTGTTTAGACACCTTTAACATTTCTTACATTATCACAGTTTATTCGCTGTAATGGTACTAAAATATGACAAGAACAAAACTATGTCAGGACAAATTCATCTTGATAATGTCAGCTAACTTGGATAGAACGTTCTTTCACGGATAAGGTTGAAAGTAAATATGGTTAACATTGGGTTATGTGAAAATGCTGTGGAGGGTGAACTGTTTCCCAATCCACTGCAAAATCGCACTCACATCTGGCTGCATGGAACGCCCACTTTTCACCATCCTATCAGTTCGCTTGAAAGTCCCGGCCTACAGTTTTTCCCCATAGCATCTCTTGTTTGTCTTGGGAATTGCAGTCAAATGAGTTGCAAATGTCTGTTTTGACATGTTGACTTGTTTGAACGTTTCTGTGAAGCTTCATCAAGAACTCCACCCTCAAATTGAAACTTCACAGACTGAGAAACTTTAGCTGATTAGCATTGTAATGCACTTTGATTGGCATAGTGAATCTCTTAACCGCTCAGTGATTTTAGTGCAATTATTGTGTTTTGTCTCAGTGCATAAAACCTTCAGCATCCTTTTCTTCTCATCCCAGAGTGTTAAGTGCTGTTAAGAGACGCAAATGAATGACTGGCTAGCTGGTTTCAGTTCAGTCACATGTATCGCATTACTGCAAAAACAGGCAGTGAAAAAGCCAGTTTGTGTTTGGACGGTAAGAATAAGCGTGTCACAAACTGATATCCTTGCCAAGTCGCTCTCTTCAATGACCAATTATGAAAGCTGAAGGGCTTGGGCAAAAAAAAAGAGCGGAAAGAAACATCAAAGTGCGGTGCCTTCAAATGCAATAATCCTAAAACAATACTTCAGATTTAAATGGTGTTTGTTTGTCGCTTTTCCGCAAGTCCCATTTTCTTCACGCAAACATTTTAGAAAGGCAGCCTGTGAAAACTTCCCTTGTCTTTAATTGACTTTGTTGCATATGTCCCGAAACATTTTTATATTTCTGCTGCTCTGTTGAAAGGAATTTCTTGACTGGTATTTTTGTCTTATTTTTCAATACAAATATCTAAACATTCTTAAATCACTTAAGTGAAAAAATTGAAAGTGACCTGTTTTTGTCAGATATGGTGACCCATATCCGAAATTTATCTCTGCTTTTAACCCATCCAGAGAGTAGTGAACACACGCACAGCAAGTGGTGAACACACATACACCCAGAGCAGTGGGCAGCTATCGCTGCAGCGCCCGGGGAGCAAGTAGGGGTTAGGTGCCTTGCTCAAGGACACCTCAATCGTTACCCGCTGGACCTGAGGATCGAACCGGCAACCTTCTGGTCACGAGTCCAACCCTCTAACCATTAGGCCACGACTGCCCCAAACAAAAAAAAGTGACAGTTCTCACAAAAATGAAAATTCTGTCATCATTTTCTCACCCTAAAGTTGTTCTAAACCTGCATCAAATTCTTTGTTCTGCTGAACACAAAGGAAGATATTTGGAAAAATGTCAGTAACCAAAAATAATTCATCCCCAATTTACAGCCATAGTAGGGAAAATAAATACTGCAAAAGTCATAGGGGAATACATTTGTTTGGTTCTCAAGAAAATCTTTATTTAAAGCCAGGATAGGCAGTCCTGTCCAGAAAGATTTTTGTCATGCTTGTTGGAAGTCTCTTCGCATCCAGATTGCAATCAACAATTTCTGAATCAACAAGTAATGTGGTCCAATGATATTTTTATAGTTAGCGTTTGTGAAAGGCATAACTCAAAATGAAGAACAATCAAAAAAACTGTCCCCCCCTCTGAGCTGAAGGTGAGGAGACAGGGTGGAGGAGAGGTGCTGAAAGACACTAGGGATGGTGAAGGTAAGGCAGCTTGTCTATTGGTAGGGGTTGCTAATGGGATGATTGGTGAAACTGGATATAGAAAACCAGCCGGGTTAGTTATCTGATTTGTGAGATTGGTCATGGAAAACTAGCCGGCTTAATTATCTGGTTGGTGAGATTGGTAAATTCCTACCAGCCGGGTAAGTTATCTGCACATGCTCCTCCCGAACTTTGTTAATAAAACAAAATTTCTTGCAAAGCAGCTAAACAGGAAGAAAGACAAAAATAAACAAAAGTTAGTATGAGTATTACAACAACAAGGGTCCTTCTTTGCGCTTGATTGTTGACAGAGATTCCTGGGCAGGAGCTGGGATGATCAGTTAAATTCACAGGATCTTGCAGGAGAACGGCACATGAAGTCCACAGGTTCTTGCATGATGATGGCACGTGACGATCAGCTGGTGCTGGTGTAATGTGTAGGTTCCTCTGGATGGGTATCCCGAGAGAGGGGTGGAGGGCAGATAATTTGCACTTCTTTTTAGATTTTTAGACTTTGTGGAGAAACTTTCCAGGCAACTTTCGACTCACCTTGGTGCAGTTGTGTTCCAGTAGACAGATGACATGCTCGTCTGGTTACAACACCCTGCTCAAACCCAGCACTCTCAGCATGCACAGGTGCTGTTTGAGTCTGGCTTAACCCTGTATACTTCTGGTGCCAAGCCTGCGATACTGGCTGCATTAACAATCAACCCCACCTTCAGTGTCGCAGCGCAGGACTTTGATCAAGCCTCTGCATCTCTGCAGGAGCGCTCGCATGCTGCACCTCTGCTCTGACATCACTAAATCACGCAGCATGTGACCTGTCCTGCTGTGGCCTTAGCGGGCCGCGTGTGTCGTTCTCATGCTCAGCATTCTATTTATATCGCACAACATGAAGATATGATTTGATATGAAGCGTGCTCTTTTGATCAAAAATGGGAGTGTCTATTTATTGATTCATTTATAATTATTTATGTCATTTATAGGTCATGTAATTTGCTCTGTCATTTACCCATTTATATTACCTTTGCATTTTTGAATTTGGCTTTTTTGTATCTTTGTGTTGCTAACACAGTGCTCTACCAGTAGAGCTAAAGAAACTCTGTATCCAAAGGACTTCCACTTGAAAAGCTTCAACCTAAAATCAACATGATGATTGTCATCGGTATGATTGCAGCTGTTGGCAGATCATGTTAGACTGATACATTTCACAGATTCAGCCCTTCATCATTCAGGGCTTGGGTTCAGTCCTGTGTAGCGCAATGAACTGCATGTAAAAGTGATCCGCTTCTCACATAAACTATTTTTCATGCTCATGTACACACAACATAGCAATATTTGTTTCATATAGAATCTACAGTGGTGAGAACACACCGTGTCTGACTCTTGAGTTTAGAACATGACAGGTGGTTTAAGGGACTGTTGCAAAATTTTACATATTTTAGCAGGGATTATATTCTGTTTCAGTGGAAAAGCAAGTACTTTCATTTTGTTTATTGATTTAATAATCTATAAACAATTTGATTTAAGCTTATATAAATGACGATTAACAATCACAGTGCCACCACAATTACAACAATAATACACATCTGACATTATAACCCCATTGTGTTTAGTTTTTAAGTCAAGAATACAAATGATATAATTTTTTTATATATTTACAATATATTAAATCTGTAAGACGAATATTAATTTATCACCAGGCTTTTACATTTACTTTCAGCAATACCAGATATTTCAGACTGGGCAGAGTGTGGTATTTGTTGGGTATTGAAGCAGAATTATTTGAGTAACGTATATTAGAGGCAGTTTCGACATGGCATGGAGAAGGGCATCCCATTTGTAGGGGTGTTCCAAACTTAAGTGTACACCTGAATCCCTTCACCAAGGGCACTTTCAGAAGTCCTCTAACAAAGGATCAGAATTAGAAGGACCTTTATTACCAAGTATGTTAACACACACGGAATTTGACTTGGCGACAGGACCTTAGTGCAGAAGAAAGTGTACACATGGTGCAAATGCACATTAAGATTGAAAAAATTAGAATAAAATAAAAACAATAATGCACTATAAGTGTTGTGACGATACCAAACTTCTGTTTCAGCCGATACTAAATGTGACAATACTTGCATTTCCCGCTATCATTTTGAGTGCTGTTGAACAGATTATGAAAGACCTCTGATTGGCCATTGTGTTTCCAAGCACATCGGATATGTCTTTGAATGCCTCCTTTGAATGGCATGAATTATTGTTGTTGCTTTAAAAGCCTGTCTCATTTCTGTCTAAGAGGTTTTTTTAGATAGACGGACAATAAGGTAACTTCGAGATGTTGCTACGGTTAGCGAAAGCTAGCGAAATATTCTGTGTCCTAAAGTGCAATCTAAAGTATGCACGAACCAACATTAATGCTGTCAAACTGGAGAGCAGCCGAAACAACTGCGTCACATGACGAAAATGTGTCATCGTTTTCAAACCCCTCCGTTTTCCTCATCCACACTACAACGTGAAAACGGCGTTCTGAAATGTATACACTTTCGAGTGCATTCACGAAGAGCTCTGTTTTCGTTGGCAAAAACGCTGTCTTAGTGTGGACGAAAGGCCAAAATGGAAAGAAAAGTATAAGTTTTCAAATGAAAACGCATTAGCAGGACATAGTCTCAAATGCTTCCAGGTTAGACGGGGACCATCAGTAGACATACATTTTCAGGTTTCTACAGAGGTATTGAATTGGTTTCAAGCCCAAGAACTGACTGGGCCCAATAACTGTCCATAAGCCCCTCTTCTGGATGTCCCTGGTTCTGAATGCTCTGGTTTTTCTTCACTGACAAGTTCTCCATTCCGTGGTGCTTAAAAACACGCCAACAGCATTATGCTGTTACCATAACATTTTACTGTTGAGACGGTTTGTGTAGATGATAAGCAGTGCCTGGTTTCCTCCAGACACGATGCTTGAAAATGAGATTCATCAGATCAGATAATCTTGTTTCTGACAGTCCGAAAGATTCTTTGCAGTGCAATTTACAAATTCCAAATGTTCTCATGTGTCTAATCCGAGGAGATGCTTGTCTGGCCACTCTGCCAGAAAGCTCAGATTGGGCTTGATTTTGCTTTGATATGCATTTTAAGCTCTCAGATCTTTTATTGAGAGGTGTGTGCCTGTCGAGATCATACTCATTCAATGAAATTTGCCAGAGGTTAACTCAACGTGAAGTGTAGTAACATCAACAAGCATAACTTGAATACTTATGAGCTAAATTGGAAGTGTCCCAGAAAAGAGTTTGGATACTTAAGCCACGTTATCATTTCAGTTGTTTTATTTCTAGTAAATTGGCTACGTTGTCAAAAATCAGATTTTTAGTTTTGCCATTATTGGGTAGGGAGTATAGATTCATGTTAAAAAATGAGCATGTAAGTGTTGGATTGAATTCTCTCATCTTCTGAAGGTAATCACTTTGAATGTAGCTGCAGCCCTTCTGTGACCCTGTCCTGATCTCTGCGATCTGAGGGGAGTTTGCTGAGTGTTTGGGAGGTGGGCTGCTGATAAATGAGTGAATGAGGAATCTTCCCAGAAACCCTTTGAACCCTTTATCATAGGAAGTGTGGGATAACATCCCAGTGTCCAAATGACGAACAGCACACTTCTGTTCCTCACCCCTTATGATTGTCTATCCTCAGGGTGGTTGTCAAGGCATTGCTATGCAGTTGCTATGGTGTACTGCAAGGATTGGCAACGTCAGTCCTGGATTGCCTCCGTCCTGCAAATTTTATCTTCAACCCTCATCTAACACACCTTTGGCTTTTGATTTTTAAGTGTGTTAGATCAGGACAGCAGCACTCCAGGACTGACAACGTTGCCTATCTCGGGTGTACTGAGTGGTTTTAGCATGTTGCTATTTCATATTTTCATCATGTAATAGCAGTTGTCTTTGTTCACATTCTCAATTTTATTAATGATTTTACACGACGGGCATGGCTTGGTTATTCATTTATAAAGAGAACAGATGTGACCGTCACGTCACGTGTCATTTGTTGAAAACCACACAAAGCGAGCTTGGATGAGGACAAGCTAATTCAATCAGTGATTCAAAATATTTGGTCAATCCGACCTCATACGCCAACCAACTCTAAATACAAACAAAAACTGACTTCAGTCTTTCGGATCAGTTCATATGGTGTAAAACCAAGTTTTCTGCCGCGAAATTTCAAACAGAGACTTGAGAGAGGATCAGCTTAGTTTTAATTGTGAGGCACACCGCACCGGTCTCTTTCTTCTCCTGGCTGGGTTTGTAGTGTGTTGAAGGATTTGTGAAGGACGTCCTGGCATGCTCAGGTCCTGGCACTGGAAAGTCATAGATGGAATTGAACTGTGATTGTTTGAAAGGTGTGTATGCGGCCGTCATTGTGACAGAAGCACCAAAACACCAAAGCAGAAATGAAATAAAGTGAGCTTGTGTAGCTCTGTGAAGATTTCACATCACCCTCAGTAATGTGTGGGTTATCATTTTGTTTAGATGTTTGTGGAGTTCATTTATTGGAAATGTTTTCTGTTCTTTTTCTAGTCTAAGGTGCACATGAGATTGGAAGAAAGACACAAGTCGTTTCATCTTTACTTTATTTAGAAGTTGTTAATTCTCATACCTTTTGACTCTGGGTTCATGGCTGCAGCATGGTTCTGGGGGGCGGGGTCTAAGAGGGTGTGCGGCTTTTCTGTTTCCCTTTTTATTTGATCCTCAGTAATTATGGGTAATGTAGGCTTGGTTCATTTATTAGGTTTGCAGGGGGGTTTGTGTTATGTGTTGTGTAAATGGTCTATTCTTGTTGTTGCTTTGGGTATTATTCTTGCTTATTGTGAGGTAAAATAATTTACTTTGATGAAAAATCATTTATTTAACTTGTTTGTTATTATGGTTTAGTTTTACTGTTTATGTATATGAATTTCAATTGTCACCCATTTAGTTAAATTGGTTTGATCCTCTGGGTAGAAAAGGCTGCTTCTCTGTGTTTTGAGGGAGCTCGCTGGGACTCTCCGTGAGGAGGGTCAGCTATGGTGTATGGCAATTCAAAATAAAGAAGTTTCTGTAGAAATGCAAGCATTGTCTCCTGCTTTTCTGGTCACGTCCCCACAAGCTCAAACACTGGTTTAAACAGCCATAAATCTTAAATGCGCCTCACAAACAGTCTGCCGATTGTGCCTCCAAATGTCTTTCTCTCCTCATACTTGCTCTGTTTTCCAGCTTTTTCTTATCGTCTCCACATCAATTTGATCCATCCTTCTGATTCGACACTTCTTCAAAAGCATGAATTGACATCTGCAATACTTTTCGAAGCCATTCAGCTGTCATCTTTTACTGGCTAAAAACAAACATTTTGGGCTGGTATTTTTTATCATTTAAATTACTGTCTGTCATTTAAATTAAAGATGGGCTAACACACGAAGTTTCTGCGAATCATATACAGTAGTATTGCATACGTTGTTTCTTTGAAGAGTATTTAGTTTGATCAAATTTATAAAAGATTCGAGATTCTTTATTATTGTCACCATACATGTACAGCGAAATTGGAGCAATCCGTACAGTGCAATAACGCATAAATAACTGCAAACTTCCAACTATTATATAAACCCCCCCAAAAAAACAGTAGTAGAAACAGTCAGATATTGCACAGAAATATTGTACGGTGTGCAAAAAGTGCTGCGTGATTTAATGGACCTAAAGCATTTACCAGAGGGCAGCAATTCAAACAAATAAAAGAGAGGTACAGCTGTATGATTATTTCCGGAAAGCATGAGCTGCTGGAGGCAGGCAGGGGGGACGGAACTACAGCATGAGCAAACAATACATCATCGAATTATCCCTTCATGTTGTTTACATTATGCACGTACACGGCGATTGCCAACAAAACACAGACATATGACTTAGTTTGACTTACCTCGTGCGATTCATGTATACCATGTTTAGCACTGCGACCGCACCATCTATCAGTTTCAAACCATCTCCAAATCCAGCGTTATATCCCCCGTTTATATAACATTCATCACCCAAATTCAGGGAGCAAACAAACACAGCTAAACTTCCATCAACTGAGTGAAGCAGCATTAATGGGCGTGACGTGTGGGTGTGCACTTTCTCTCATGCTGGCATCGCTTGGTGGATGATGCGTGGGCGTGCTTTTCTGGTAGAATGGGCAATATAAGGAATAGGATCCATGTTACGAAACAGGTATTCAGACTTATAAAAAACTTTCTGAAACAAGTTGGATAGCTGAGGGAGTGTATCAAGCACAGAAATACTACGTCAAATGTCCAACTCATTTTTTAACAAGTTGACCATGTTAAGCCAGCATTTTAAACAGTGTACAGAAGTCAGAATGCATGAAATAGCATGTTACCCCATCTTTAAAGTTGTCTACGTCCTCTTTTTAAGGGTAGGAATACTGTTCCAAGAAGTTAGAGGAACAGTTCTCAAAATCTAATTTGTGCTATTCTTCACTCACAAAGATGACGCTCAACATGTTTTAAGACCTCCCGGGTTCTTCGGAACACAAATAAAGATATTTTAGGAGACATCTGAGATATTTCCAGGCCTCCTCAGAGACATCATTGTTATAGATGTTGTCAAGGTCCAGAAAAGTACCAAAGACATTGTTAAATTGGTACATTGTACAATTGGTACATAAATCCGCTCATAGTGGCTCAATTGAATTTATTTGAAGGGATGACAATAACAAACTAAAACAAACATAAAAATAACGACTTTAATCAATATATTCTCCTCTGTCTATGGTGCGAGTTCACATCACCACTTTGACGCATGCGCATTCGGTGGGGGCAGACGGCGGCGTTCTGACTGACAACCCTGGCAACTCTGTGTTTACAAGCAGAGCACTTTTTTTGCCCACACGAACACGCATGCGTTGAAGTGCTCTTGTGAACGTGTATAGATTGACAAGACAGAGGAGAATATATGAATTAAAGTCGTTATTTTGGTTGGTTTTTCGCACATAAATTGTTGTTGTTGCTTAAAAAAAGAAATGTAGGCACTATGAGCGGATGGACCAATTTAACAGTGTCTTTAGTACTTTTCTGGACTTTGACAACGACTATAACCATGATGTCTTTGAGGAGGCCTGGAAATCTCTCGGATGTCACCTAAATATCTTTATTTATGTTCCGAAGACCCGGGGAGGTCTTAAAACATGTGTAACGTCATGTGGGTGAGTAAAAAATAACACAATTTTGATTTTGAGATCAACTTTTCCTTTAACCATCTGTCTGTGTTACTCATGTAAATACTATGTGTAAACTCTAACATATAAACCGTGCATCCCTTTCTATTCTACTACCATTACAGGACATGTATCCCGGGGTGGAAACTCTTTGAATTACTTTCGCATCATCAGTCTTACTATTACCTTCGAATTGTCGACATCCATCATTCAATAATCAGGTTAAAGACATCATATCACACACATTTATTCATGCGAGAGGTCCACCGTCTGTGTGATGTGTGCACAGGACTACGCCGCTGTGGTTGTAAAGAGCTCAGGCTTTGCCGTCATGAACAGATCTCTTTAATCTGATGCTTGGAAAGCTTGTGAAAGCAACAGATGTGTACAAATTCCACACAAAGAGCCAGATAGTGCTAGCAAAACGTCTCCCTCTGTCTGTGTCCGTCTTACTGTCTTTTCTTTTTCCCTTTCTATTGCCTTTACCCGAGGGAAACATACTTGCCTTATCGTTGGAGGTGGACCACCCAGGAAAATGACTCGGGTCCCACCTTTGTGTGTGTGTTTATGCGCGTGTATTAGAGCTTTTTAGCTCTGAACTTGCATGTCAACACCTATACAGGTCTGTACGTGTGTGAACATTGTATTAGTGCAAGTGTGTGTGTTATAGTAATCCGTGGGGATAAACAGCTGAGAAGAAAACCAAGAAGTCCAAAAAAGAGCAGGCAAATGCATGGGCCTCACTCTCACCCCCTTCTTCACCCCCAGGAAATCAAATGTTCCACGTTTGCCGCTTGTTTAGATTGATCCCGCTCTGGCTGGCTGATAAAGAGCATATCGCCCTGGCCATCTGGACTGTGTTTGGAGAGATTCACCACAGAAAATCACACTTTCACGCAAAGAGGAACAGCAGCTGTGAGGTCGGATGGAAGGTTTATGGGGAAAACACAGCCGTTTTTAAGGTGTATCCTGGATCCTGCAGATGTTAGAAGTGCAGACAAAGGGCGTCTATGATACCCGAAGAAAGCTGTCTGTTAACATGTCCATTCATCTTAATGGTCATCAAAGGCAGCAGACAGCATGATTTTCAGTACATTTATATGCTACTTATTTGTTGCTTGCAAAAGCTTGCGTACTCTCGTCAGGATGCAAGGAATGACTAGAAATTGATAAACTTCCTTTTCATGCCATAATAGATTTGTTACTGGACCATACTAACTAGCCAAATCATAAGCAGTTGGTCCACACTTGCGATCTGACAGCTCAGGACAGGAGTCATTCCACGAAACCGGTACGATATGAGTCCCTCTGACCCTTTTAAGTGTATTTTATCAATTGGGACACAAAAAAATCTATTTTTCAAAGCTTTTTGTATTAATAGAAATCTCTCCTTTAATAAGATTTAAAAACATGAAACCGATTTTATCTTTATATTAGAAATTATCTAGATGTTCTCTGTTGACACCGCTGCCCTCATGGCCTTCTATGAAAGTGTACTTGGGATATGAATAATACAATTAGAATAAAATCCATACATTTTGCCATTCTCATAAATATCTATCTGTGCTTTTTTGCTGGTAATGATTTTTTTCTAAGTAAATTCATGATTATTCAGTATAATCATATTATTTAGTTCTGTACCTCAGTAACCCATCAACCCCATTACACATATCATTCTCCCCCCATAAAAATAAGGAACTGATGCGTATGTGACATCATTAACAGGAAGTGACATCATAAATCTTCTGGTCAAGCTGCGAGCAGACATAGGCAGGATGCCACCTTTTTTTATAACGTCTTGGTTACGTATGTTACCTCAGTTCCCTGATGGAGGGAATGAGACATTGTGTCGAGAACGACAGATGGGGTTCAACTCTGACTACTATAGAAAAGGCCAATGAAATTTGGCGAGTGAAATTTGCATGCCGGGCTCCGCCCCGGATATCCAGTATAAAAGGAAGCCGGCGTGCAGCATTCATTTACCTCTTGTTCTGAAGAGCCTGAGAGCCTCTCACGACTGCAGCAGAAAACGATACGTGTTTGTGGCATAAGGGACACAACGTCTTGTTCCCTCCATCAAGTTCCCTTTCTGTCGGTCTCTCGACGTTGTGTCGAGAATGAAAGATGGGGTTGCCTATGGAAACGCCACAACGCTGTATCGCGTCACAATCTCAGCGAAGCGACGGTAACAAGCCTGGGCGTGTCAGCTCGAAGCTTCGTGAAACTGTAACCTTCCATTGTGGTGGTCGGGGGGTCACAGAGCTTTTTTGGAGAAAGATGGGTACAGCCCTGACCGGTAACCTTTCACGGACGGGGCCTTAGCTCTCTACTGGCGAGTGGCCGTCCGGCTCGGGTTTACACCGGGTGAGCGCAACTCTTTATCAGAGAAGCGCTGCAGAGGCCACCTCCTACCCGTGGGGTGGAATATGGTGGATATAAATATGGTCTCGTCCTTGGAGGAGAACGCATGGAACGTGCGGACTGGGTAGTTAACCGCGAGGTGGAGGTCCACCTGGGGAAGCTCATGGGTTACCATGTGTGGGAACCACTGTCATGAGGGTATAGCAGACGGAACAGCCCACGGTGGGGGTGTTACTGCGTCTGATAGCACCAGGTCCGGTTAGAACTATCTGTTATAGGTGGTATGGTATCCCGGCCTAAGGGGGAAGGCTGCTCTGCCCAGCCAACCCCCAGGGGGTGCTTGCTTAGTGATGGATGGAATGCCTGTTCTTAACCAGTGTCTGGGTAAGAAGGAAGGTTGGTTAGGTACCAATTTTCTTAGCCATGTGTTTGGCTAGAGAGGCGCTTCTAGCCAGTGCCCAGGAGGCTATACCCCGTGTGAACTAAGCCCTCAGTGGGCATGGGAGATTCTGAGATCGGAATCCCGTCGTAACGGCATCCACGACCCAGTGCGCCAGCCTCTGCTTGGAGACAGCCTTCCACTTCTGCTGTCCTCCAATACAGACAAGGAGCTGGTCAGAGCTACTGAAGCTCTGCGTGCGATCCAGGACACAACACGGATGGGGTTGGGTCTTCCTCCCCGATGGGGAGCGCCTGCAAGTTCACCACTTGCTCCCGAAGGGGAGTAGTGGGAGCTTTTGGGCACGTCTCCGGGCCTGGGTCTCAGGATAACGTGAGAGTTACCAGGGCCGAATTCAAGGCAATCCGGGGACACAGAGAATTCTTGGAGGTCCCCACCCTCTTGAAGGAAGCGAGCGTCAACGGGGGGGCCGACTTACTCAGGTGAGGAAGATCGGAGCCTCCGAGGGGCTCTTGGACCCATGTTAGGGTCCCAAGAGGGTATGGAGCGGAGGTGAGGCGGATTCCGCCCTCTCGCACCCGTTAGGAATGTTGCCCCAGAAACTTTCCATCAACTGATTTGTGTTGAGTGGCAATAGCGACTACATACACTTTCAGTGTGGAGGGGAGATGTTAGTCTCCAGTCTCGTGAGAAGGGGAACACAATCCTGATCAAGCACCTCAGTGGGTCTTTCTCGTTGATAAAGACACCAGGACGAGAAGAGGCACCATCTAGAGGCGTAAGGGCGGCTTCCACGATCTTCGTGAAGACGTTTGGAGACAGGGACAGACCGAAAGGGAGGACTCTGTACTGATATGCCCACCCCTCAAACGTGAACCGTGGGAACGGCCGGTGTCATGGGGATCGAGACATGAAACTAAGCGTCCTTCAGGTCGATTGCCACAAACCAATCCTGACACCTGATAGATGTCAGGATGCGCCTCTGGGTGAGCATCTGAACAGCAGCTTGTGAAGGTGCTTGTTCAGGGTACGCAGACCGATGGGGCGCAACCCGCAGTGATGCCCTGAAACTTGGGAGAGTCTCTGGCAAACTGGATCGAGTTACCAAGACAGACCGCCTGCAAGGCCAGCGAGACAGTGTGGGCAGCTCTGAAGCTCCCAGGGAATGTGACAGGGTGACCAAGGGGACGGTCTGCTTCATCATTCCCACAGGGGGTGGTTCGTCAGCTGGCGTAGCTAACCATCTGTCGCGGGGTCCCCGGAGGGAAGGTTGGCTCCGCCTTTTTACCTGCCTGGCGGGACAACGGCATGCACTGTCGGTTTGAGAGTGGTGACAGCTGTCGTATGTGTACGACCTCACACCTCGCCAGGGTGTGAGGTCGGTTCGCCGAGCACAGTCCAGTGGAGTGTGCGATTGGCTGTAAATACACCCGGGGAGAACGGAAAAACTCTGCAAGTAAGTGGGCGCCAGGCCCTGACAGGTGGGAGTCGTCCCGTACCGACCGATCAGAGCCGTGGCTGTGAAGGTTCGGGCCCGATGTTGTCCTCCCTGGGGTCTTCCCGTCAGTGTCCCTTCTCGAGAGAAGGTTGCTGATGGGGTGGAGGTTTCCCCCTCGACCTCTGCTACCGGGGTGCCGCCTGTGGGGGCACAGGAACTGGAGCCGATGTTGAAGGGGTCCTGGGTTGAAGGGAAGTAGACGTCAAGCGGGATCTCGGAGGCCTCTAGGCGGCCGAGTCGCGGCGTGAAAAAAATGTGGCTAATTGCCACTGTCTGCTTCACCGTCAAAAACTGCTGAGCACAGTCCTCGACGCTGTTACCAACAACCCACCCTGTGAGATGGGTGCATCAAGAAAGCGGACTTCCTTGGTGTCACCCTTCTGCACAAGGTATAACCGGGGGTGTCTCTCCTGGACCACTACCGTGGACATCGTCCGACCCAGGGCCCGGAGATCCTGCATTATACCCGGGTCGGCCTTACCCTCGTGGAGCTCTCTCAACGCCTTGGCCTGGCGGACCTGCAGGATGGCCATGGCGTAGAGAGGAGGCAGCCAGGCCCGCTGCATCGCAAGCTTTCGACACCAGTGATGGGAAGTCTTACGTGCTTTGGACGGTAGGTGTGGCCGATTCCCCCCCAGGTGGTAGCCGTCCGCGGCACAGGTGCACCGCAGGCGGACGTTCCACCCGGGGGATCTCGACGTAGTCCTTGGCTGCCCCACCATCGAGGGAAGTAGGGGAGCCGGAGCTGGTTTCACTGGAACGGTCCGTGAGTGGAGCGTTCCAAGTTTCACACAGCTCCTCATGCACTTCCGGGAAAAACATGGCACCCGGTGTGGGCGCGGTTTGCACCACGCTCTGACCTCAGGAACCACGCATCCCCGGGTTAGCACGGATGACATCCCTTCTGCTTCCTCCTGAACTCGACAGTTGGGGGTGGAGCTCGGATTCATCAGAGTCTGATGCCAGTCTCCCTCCGATACTGCGAGCGACATCTCATCTACGTCACACATCGTTTCAGAGTGTGTGCGTGAGGATCCGGATGGTATGCCATCGCCAGTTGGGGAACGTTTAGAAGAGCGAATCGGGGTGCGATCGGCCTGTGAGCACTTGGCTGGCGGGTTTACGTTCGCAGAGTTCCCCATATCACTAACGCTGCTAACGTGGGTGGTCATCGGGGCCGTAGCCACAGATGTCACAACCCAGGTAGCAGACGAAATGGTGGCTGGTTCCTGTAGGAAGACAGCCACCTGTGACCGCAACTACTGAATGACAATCTGCCCGCAGTGCTGGCAGATGTGTCAACGAACGCTGCTTCAGCGTGCTGGACACCCAGACGCCTAACGCAGCGATCGTGTCCATCCCCCTCCTCGATGAGGGTGCCGCACCCAAGAGAACAGCGGGACATGCCGCGCTGGAGAATGCTCAGTCAGTCCTGAAAAGGACTTTTTTTAAAAAAAATCTCTTACACCTCCGGAACCGCCGAGACACTCAGGGGATGGTCAATGCAGGTAGGGACGATCCGCTGCAACACGTCGTAGATCCGGCAATGTAGAAGAAGAAGAATTCATTGAATTCGTTATGTTCGTAGTCATGAGCGAAGGCTCTGAAGAACAAAAGGTAAATGAATTCTGCACGCCGGCTTCCTTTTATACCGGATATCCGGGGGCGGAGCCCGGCATGCAAAATTCATTCGCCAAATTTCATTGGCCTTTTCTATAATAGTCAGAGTTGATTGGTTCTCAAGGGCGAACCCCATCTGTTGTTCTCGACACAACGTCGAGAGACCGACAGAAAGGGAACTATAACTTATTGATATTATGATTGTCAAGCTTAATGACTCAAAGAAATACCTGAAGAAAGAACGCCGAAGATGGAAAAAAATATAGAGGCAGGGAAAAAGAAAGGAATCAATAAGTTAAGCGAAAGATAACAGCTAAATATTGTTTTAAGTGTATGAAAAATACATTTATTTTTTATTCAATTCAGTCTGAAATGTTCCGAGCAATCATAAGAATATAGATTTTAGTTCTAATTAGAAGTTAAGCCACTTCTTTGGTAAAAATAAGGAGGTTGCTGCCACAACAAGTTCCATTTCAGACTTTAGTATAGCAAAAATGTGAGATTTGATGTAACATTTATATTTGCAAATACTGAATTAGTGTGAGGGACATCTGATTAATAGGAAAATAATGATTTCATAACAAATACATTTTATAATCATATTCAGAGAGCTCCAATAGTGTCCATATGTTGTGGAATGACCCACCTACTCACACTGTCCCAATCGAACCACGCACAGGCGCTTATGACACCTAAAGCCTGGATCACTTGACTAGTGTAAGTGCTTGCAACTTATTGTGGCCTGGTCGGAAGAAGTGGGCTGAAGCAGGTAGGTTAGAAACAGGGCAGTATGAGTGCGAATCGCACCGGAGCGTGGAACTGAAAGCATGACGTAAATAATGCAACTGTCAATTCCTCCCTGAGATTCAGCTGTCACCGTAAAAAACATTTGATACACGGCACACATACACAATGTGTAACAATCGGTTTTACTATCATAAAGTACGAAAGGGTGATTTAAAAGCATAATGAGCTGTTTACGGTCACATCGCTCTCGTATGACAATGACATCATAAGCGGATCGGTCTGTGCAGTGCGCGTGAGGTTAAACACCACCAATAAGCCACTAACTGATCATTACTATGGATTCCGTTTGCTGAGAGATATCGCTTTGTCTATGTTTACTTTGAAGCAGTCACATTGTAATGATAAAAGCGTGCTCGGGTGCTGATGGTTAAGTACAATGTGTGCACAGGCCATAGGGGGAGTGGGGAAGGGGAACAATCGAGCTTGGGCACAGTTTGAGAGCAACCAGGCTATATTTGAGTATGCCCTCAGTAGCACCTTCAAGTGCTCTCTCAAGATCAATGAAACGGATCTCTGTAGAGCCCTGGGTCACAAATCCACTTTAAGAGCTCGACATTTTGGCCATCTTGCCTTCCCTTTCGATCCCAGCTTAGTAAATATCCTTTATCCTGTCTGGAAACGCCTGACGCGCTTCTCAGGACAACATCGGGGCACAGGGATCACCCACAATGACTCACTCACGCTGTTTATTAATGGGAGCCGCAGATGACAGGGTCCTTTCATGACCAAGACAGAGATATTTTCAAGCCCTCACCCCACCCTGACTCTCCACTGTTTCGCAAATCTGCTAGGAACCACATGAAAGTCTCGGCTCAGAACTGTCAGCGCTCTTCCAGGAAACAACATCGCACAAAGGCTGTTACAGGCCCAACGTGTAGTTTACGCAAAACCTTACTAATGGTAAGGTGCACATTGAAAAACATCCACAATGACCAATGAAATCTACCAAGAGGACTGCAAAAATGTTAGTTTTTGGAGCTTTAAAGAAACATGCAAAAACAATTGCAATGACATGCGCTGATAGGTTAATGTTGGGTACATTTTTTCAAATTTTGTAACATGCATTTGTCATTTTTTGTTTGTTTTTGTTTATTTTTTTTACTTTTATTGCCTTAAACTTATTTCAGTTTTAAGTTAAAGAAAAAAATTGTAAACTAAAATATTCTTGCACGGTAGAACAACAATAACCGATTAAATGTTTTGAGGATAAATGAGGATAAGAAGAACTTGTGTTAAAGCAACACTTTTTCTCAAAGGTTGCCTCATGTGGTTTATAAGCACAATTGTCTGTTTTCAGTGTTGTAAATAATGTCTATGTATAAGCTTCCCTGTGGGCAGCGCAATACATGTGAATTAGAATTTTCTAAGCCGATGGAACTTGCGAATGCAGAAACGTTGTTTGGAAACCAAACTCTTCTGCTGGCTCTTCTGCTGGCTTTTTTGAGAAAAACACAGTGTTGCTTTAAAACAGTCTGGTCTATTTGTGTTTGATAGTGTAGTTACGCAAATTGTGTTTCTGGTCTTACAGTTTTTCTCAGTCAGTGCATTTCTCTGATCACAAATTACATCTTTAAAACAAGTTGTTTAACCTACACATCCTCTAGTCACTTCTGCACAACAAAAAGCAATTTTTCATTCATTTGGAATAACAGTTTTTGTGCATGCAAGCAATTGATTATGTACTGTGGATTCAGTTATGTTATGTTGAATTGTCTTACATACATCGAGTGTACATGTAAGGTACGTTGTACCCTATGCCATAGCGTCATTTCAATGCAAAATTTTCTTAACTTAAGCTTCAACAAAAGTTTACTTGCCCCTTTCACTGCTTAATTTGTCTCCATAAACACAGAAATATAAATGAAGACCAATGTGTTGCCTATATTGTAGAGGCTGTGGAGTAGGTCTGACCGTAAACCATGTCCATAATTAACACACACACACACACACATAATTAACAACATTAACATCTGTCTAAATGTGATCGATATGTTTATTTTTTGTGTATTATTTGATAGATAGATCATCATAGAACACACATATTGTATTAAATGTAGTAGCTTTGGATAGAAGCCCAAATGTGTAATGTAAATACGTAAACGTACATGATTTTAGTGTGATAAAATTGTTCACAAACCAGCTTCATACCATATTTGAATTGATCTAAAATGCATATTATTTAATGTCCTATTATTTCTGATTTAAGTATGTACAGTATGACAGGAACAACTGCTGTGCTGACATCCTGTTGATTGATACGCATCACTTCCTGTCAGATATCACCCTTCAGATCACATGGCTGTGGTCCTTCTGTCCACTTTATAGTGATCTGTTTTTCCTTCTTTTCATGGAGAAAATCAAATGTGAATAGCACAGATGTGTGGTAGAAACATCTGCTTCAAAGTGGCAGGAACTATGCATGTTTCCACTCCAATTGGTTACAGAGACAAACCCCGGCCCGGTATCCTCTGCCACTAGGCCCTTGTGGAAGAAAGAACAGTCATTTTCGTATGGCTGTTTATGATGCATTTGATACCCTTTAATACATAACTGATTGACACACAGTTTGATTGACAATGACGCCTCTTTCCTTTATCTGGAATCTATATTTGACGGATTCTCAAAATTTTCCCTGTCAGGTTTTTCAAGAACGTGTGGAGACTCTGCAGAAACAACTGCACACCGCTGAGAAGAAGCTGATGAGCCGAGAGTTTGAAAACCAGGAACAGGTAACAGCTCATACCCCAGAGCGCACACCTTGGCCCCTGAAGGACAAGACAGATGCATCGTCTTTATCTAGTCACTGATATGCCTCTTGCACATTTTACACATTCCTAAGGATCCAGCTTCAAGAGCCAGTGCCTTGGGCCCTGTTTTACTGGGAATTCTCAATAATAACGGGACAATTGACCTTGAGTTCAAGAAAGTTTGAGAAGAGATAATTCATAACTTTAGGTGGGTCTTTGGACCTGGTATGTAGGATGTTTTCTCCTCAAAACTTCTGGTGACTTTTTCTGGCCCTCTCAGACAGTTGTTGAGATGCCTGGGACTAAATATGGAAAGGAACAGCTGTTGTATAATGGCACCATATTTCTTTGTCTGACTGAAATCTTGTAGATCAGTGGCTTACTTAAGTAAAAGCACAGGCCAGGCTTCCGAGAATCATTGAAATGTTTTTAAACCATCGTTTTCTCGAACATCTTAACTAAAAGCTTCAAAATTAAAGACAACGAGAAGTTAAAAAGCCGTTTTACCTTAAAGCCGCATATTGGACTCTATATTACAATCGCTGTTTGAAAAAAAAAATTTGCTAAATTATATTTTGGTTTATTTTTACCAGAAAACATTTAAATAAATGAACGATTCATCAGTGTGCATATTGCGTTGAAATACTGCCATGTTTTTTTTTTTAAATCCTTCACCTCTAAAAGACGTGTATTGGCTGCTTGGGTAATGCACAAGTAGTTAGAAGAAGACTTGGAGGTTGAAGATGAAGTTTAGCCCTGAGAGCATCTCTGTAAATACAAGTAACATGTGTATTTCATATCATATTTTTATTAACACTAAAGGTAATCAATCACATTGAAACACTGCCTGATATTTTCGTCCGTCCTAAAAAAAACTTGGACTGGGTTATATTTTTAGCTTTTTTCAGCATCCGCAGCAAGCATTTTGGGAGGTGTTTTTACAGTTCAGAGACACAGTTCAAACAAGCGCCAAAAACCAGGATGGCGTCAGTGCACTTCGTCTCGCATCACACAGTACTGTAAGCAAGTCAAAGTGCGAATTGCAAAAACAGAATATACAGAGAGAGTGTGGCAGATGAGCAGATGATTGTGGAAAAGCTTGATAACAGGATAGTTTGTACTGATTTTCATGCTCCGGTGCAGTATTGTTTTTATTTTTATTTTATTATTGCTATTTAGCCACAGATTAATTAATACACATCCAACTCGGTGTGCAAATGATAACGAATAGGAAAAAACGTTTACGAAAATTTCGGCCTGTTTATGCAAACACCTGAAGTAACTTTTAGAATGCATGTGATCTCTAGAAAATTAGCCCAAAATAAAATATGGCTTTTCACTATAGTTAACATCAGCAATTACATAAATCTTGTGATATAGATTAATGTATTTTGGATGTACAATAAGTTTTTTTGAGAAGAAATATAATTATTTTTATATGGCACGTCTTACAGTTGCAAAGCAGCATTACTTGCATTACAGTCTTGGGCAAAAATATTACTCCCCTCTGTAAATATGAGCAAAGAAGGCTGTGGAAAATCTGCATTGTTTCAACATTCACAAAAATCCCTAAAGTAACATAATTGAAAAGTAGGAGAAAAACACCCCCCCCAGAAATTCTTATGAGTAAAATCGAGTATATTCCTATTGATATTTACATCTTCTTAGCACACCAAAGCGACTAAAAACAAAAACATGATGTTGTCCAGTCATGATCTCCTCTTGTACAGGAGAATAAATATACAAACCCTAAATCCTCTTAATTATTCACCTCAATAGGTAAAACCAAAGAATATAGATCTGATGTGCAGCAAAAGATTGTTGAACTACACAAAATAGAAAAGTGGCAAATCGAGAGATAGTTGAAACTATAAACAATCCGGCTGGAGATGTCGATAATGGGGAATGTTGGCTTAATGCACACCGAGGAGAATAATTGAGTAGCTAAAGAAATCTCAAGGATCTCAATTGGAGAATTTAAGAATTCAGTTGAATTTTAAAGGTAAACTACACCTCCATCCCTTCAGGAGATTGGTTCAAAACAAACTCCCATTGCCATCCAGGTTCCCTGATCGGAACCCTATAGAACTTTAGTGGAGTGAACCAAAGAGGAGAGATCACCAACATTTTAAGGATCTGAAGAAATTCTGTATAGAGGAATAGACTCAGAGCTCTCCATGAATTCTCAGACCTCTTTCAGACTAGATCTTTCTTGCAAATGGAGCTAATAATTGTGGACAACATTATGGTTTTATCAAACTCAGCAAAAAAGGAACCGTCCCTTTTTCAGGACTGTGTATTTCAACAATGATGTTGTAAAAATCCAAATAACTTTACAGATCTTCAATGTAAAGGGTTTAAACAATGTTTTCCATGCATGTTCAATTAACCATAATCAATTCATTAACATGCACCTGTGGAATGGTCGTTAACACCTTAACAGCTTACAGAGAGTAGGCATTTAAGGTCACAGTTCTAAAAACGCAGGACACTAAAGAGACTTGTCTTCTGACTGTGAAAAACACCCAAAGAAAGATGCCCAGGGTCACTGCTCATCTGCGTGAACGTGCATTAGGCATGCTGCAGGGAGGCATGAGGACTGCTGATGTGGCTAGGGCAATAAATTGCCATGTCCGCACTGTGAGACGCCTAAGACAGCGTTACAGGGAGACAGGAAGGACAGCTGATCATCCTTGCAGTGGAAGACCACGTGTAACAACACCTGCACAGGATTGGTACATCCGAATATCACACCTTCGTGACAGGTACAGGATGGCCACTACAACTGCCCGAGTCACACCAGGAACACACAATCCCTCCATCAGTGCTCAGACTGTCCGCAATAGGCTGAGAGAGGCTGGACTGAGGGCTTGTAGGCCTGTTGTAAGGCAGGTCCTTACCAGACATCACCAGCAACAACGCCGCCTATGGGCACAAACCCACCTTCGCTGGACCAGACAGGAGTGGCAAAAAGTGCTCTTCACTGATGAGTCACGGTTTTGTCTCACCAGGGGTGATGGACGGATTCGTGTTTATCGTCGAAGGAATGAGCGTAACACCGAGGCCTGTACCCTGGAGCGGGATCGATTTGGAGGTGGGGGGTCCGTTATGGTCTGGGGCGTTATATCACATCACCATCGGACTTGTTGTCATTGCAGGCAATCTCAATGCCTTGCGGTACAGGGAAGACATCCTCCTCCCTCATGTGGTACCCTTTATGCATGCTCATCCGGACATGATCTTCCAGCAGGACAATGCCACCAGCCATACTGCTCGTTCTGTGCGTGAGTTTCTGCATGACAGCAATGTCAGTGTTCTGCCATGGCCAGCGAAGAGCCCGGATCTCAATCCCATTGAGCACGTCTGGGACCTGTTGGATCGCAGGGTGAGGGCTAGGGCCATTCCCCCAGAAATGTCCAAGAACTTGCAAGTGCCTTGGTGGAAGAGTGGGGTAACATCTCACAGCAAGAACTGACAAATCTGGTCCAGTCCATGAGGAGGAGATGCACTGAAGTACTTCAAGCAGTTGGTGGCCACACAAGATACTGACTGGTACTTTTGATTACATTTGATTACATTTTGGTACATTATTCTATTTCTGTTAGTCACATGTCTGTGAAACATTTTTAGTTTATGTCTTATGGTGTTGACTCTTTTAGTGTTAATACAAATATTTACACATATTAAGTTTACTGAAAGTAAAAACAGTTGAAAGTCAGAGGACGTTTCATGTTGGAATTTTGTTTATGTTGGAATTTTGTAGATTTTTTATCCAAAGTTCAAAAGGAGCAACAAAGCAAATCAAAGCCTTTTTGCTCATATTTACCAAGGGTGCCAAAATTGTGGTCCATGACATAATCAATAAATATAATAAATAATATTATGTTATTTTTGCACGGTTTTCTCTATGCATTGTTCATTGATGAACCTTAACTAAAATATTTTATTTTTAGAATCTTTCAATTGTTTAATTGTAGTTGTAATCACAGATAACATGAAATTTTGTGCTTCTGGTATTTTTATAATATTATGATGTGCAGAGTATCAACACGATATTATTCATCGTGGTTAATAACATTAATAGTGTTACTGACGCTGGGTTATTTACAATAGTATGATGTTCAAGGTATTAACACAATATCAGTAAACATGGTTGTCAATACTGAAAACTTAAAAGCCAAACTGAGTGTATGTTGTTTTTTGGTAATTAAGTTACAATGCTCAAAGTTCACTGGAAAGAGATATTTTTTATTCACCTTTTACTACAGCAATCAGCAGAATTGAACTACAAGTGTCTTTTTCCTGTGATCCATACCTCTCAATGGCCTAGAATTTGAATAACCTTCACCCCAGGAAACATGCAAATAAAAGGGGGTGAGGTCATGTTCAGCTGCTTTAGAGAGACTGTCGATGCAGTATTTGATTTAGCTGCACACTTACAATCACTCGTATCACAATCTCGGATTATTGCTGTTAGCTCTTGTGAAAAGGTTCTGCTACACACATTATAAAAGACCTAACGTAAAGGTCAACGATCCATGACTTTAACATCTGCTGTAAAAGAGGTTTTGTGTAATACACTCATATTACACGTGTGTTAAAATACCTCTAAAACACTTATATGTCCTTTTAATTCCTGCTGTCAAATGTCTCCAGGTCTTGTTTTATTATTCAACTCAGGTCTGAACTGAAATATCATAACTGTTATTACGCTACTGTTATTACTGTTTGTGTTGCTAGTCTGACGCAGTCCCTAGCCATAGTTGAAGAGATTCGGTGCACCTCGACTTCGCCATAGAATGATTAAATCACGATCGCGATCTCTTCACAAGGATCAACGCTTACACATGCACACTAAAAAAGCTACTGATCGATTTGTGTGTTGAACTGACGCCATTGTTACTGAGCTGGCGCAAGGAATGGTAAGGCGGAACAATCTCCACAAAGGTTTGTTTGACCAATCACAACAGACTGTGAAGCAGAAACTTGCTAATATGCTAAGGGACGGGACATTTCCACCACACGCTCTAAGCGGATGACCAGTCACAACAGATTGGGTCAGCTTCACCAATCAGAGCATCTCAGAAGGAGGGATTTTTTAGAAACTGGAAAAAATTAATTAATTAAAAGAGACTTTAAGTAAAAAAAGAATTAAAGTAAAATATGTTAAAAAAATATATAAACTAAGATTGAACACCTGTTATAGCACACCACAAAAAACACAATCAAGATCTTGAAATACCCTATAATACGTGGCCTTTAAAATGATAATATATCAGATAAACTTGAAATAACACCGTTACATGCAAATAGAATGTTAAAAGTTAAATGCAAGATGTTTATGGAGTATAAACCCAACTTTATTTATATAGTGCTTTTTACAATTTTCGTTTTCGTTGTCACAAAGCAGCTGTACATGAGACATATTGACTGTAAGTTATATACCTGTAAAAATAAGAAAAAGGTGAAAACACAGAAGACAGACATTCCCACATAAAAACGCTCCAAGTTTGATAAGTGGAAAGATAACTTGTGGGAATAGAAAAAAGATTTTCAGGTCTGCCCCATATTGTTTTATGATGTTCTGGTTGACTAAAGGTTGTGACTGTTGTCATCATCAGGTGGCTGAAGCACGAGAACCTGGCTCAGCTGGAATGAGCATTAGGCCTAAACTGGAGCTGGGGCTGTCAGCCTCTGGTGTACTTTGGAACCTGAGGACGAGACATGAAAATCAAACCAGTGATCAACTTGTAAGCCAAAAGCAGAGCTTTGATTTTGATGCGAGCGGCTATTGGGAGCCAATAATACCGGATGAAGATTGGTGTAACATGCTCTCTTTGGCTCATTAAAGACCACTCTTACCGCTTCATTCTGCATAATTTGGTTGTTCAAGCTGGAAGGCCTCTCAAAAGAGCATTATAATAGTCCATTCTGTACAGAACTATAGCTTTTACCAGGACTTGTACCTTGTAGCTTAGCTTCATCTGAAAAACTTTCAACAGTTGTCAAATCTTATGATCCACACTGCATGTTCTAATCAGCCACTCGTATTCAGTTGCAACACAAGCAAAAAACCCAGGCGATCAATGACGTCAAACCTGACACAACACTGACCATGAATGCAAATGAGATTTCAGAGCTTTGGAAAGACAAGAAAGACAAGAAAAACAGATGTGGCTAGTATAAACTGGTCCTTGGGAAAGAGCTGTGTGGTTTTTTTGTTTGTTTCATTAACAATATAACAGAATACAGGTTTAAGAAGGACGATTCTTTTAGCAATTAAAAATAGTCGAAAGAGAACCAGTGAGGAGACATCCACTCAGGAATGTTATCGTCTACCCCGTACCTCCTTAAGAGACAGAGAGCCTGCAAACAACATCTACTCCCACCTCATAAAACTGTGTGTGTGTGCCTGAAAGAAAGTGACTGTGTGTGGAAATAAAGACCTCCTCTCTTTTCAGTGCTGTGATATTGCCCCAGTTTATCTTCCAAGACATGTCTTTGTAATGCAATCCGCAGCATGCAAAAACAGCCCACTTTTTGCCCAGACTTCAAACAGATGTTCCTCGCCTGGCTGCTCCGGGCCCCTCCACGCCTGCTTGGCATGAAATGGCGGCATGGCAGCGGCGCATTTCTGCGCAGTCTTCGCATGGCACGCAGGATGAGACGATTTCACACACAAAGGCTTCGAAACTGTCAAGCGTTGGAGTCCTCCAATAGGTTCTCTCCTGAGACTCGGCGAGGTGTTATTTTCATATTAGGGCAGATTTGACATGTTTGTTAAACAGGAGTTCCTCACTGCATGCTAAGTGTTGGACAGGTTCATCCTGTCTGTGCTGGTGAAGTGGTGAAATCAGGCTTTTCATGTAAGCATGATATTTCAGTGATGTCACTGTATGCATTATAAAAGGAGGTTTAAGGTTGTTAAACAGCAATTTCCATCATTTCCCAATGCTCTTGAAATTTCTACAGCACCAAAAAAAAAACATGACACATACACCTTTTCGAATAGGTTGCAACTTCACGTCTGGTGTAGACACAGTGTTATATTACCTGCTTATATGAATTTAAATTTTGTGTAAAAATTTAGCTAGTGCTGTTTTATCATGATTCACGTTTAGATTTGGCTCTGCATTTTCTTCAAAAAAATAAAACCTAAATGTAAGATCAGGCAGCCGACTATTGAGTAAGTACCGTCATTTCCATTAATTTACCATTACTGCAGCGGCCCACTCCACTCGAGTGGCCCTTCATAAATCATACTTCTGCCTCATAACTTCATAAAGAGACTCCCCCAGCCTCTAATTCCTGCTCACATAAAAATCACTGCTGCTCTTCCACTGCTATTCACAAAGCTTCACACGTTCCCGACTCCCGAGCCGCCGATTCTGAGATGCAAAGAAGACGCACGTTTTGGATGTCCTCTGCGATTCTGACAATGTTTTTGTCACTCTAGAGTGTTTCTTTCTTTCCCTCCCCTCCATCTCTTTATTAGCATAAATCTAGCTCCTGACGACACAACAAACTTCATTTGAACACTGAAAATGCAGAGATCTTTTTGCTTTCAGCTGGTAGCTGTCAAAACCTCCATGTGTGTATGTGTGTGTGACACATTCAGCGCTGCATAAAGTCAAATGCAAGTGCAGTCTGAGAGCACTATAGATAGATGAAAGGTTGTCATTTTAAGTGAAAATGTTACGAAGAAAAGGCTCGGTGCACAGTCTTCAAAACATAGAACGGTTTATTAAGAGAAACAACAAAGAAAACATCTTGAAAGAGTGAAATGAAATTAAAAAATGGAAAGTAAAAAAAGAAAAACCAAACACATCCTTACAGTATGTATAACCTCAGAATATGTCCAGATTATCATTAAGAGTTTATGATTTATCTTTAGGAACCTATAATCTTTTTTCCTATAAACAAAATCAATTGTTAGAAATTGAGAGAGTGAGATTATTTCCTAGTATATTTGTATTGTTGACCATACGGTTGACATTGTCTCAGTTATGATCTATGTTGTGTTTTCTCTTTAAACAGTTAGGAGATGAGGTACATTGGGCTGGTTTTAATGCAGAATAAACTCTACCAGGGTTATGAGGGCTTGTAATGTCCTGCATACTGTATGTCGTGCATCACACTAAAGAGTAATATTGCTCAATATCAACCAGCTGGATGTAAAATATTCCAGTTGTTATTGGAGAATAACACACCTTTGATGTCACAACTAACCATTCAGTATTCCAGGGAGCCATGTAAGAATCATCTTTATGGAATTTAATTTCCATCATGTGAATTACACTTTGTTTCGCACCTTTTATGCTCTTGACAAATCACGTGGCTAACAGAGAGGTGTGTAAATTCCAAGCATTTCGATTAGCAAAGCAATGCCCTGGCATCAATCTCATTTTCTTCAAAACATGTAAACATCTAGTTAGACTCTTCCCAGCCTCAAACAACACTTTATGTCAGAAAAACAGCATTCAGCTGTTGATGCACTGCACTCTTCTGCACTCTTGTCTACAGCATTAACAGCGACATTTTAAGGTAATTATTCTACAATCCAACTCTTCCCATAGTCCATGTAAGCACAGGTGGCTGTTGGCACTGGAAATGGTGTGAAAATGGAGCTGTACAAAATGGACTGTTAGGCAGACACTTCGCTGCTCGAGAGCTCAGATTAAGATCTATCTGAAAGCCACTACCCCGTTTCCTTACAGAGGCCTTTTCCTCCTACACTATGAGGCAAACATTCACAGCATGTCAACTTTAATTACACGTGGGCCTCCCGATACAGTATGCAGGACTGTGTCTGCTGTGGTGTGTACTGCTTGTGTTGAATGGAATGTGTATGATGAAGAGGGGAATGGAGATGAGTCTTCTTGTCAGAGGGCAGTTTAGTGTCGAGAATGCTTTTATCAGGTCATCTGCTGTGTCCTACGAGATGCTTCATGTCGATTTCCCATTCTACAATTCAGTATACAATACATTCTACAGCACAGTATGTGACTAAAACAAGCACAGTGTGTAGTCTTCAGATAATGTGTACTTTTCCTCTTTGAAGTGGCTTCCAATCTTTTCCTTGTACCATGAAAGATTTCATTACAGAACGCCTGACAGAGAGTCAGTTAAATCCACCACAGAATTATTTTGGGAATGTCATTCTCTAGTCATTCAAAAATGAGACCGTTTGCAAAATCAGTTTGAGCAAAAAAGAACTGTGTCTGCTCTAGAATTCTTTGTCTGTCTAGAGAGGCAAACCACATGTAACATTTGTTAAACAGGAAATATGATGATGGCCAAGACTACACTCTTAAAAATAAAGGTTCTTCACAGCGATGCCACACAAGAACCTTTTTTGGTTCAGTGAAAGGTTCTTTAAAGAACTATCTCTTTCTTACCTTTTCAAATTGTCCTGATCTCACAGGAAAGCTTACGTTTTCTATGAGGTGACAAATCTGTTGGAATTGGGCTAAAACTTCCATAAAGAATACGCTCCAATCTCGAACCCTTCACTGGGACAAAATCGTATTGTGCCAAAATGTTTGAATGAGATCATAGAAATCTATAAAAATTTGCCACCTTGCAAAATAGTGAAAGTAGAATGAAATGAGTGACTGTAGTCATGAGATGTTAAGAATCCTTCAGTGCATCTCTAAACATGACCTGTCCTTAGAGCCTTGTTTGTAGTCGTGCCTGGCTCTACACCGCGAGCTGCAACAAACAGACAATGCTTTATTAGTTGACCGCATGCCATTGTGCTATTCCCCGAAATGATAGAGGGAGACACAGAGTGATCTAATCAACTAACCAAAACGTAGTAGCGTGGAGAAGAAGTGGTTTGCTTGAACAACGCAGTTTACTATGGTTTTACTTTGGTGTTACTACCACAGGGCTGTTAAATGCTTCGTTTTGATTGGCTGACGAACTTTCTACGGTTGTGCATTATTTTTCAGTAAAACACAGATATATGAAGTTGTTCTAGTCACATATCGCTGCACCAAGTTTAACTGAAAGGTTATACTGTAGCTTTCTGCCCGTCATTGAATACCGGATGAAGTTGCGGTGTTTTGAATCCTATTCATATTGGTGTTTATGGTCAATATGCAATATTTATTGTTGGCCAAGCAATGTTCTAATTGCTGGCGAAGGATTATTAGTGAGCATTCTCTTCCTCTATCTCTTCTTGTAGATCACACACGTTCGGCAGGAGTGTGAGCTCAAGATCAAAGGCCTGATGCCTGCCGAGCTGCGGCAAGAGCTGGAGGACACCATTACCTCCCTTAAGTCACAGGTGATTGAACAAACAAACACACGAATACACACGCTGCTAGATCACACACAAATATGGTTTGCCTGTCTGCACTCTAAAAGTTATATTAACTTAATTAAATCTTTTAATACAGTCATTTAACTGATTTTTCGATTTTTACTTAAAACTTTTACTTAAGTATTTCATTGACAAATTATATTTTTAATATACACTTAATATTTTTGGTGAATTCTAATACAAATATTTGAGTTATGCACATTTATTTTTTTACTTACATTTGAACATTGGACATCAAACATCAAAACATTGATTTCACTTTCTTTTCTTTACTGTAAATTGTTTCAGGTAAAATCCAAGTAAATTTTTATTTGGGTGTTTTTAAGGGTAGGTAGCACAATGCTTAATGTTTAATATTCGCACACAAACCTCACACCCTTAACAGGTTCATAAACAAACGGGGAGCTTTTAAGGCATAACGTAGCTGGCCTGTCATCATAAATCCTCACAGGGTTATTAGGACAGTGTCAAGGGGTCTTCCTAAAAGAGATTTATTTTGCTGAGTGTACATTATCTCATTTATTGCACAACTACTCATCAAATTATCAGTAGATAAAGCATTAGACAATACAATAACCAACAGTACATTAGAATGAAAATATAAAACATTAAAATGGTTAGTGCAAACAAGAAACTCCATTCCATTCTCTACCGCTTATCCGAACTACCTCGGGTCACGGGGAGCCTGCGCCTATCTCAGGAGTCATCGGGCATCAAGGCAGGATACACCCTGGATGGAGTGCCATCCAGGGTGTATCCGAGGACGGCTGGTTAAGAAAGAGTAGTACCATTTGATCAAAAAGGGGTTTATATTCAACTGGCTCATTTTATGGTTTAAAGGCAGACTGCACCAAATGTTTTTCCATAGTAGGTTTGTCCTCTGGATTACATAGGATGGGATCAATGTGTTTCATTGCTGAAATAGTCCTCTGTTTGAAATTCATTAAGTTCATTCGCTTTGTGGTGTTCGTCAATGGAGATAAAAGGTCTCCTGCCACTTCCCATGTTTAGTCCCACAGTCTTTAAGAATTTCAAGGAGCAATACTTTCCTCTATAATATCTTTTTGTCGCCTTCGGGGTGATAAAATCATTGAAGTGATTTTATGATGTGTAAAGACCACTGAGGACCACTAGCAGGGCCTTAAAACTGCTTACCTGGAACAACGATCCATTCGACAGATCAATAGACATCATGCAAAACTCATGTTTGACCACAAAAATGAAGAAGTATTCAAAACATCTCTATCTCTGATAACATCTCAGAACTAATCAATAGAATAAGAACCAAAGGAACCGAATGTTAATAGATTCTGATATTCTCTTCCATTTTCCATGCCATGTAATCATGGAAACCCCTTTTTAACCTGCCTAAATCTGTCCCAGCAAGTCTGACTTACCTCAAACTTTTTTAGTTCATCAGATTGCTTGAAACTGTTGTTTGTTTGCATGGTTTCTCTTGTCAAGTACAGCGTGTTGTGATTTCGTTGTTATTCAGCTAAATATTACGTATTTCCCAGCAAAACTACAGCAATTTTCATTTCCAAATAATCAGCAACATCCATGCCTCCTTTTAAAATTCTTTCATGTCATACGACAGCTCTTCGTAGAATCCCAAATCCTGCTTTACTTTTCATTCTGTATCTTGATCCGGTCTAGACCTTTATCTCATGCTGTCTGGTCAAAGAAAAATGTAGGCTAGCACAACAATATTTGAGAACATTGATACTCTTAAACACATTTTGAGCTCTGAAATATATTGTTTACCAGTTTGATCTTTAGGGTCAGCCCCTCGTGTGACCTTCTGTGTCCCTATGCCTGTGATCAGTAGTCTTCAATACCTCCACATTCTGTGTTTTGTATGTTAGCACACTTGCCATCTTTCCACTAATAACGCTGAGTAGTCAAACCTTGTGTCTTTGAACTCAAGTGCCTCTTGTTTATTTGATTTCTCGGACAGGGGAGGGGGTAGCCGTTCTTCCATAGACATGGATCTAATTAGGCTTTGAAGTCTCTTGTCCAGTTCATCTCCTTATGTGCAATTATACCCGCCAGCCACAGTTATACAGTCTTCAAGGGCTCTGACCGGGCCTCTTATTAGTTACATTCAGCCTGGTTCTACACGAGTCTGCGGCATGAGCGTTTTTGTTAAACGTTTCAAACCAGTTTTTTCAGGACATGTCCTGGGCCTCTCAAACAACATTTCAGGATCACAATTCAAAGACCACGGTGCATGCCTGTGAATAGCTCTGACTGGATTATTTTGGCATAAGCAGCCACAGCTCTGTGATCTGATATGTTTATACGTTGTAATTGGTGACCAGTATGGCCTTCCCCTGTCCTTGAGTATTTCCAGCATTGCACATTGCAGTGCATTATTTTAACAAAACCAGTGGCCCAACCAGGGAATCTAACCATAGTCATTCTTTCAGAGAGAAAGGCGTGCATTTGCAAGGATGGAAGCATTAGATTTCTTTGAGGTTTTACTGTGTACTTATTATCTTTTTTTCCAAGAAAGCCGTCCCAGAACAATGGACATTTTTGGTAGGCTTATTCAAAATTAGGAAAGCCAAAATGAACCAAGATTATTCTTCTAAGAAAAGTATTTTCATGACATTGTGCTTTCAGTGTATCTTCTGTAGGTAATGACATAGCAGGATAAACATTCTTAAAACATACGCTAGGCTGTTAGTAAGGTGGCTTCGAACACTTGCTCACACAAGACGGGTGATGAAGTAATACATACCATTGAAAAAAGGATTTGTTCACATTATTTTGAAGATTGTCATGCATAAATAATTTTGCTGTACTGTGATTTGATCTAGTTGATTCACTACAACAGGGAAGTTACAAAGATCCCTGTCACCAATGTGCCTTCCAGCCATACAGCTGTTTAATCACAAGGCTGTGGAGAAGGGTGAAAAGATTGATATAACATACCGTATCAATGGAAATTGATGGAAAACATGCCATCAATTACTACAGCTGTCATTCTAGACAGCGCTCATGCTTGTTTTTACAGTTTTTTCCAGCGACAAACAACAACAATCCAAAAGAAGTCCTAAAGGAGTTCAAAACAAATAAATGTTGTTTGTCACATTCGGTTTAATCCGGAGTGAGTTTTTTGCAGGTTTATGACCTGAAGCCTGTCTCGCACCCCCAAACTTGTGTCGTGTGTTTTTTGTGCAGGTGAACTTCCTCCAGAAGAGAGCCACTGTTTTACAGGAGGAGTTGTCAGCAGGTGTGAGTCCATACTTTTACATTCAGCTTGATTGTGTATTGTCAGTCTACATATACACTTCAGTGTTTTTCCACTTGATTTAATAACCTGTCCCACTCTTTCCCTCAAAAGACATCATACATATTGTCATCCATTTTCACCATTTCACTATATACCAGTGTTTCTCAGTTCCAGTCCGTGTTACCCTCCCATAATGTTTAAGATGTCTCCCTACCTAAAACCCCGGATTCAGCCTCCTCCAAAATAGGCTGGTTAGCATTCATCCGGCTGTGCACATTTGCATTGGCAATTGAAAACTATGAAACCAATGTCATGTTTATAACTGCGACTGTCCCTCTGTCTCTTGTAGGTAATATAATGATGTGAGTCGAGCAGATGTGTAAGAAAGACGTCATGTACAAGAAGTAAACAAGCGTCCTCATCCACACATACTGTGATTTCATTTTCTGCAAACACCAGCATATTCATGCTCATTCATTGTATTGTTGTCTTTCTAGTTATTTATAAGTTTACTTGATGTCCATTTGCTTTGTTTTTTATGAAATATGCTTAATTTTTATTAAATGTGACATTGTGTTTTAAAGTTCTTGCTTCACATTGTTTTCTCATATCATCTGTTAAAGTTTAGCATTTATGTATCATAAGGTTTTACATTGCTAACATTTTTTACAAAATACTTACATAATACATTTGAAACACAGGACTGTGGTGCTTTTAGCTTGAGTTTTATTTTTATAGGGACCATTTAGACAATGTTTGTTCATTTTATTTCACCCGTCCAACAGACTCATATGTTGTGCTGCTAATACACTAGCTTTAATACAGTGAAAGAATTCTATGTTTTCAGATATTATATTTGGACCTGGCTGTTTCAGAATGCCATGTGCTTTGTGTTACTCTTCTACAGTTTGATTTAGATTCATCTCTGGCTGACTTGACCAGTCTTCTGTTGGGTTTCAGGATATGACTTATTATAAGGCCAGATTTACTAAACAGGGCCAAACAGCATGATAGCGCAATTTTTAAAAAGCGCTGATGGGAGTGTACATTTCTTTGGGTGATTTACTAACGCGCACATTAAAAAAACAAAGAAACAATATCTCATTCCCATAATGACCTTTGCAATCTATTAAGAGCAGCAAAAATTTACACTGGGTTTAAGACGTCCTTTTTGTTGCAAATATCAGTAACTTGACGAGTCCAAACCTTAATAAATCACATTGCGCAATTAATTTCCTGTAGCTCAGTGGTAAGAGCATTGCATTAATAACGGAAGGTTGTGAGTTCGATCCCAGGGGATTGCAAAAACCTATGTGAAATGTATAGGATAAAGCTATTTTTGAGAATAAACTGATTAATTGAATGTTATATATATCAGAGGTTTTTTTTATATATTAAGTAATTGTATTAAACGTAATAAATGTAAGTGTAAAGAAATGTGGCAAACATTTGTTTTGTTCTAAAATGTACTTTACCATTTTACAAAACAATCCATAAAGCCCCACATTTGAAATTAAGTGTTATGACGAATGTCCTTGACAGTACTGTCAGACTCATTCACTTCTTCCCCATATAGTAGACTATTTAGCATCCACTTTAAAGGGAATAGTGAATGAGTAAACAAGTAAGTGAATTCAGAAGCAAATATTAGCTGCACCTCATTCGAATGCTCATTTCGGTAAAAAAATCATTATAACATTTATTTATCTTAAGACGTAATCATTTACGTAATATCTTAATACACAATGTTTATAAAAAATGTTCCTGATGTGGTTAGTTATCAACATTTTTGGGAAATTGAAAAACAGACAGGTGCATTTTAGTACAATATCTGAAATGTACTAAATCGGTCTAATCTCTCAAAAGACCAGAGTGTCTTGCCCCATTTTGGTTGTTAAAACCGCCCTTACGAAAATGCAATGCCAACTCACTCCACTTCTGTCAGTGTTGTTGGCCATCGGTGATGCCACGATTGCTATTAATGAGCTAGAAACCTCAGACCTGCGTTTCTCAGAGCAAGCAACTGCAAATGTGAAATGAATTAATGTATTACACATTGAAAGCTATTTATTTTTCTCACTTCCCATAAATGTATTGGAAGTGTGGCATAGAGATTTGTGTTTCTCATTGTAAAATGTATCATTTTTTGCTGAGCTTATTACAATGCATTATGTGAATTCCCAGATCTATGAATATATAGATATGATGAAGAGGATTTCATAGACCTTAGAAGCCAACACAATGTTTAGCCTGTTTAAAACACCTTTCATGTCGGAAGCAACTATAATGCCCTCAGTAAATGCTATCTGGATAAACACTGGTCAAGGTTTGGCAATAGAGCTCAAGACTGTCTCTACAAGCCATTTAATTCTTTCTCTTATGTTACTTTCTGTTCTATGTGGTTGGTGATATAATAATAGTTGCAAAAACAGCAGCAGAGCCTTCATGCAGACAAAGAGCTCAAGTGTTCCAGGTAGATCTTCTGAAGTTGCATATGCTAAAGCCATATTCTTTTCACAATGATCTCCACAAATCTGCATTGGAGATTGCAGTTTTTCACGCATCTTCCCAATCAAATTCCACTGAAAACCATGGACAAATGTAACACGACCTAACAGATATTTATTTGATGTGCACAAATCTTCGCTGTCAGAGCAGAGTGGGCAAAACATTTAACAGTGAGCTGAGGAACATCTCTGATACATGTATTGCACACCACACCACTTCTGAACTGATGTGCAACAACAGATTTTAGCAAAAATGATTAAGAATATATTTAGTATTGTGTTTTAGTGTTTGATGTGCTTGGTGGATGTTGCCCATAAGAGCACCGATTATATATGATTTCAAAACTATACCTTGTAGACAAAAATTAAATTAAAAGGAGAGCAAATTTTTCTTGTTCTTCCAAACATCTTCCTTTGTGTTTAGCAGAACAACGACTTTTATACGTTTGGAACAACCTGAGGGTGAGTAAATGATGACAGAATTTTCACTTTTGAGTGAACTATAAGTTTGCTTCTGTTACACATTACATGTTCTTTTCTTATGGGCTTTGTGAAGCATTTTGTCACTTCCTTTTACCAGTGTAGTCCTTTTATTCATTGGTGTCTTGTTGAATGTTCCCCAGGTGTGTCTTGTCATCTTGTTTTCCCCTGTCTATAAATAGCATTTAGCATGCTTTACTCTATTGTGCAAACTTATATTGAATCAACGTTTCGGCTCCAAGCCTTTGTTAAGGTCTCATTTTCCCATATAGAAGGGAAGGAACAGGATAAATTGACAAAATTAAAATAATAAAAAAATCTGTTTTTATTCTTATACTTACCTTCCTTGACTGGCACATCATATGCTGTGTTTGCTCCTATACATTTTTTATAGTTCTATAGTTGTAAAGTCATTGTATCTTGTTAAATTTATGTACTGTTGAGTACCTGGTTTCTTGTTTTCATTTTCTCTTATCTTAAAGTTTCACTGTATGTGGATCCTCCATTGCATGGCTGCTCTTTTTGTAACAGAATAACTGACCACAATAGATCCAGTAGTAGAACTCATATGTAGAACAAATCACTTGAGGACAACAACCAAGATTTCCTGAACCTTGCTAGACATTCCCTGACAGACTTTCCCGATTTTGCTCTCATTCACTTTTGCACTGCTTCTTAGTGGTGCCTTCCTAACTGTTGAAGAGGCTGAACAGGATGTCAGCCCTAAACATTTTCTTCGGGGACCAGTTGGCATCAGACTTCACTGGCCAAGGAGCTGGGCCAATCTTTGAGGCCTGCATGCCCTGTGTTTGTGGCAGCGATCTCACCAAAGCCTCTTCCTCCAGTGGTCCCAGAGGTGCCTGTTGAAACAGTCCCTGAGGTCCTGCCTCTGGAGTCTGCCCTGTCGGCTCCGCCCTGGCTTCCTGCTCTGCCTACTTCGCCCTGATGCTATGCTGCTCTGCCCTGGTGCCCTGCACAGACATGAATGTGCACAGACCTGGAAACCGCTTCTTTAGAGGACTCTGTTACATGTTCCTTGTTAATAGGAGTGTTCGACGCAGTAAGAACTGACAGCTGGATGACATCACATTATCGCGAGATAGAGTCGAGAGCTGACTGCTACATATTCTTTTGAATCACTCTTGCGGTAATGTGATGTCATCCGCCTGTTGGTCCCTTATCAAAAAGAGGTTAACTTGACGTTAATTTTTTAAGTAATGTTTGGAGAGCAATGACTTTCTTTCCTGTGCACTTTCATGGAGACCATGCATGCCTGTTCAATGTTTAACATACTGTAAATCTTTAGCTGTTACTCTTCAGTGTGCCACTTTGTTTATATGAACATCTTTATTTTCACAACATTTAATGTAATTAATATGTAGTGAAATTAAGTTCATCTCTCTTCAATCTGTAACCAAATAATTAGACTTTACTTTAAATACGGAAATATTTCAGGTACCTGAAAAAAAATTATAATTATAAAAAAAGTGTAATTCAAATTTACCAGAATTTACAATGACATAGATAATATTAACATGGGACATTTGACATAATTGATAAGACTCAAGACAGCTTAAAATGATGCTCTGCTTCTGAAAGTCCTGCAAAAAGTAGTAATCACAATGCTGTCTACTCCAAATGGGTTTTCAGCTATTACCAGGTGAGGGTCCATGTAGTCATTGTCAAAGTCAAATTTATTATTTTCATAATTTTTCATTTTTGTATAGCTGCTTCACATATGTATAAAGTAGATATGTATTTATGACAAAAAGAGAACAGGAGCTGCGCCTGTTGGCATAAGTGGTCCCAAACAGTGCAAGGTTGAGAATCAGGGTGGGCTGAAGCTGGGTCTGTTGGCTTTGGGTGTCCCCGGGAATAAGACATTGAGACAAAAGAAAGAAGGAGTCAAAAATCTAAGTTTAATGGCCATTTTGCTGTCAAAAATGGAATGCCCACGCATCTAAATTCAGTTGTCACTTTAGCTTTTAGTGCTTAATCCTGTTCTATACACACACACTCCACTAATTTTCGGGTTTAAAAATACATTCTACTACCGAATAGATAATGGGAACGTGACGTTGGCAGTGCAATGCATACTTGGGCTTTTGGACTCCGTCAATGCAGTAGATACTGGAAAATATTGGAGGTAGATGTTTAAATTTATATGATACAGGTAAAACACATTTGTATGTAGAACGCTTGCTGTTTCATGAACTGCAATATCTGCTCAAACGATCGGAGGGGACAATGTTTGCGCTTTGCCGCTTAGAAACAACACAATGGTGAAAGGGCAATATAATGAAAATTAACCATTTGACCAAATGGGGCTTTGTCATTTGTATTTATTGATACAGATTCATAATATGTGATCCGACTGAATATATAAGTGATATAGCTCTTTGCATCACTCCGTGCCCATAATGGTGCGCTCCTTTGAATTAACAAGGAATTTAAATATTAGTCCATTTATTTTAGGCAAGTGCATGCAGCTCTTAAAAATGTGTATGTTACTATAGTCCTTTATTCCTCTGGTGATTTCTATTTGCTATCATTTTACACTGCTGAGCGTGTTCTAAAATATGGCGCCGACTGCCCAGAATGAAATGCACAATGACATAGATTCCTAAGATCTATAAACGGTTTCAAAGCAACAACATAAGAACTTTGCAAATAAACTGTGCATGTGCAAGTTCATTAACTGCCCTTAACTTCCACTACACATTCACAAATAATAGAGTGTCTTTACATAATTTCTGATAACAAGCAAAAGAAACCCAGAAGAACCGTTACTTGGCTAAACTTACCTCTCCAATATTTTGAGTAACCCGAAACTTTGCAGTGTGTATGTGGCCAATATTGTTTATACTGTAGCCTATGTCAATTTGGTGTTTATAATATACTTTAATATAAACCATGTGCATTTTCATCATTTTAAACCATTGTTGACTATATTCTCCATAAAACTTCAGTTTACCGTAGACAGATTGAAAATGCAGGTTGAAACTGCCTCTGTTTACGTCATAATAACCATATGAACAATCATGTTAACAGATTTTAGCAATAGATGTATAAGGATGGCACTAAAACAATCGTTGCTGTTTCAGCTCTGCTTCTACAACACAAGCATGTGCTGCTCACACATCAAATGAAGCATTTATGGACCTACAATCAATGGTCCAAGCTCACATGATTGAATGGAGGCGGGGACCTCATGAGTCCACGTTTACAAAATGAAGCAAGGGTATATATCCTCTTTTAATGCTTAGAGATTATTTTAAGTGATACAATTATCAAATGCAGTGGGAATTAAAATTACGGACAATTTATGTAGCATGGGTTGGGAAACACAAACAACAATGACCATAATAAGTAGCTTAATAAAAATTAATCGTTACATTCACTTAAAGTAAACATAATAGCCAAAAGTGACTAAAAGTCATCGTTTGTTATTTAACACCACCCATTTAGCCCCTCAAGCTTCATTATATTCATTAACATCTTGGCTAAAACAAGTGCCACCTACACTGTGTACTAAATAAATGGTTAAAACAGCAAAAAAAACGGCCATACATTTACACCGTTACTGGCGTTCACACCGCCAGCGACGAGCAGCAACATTCAATTCTTTTTTAGTTTGGCGACATACGGCAACACAAGTGAAAATTGACCTCTGGCGACAGTAAGTGGGCGTATCTAGCTACGCGACAAAGTGAGAATAGCAAATGATGAGTAACATTTGGACTTCGTACCATAGACAGATGCTTGATCATAGACCAATCGGCATATGACATCCGTATGCTTTAGAAATGCTTTTCTAATGCCGTATGCTTTATTTTGTCATAGGGTGATCGGTCTGCTTCTTTGAACAGCAGGGAAAAGTTAAACACACAGACCAATATATACGCCACCCTGGGCAAGACCAGGGTTGCCAGGTTTTTGTAACAACCTTAAGAAGGGGGAGTCTGCAGACCTGGAGCTTGCAGTTTTACGCCCCAGGCAGTTTTACGCCCTATGTAGTTTTAGGATACTGTTGTTCCTTATTTTTCCAGTAGGTGTTCGCTTTTCATTATGAACCACTATTACAGACCTAACAGAAAACTTCGTCTCTCGCGAGTTAAAGGTATGGTAAATAATCGTTTTTATTACTAAGAAATGGCCCAACATGCATATTTTTTAAAGATTAATTGATATTGTTATGACTTAATTGAAACATTTTAACATATATATATTCCATTCCATTCTCTACCGCTTATCCGAACTACCCCGGGTCACGGGGAGCCTGCGCCTATCTCAGGAGTCATCGGGCATCAAGGCACATATATATATATATATATATATATATGTAATGGAGGCAAGCTAGTGAAGTGTTGTGCAGTATGTAAACCTCACTCCCCAGACTCAAGGACACTCTAGCGACAGACACTAGAGACTGCGGCCTTTAGCCTCCTCGCTAGAGCGCCCGACTCCCATGTCGGACCGACGAGGCTCGGAGCGTTACGGTTTCATATATATATATATATATATATATAGTATAGATATGTGTGTGTTTAATTTAAACTCAAAGATTTAAGATTTATTCTTCTGACCCTGTTAACTTGCATTATATATTATACATATATTGTAACACCTAAAGGATTATTAGGAACACCTGTTCAATTTATCATTAATGCAATTATGGTAATGGTGTGGAGGATGTTTTCTTGGCACACTTTAGGCCCCTTAGTGCCAATTGGGCATCGTTTAAATGCTACGGCCTACCTGAGCATTGCTTCTGATCATGTCCATCCCTTTATGACCACCATGTTCCCATCCTCTGATGGCTACTTCCAGCAGGATAATGCACCATGTCACAAAGCTCGAATCATTTCAAATTGGTTTCTTGAACATGTCAATGAGTTCACTGTACTAAACGGGCCCCCACAGTCACCAGATCTCAACCCAATAGAGCATCTTTGGGATGTGGTGGTACGGGAGCTTCGTGCATCCCAGAAATCTCCATCAACTGCAAGATGCTATCCTATCAATATGGGCCAACATTTCTAAAGAATAATCAACAATTGAGCACCAACAACCACAAACATGTTCAAACTCAAATTGAAAACATAAGTCCCATATGGATCTTGATTTGAGTTGTTAAAGAGATGATCCAATTATCTATTGTACATACAATATACCTCTTTGATATTTTCCATTGAATATTTTAACTTAATGATCTGGATTAAAATGTATGTGCACCTTATGTGGGTTTTATCACGTTTGTGATTGTTAGTGCTCAATTAAACATGTATCTTGTTTTCTTAATAGTAGTTGTTGGCTGGCTAATTAGGCCTATTATGTTGTGATATTATTGATCTCATTTGTAATAATACTTGGAAATAATTAAAAAAATATTAAATGATCATGCAGTTGTACTGTCTTGTTATTTCAAAAAGTTTAAGAAAAATAAATCTCTATGAATTTGTATGAATTATACAGCAGGGGCGTAAAACTGCATACTCCCCCTAATGGAGAAATAAGGAACAGCAGGGCCGTAAAACTGCCTGGGGCGCAAAACTGCATGCTATCTTTATCTAGCGCTCGTTTGGCGCTAGATAAAGATGTTGGTCGTACATAGCGGCAAAAGTTGAATAACATATATGTTTCTGAGAGCGTGTGTGATGTGATTCTCAAAGCAAAACTTCAGATCCGGCCTGCAGTCCGCCAATTGAGGATGACTGCTATAGATTGTTCCACCAATAACCCATTCATTAGAAAATGATTTTTGAAGCACTTAAAGCACAGTTTATAGTTATTTGACTACACAACAGGATATTTGAGGCACCTTTATTTTTACAGTGTATGCAATGGATATCTAGCAGGCAAGCAGGTTTAAAGGGTTACAGGGCAGAAAACCGAAACTCTTAAAGCTTAAAGCACCTACACAAAATGTTATGTTGAAATATTTTCAAAAGCCATTGTTTTGAGAAAGGAATGTGTTAAATGCACATGTTATGTGGTTGATGGCTGTGACAATGTCTTTTCTATATAAAACCTCCTTTTACACTTAAATTCATTTCATATGGACATATAATCTGTTACTGTCCCTGTGGTCCGTGACAGAGAGAAGAGTGTCCAGCTGAATTCATCTGAAGATGTATGTATATATTAGCTGATGATTTGGATTAACGAATGCGCAGGTACATCAGTCATATAGTAAATACCTACTGACCCAAAATGTGCAGCTTTACATGGCGTGTTATATAGGGTGCACATTCTGCTTTTATTCACCATATGTGACCCTGGACAACAAAACCAGTCATATGGGTTAATTTTTCGAAATTGAGATGTTTACATAATCTGAAAGCTAACTAAATAAGCTTTCTATTGATCCATGAGTTGTTAGAATAGGACGAGATACAGGATTGAAAGAACTGGCTGAGATACAAGCGTTTAAAGCTCAGGAATCTGAGAGTGCAAAAAAATCAAAATATTGAGAAAAGTGCCTTTGAATGTTGTTAATCCCATCCACTCACAAAAATAATTAATATATTTAAGGCAGGAAATTTTCAAAATATCTTAATGGAACATGCTCTTTACTTAATATCCTAATTATTTTTCGCATAAAAGAAAAATATATATTTTTGACCCATACAATGTATTTTTGTCTTTTACTAAAAAAGTTCTAGTGCTACTTAAGACTGGTTTTGTGATCCAGGGTCACATATCATTGTTTTATTAACATTTCATTGTGCACAGCCGTTTAACATCATGGCCATGTTTTTTTTGCTATTGTGTTTATGACTGTGCCATTATAGGAACCTGCCACTACAATCCAGCAAAGATAGTCTCTTTTATTCCTTTGTCTCTCATATATTTAGTGTCAGAGCAGTTTCTTTTCAGTGCAGATGTGAAGTCATATTTTTTTAAGACATCAAGTGTTTACGAAAGTGCTGTACAGACATAATAAGTATAATATTTAAGAGTTTTCCTGTAGCTCAGGGGTAAGAGCATTGCATTAACCACAAGGTTGTTGGTTCGATCTCAGGGGATTGCACATACCTTAGTATAAATGTATAAAATGCAATGTAAGTCGCTTTGGATAAAAGCGTCGGCAAAATGCATAAAAAAGAATAATAATATGAAAACAACAAAAATACAAAAACGCATGTTAAAAAAGACACGTTTTTTAACGTGTTTTTTCAAAGCACATTAAAAGCAGCTCTCATAATGAATTAAATGCAGTACTATAAAATGATTTTAAGGTGTTATTTAAAAACAGAAAGAGTTTGAGCCTGCCTAACATGCAAAGGCAAATTATCTGCCTTAGTTTTGGGGCCGCCACTGCAAAGGCACGGTCACTCCAGCTTTTAGCCTTGCGTAATGGAGCGGTCTAATGCTAATGCTAAAGAGTAAATGCTCAACAGACCTGACACAGACTTCCTTCTTTCTACTCTGTTTGTGTCGGGTCAGATGAGTTGACAGCACTCTGTTTCCTATCATTGATATTGATGTGCTGCATAATGACACAGATAACTGCCTGTGTAAGCCGGCTTTCAGTTACAAAGATCTGGCTGTTAATGTTAATGTCATTGTGACTGTCGGTCTGTGGTTGTATGAGCTTTCTCTGAAATGTTCTTACATTATTAGTAAATAGTTATGAATCAATCTGTCCTGTTATGGACAAATCCATTGCAGCAAATTAGACGGACACATAGAGTACAATAAGTGTCTTGATCTGACATGAACTCTTTTTTCACACTGCTTTCTTATTCATGATATTTGATGTAGATACTAAACAGTATACTTTTACTGAGCTTGAAACTTGATGTATCACAAAACACTAAAGGATTTATATGCCGTTTTTGTACTTTGATTTTTAGACTTGAAGTGCATTTAAGGTGCTTACAGTAGGATTTTCTTTTGTTTTCATCTCGGATACATTGAGAGATAACAAAGAGAAACCTTTCGGGTAGCATCACCCACCACTATTGGCAAAGGAGGTGAAACTCATTACTACACAAGTGCTTGCTTTCATGGCCAAAACGGGATTAGAGAAAACATCAGACATTGTTTCTGTGTATTGTTTGACTTTAAAGTCATGCGCAAAATAGGATTAAAACATCACAAAAATGCTGATAATAACCTTCAGAATCCCCCCAGCCCGCGGAGGGCTTAAGCGACTTCAAATACACATATGGATACCTTTGTGTCAGTCATCAGCTCAAAGGCCATTCCAGGACCAAATTCAAGTTTATTCCCTTCAAATGTCCCATTTCTAACTGAATCCTCCTAAGAGGCCGTAACAAGCTGCTGAATTGTTGCTCTCTTCATCTGGAGGCATGTAAGACACCATGTCTAACTTCAAAGTCTATCTTAACACCACACTTTAATTGTATCTTACCCGGCACTCAGCATGCCATCTGATTCTGCTGACAATGACACTTACGATACAGATTCTTTCTTCTTCTGAGAGTCCAGTCATCCTATCTTTTGGCCCATGTACACTTAAAGGAATAGTTCACAAAAAATGACAAAAAATGCCATTCTCAACAAATGAACAGAATCTGCAGAAGCTCCAAAAAGAAAAAAATTTGAGGTGTGGACAATGGTAAAATTTGTTAATGAATACGCAAATATAATTTTGTTCCTCCCTCAGAGGTTGAAATAAAAGTGCTTGTTTGTCTATTTGAGGGTTTCACAAACAGAAAACAAGATTTTCTTACTTTCTTTTGTTTTGTTTTTTCAGTATAAATATATAAACATTTGCTCGAGAAAAAAACCCAGCTAAGATATTATGAAAAAATGTATATATAAGTTGTGCATATTTGCCTAAAACACATAATAAAAAAAAGTGTTGTTTTCTTCTGAAAAAAAACATTAACCGGTCTAAAGTGTTACCATTTTTTCTATGGGTCAAAATTATTGAATAGATAAAAGATCTTGTTCCATGAAGATACTTTGTAAGTTTCCTACCGAAAATAAAGACTTCATTTTTGTGAGTGGATGGCCTGCTACAGCGCCTCTGATTAACTTCAAAAGCAATTTTCTCAATATTTAGATTTTTTGCCACCTCTGATTCCAGAGTTTTAAGTATATCCGCCAGATATTGTCCTATACATCAATAGAAAGCTTGGTTTTGTTATCCAGGGTCACACATACTATAAATATATATATATACGTTTTTGAAAAAAAACAGACTTAATGCATATTTGTACTGGAAAACGAGACAAAAACTTTAACTTTTGAGTCTCTTCATTCTCAGTTTTAGGCACCGGTCATTGCGGATGTTCAGAAAAATGGACATTTGCACTACTCATAGCTTCCATAAGCCTTCTACTTGCTTTCATTTTCTATTGTTCTCCCTAAAGTCTTTGCTCTGGCTTGTGATAAAGGGATAATCACTTCAAAGCAAACTGTTGAGAGTTTAACCCTGAGCTGAAAGAGCAGGCAGACAATGCAGTTATTGAGAGCATTTAGTGATTACAGACGCTCTCAGACGTGCCCACTTTAACAGAGATGAGCAATATTTAAAGTCACTTCTGAACATCTTGCTCTAAACTCCAAAACAACCTGCTCAAATAGGACACAATATACTGTATAAATCGGAAGGAATTTTCCATATACATTTTTTACAGTTGTTCCAACTGTGTTTTATTCTTAGCACTACATTGCGTTTTAGCATTAATAGAAATGTCTGTAAAATATTAACACTAATGGCTGTAAATAGACGGATAAAGTACTGGTAGAAAAGTAAAGTTATTTGATTTTCTTACAAATACAATATTCTTTCATGTTACATTACCTTAAGAAAAAAACGATGTGTATTTTTTACAAATGAAAATTACCTTTTCTAAAAAAGATTTTAATTTTACTTACATTTTAATGGTAGAAAAATAAATCCGCTTACACTTTATATTAAGGTCCAATTCTCACAATGAACAAACCATTAACTATGACTTTTGCCTCAATAAACTCCTAATTTAGTGCTTATTAATAGTTAGTATAATAGTTGTTAGGTTGAGGTATTGGGTAGGATTCGGAATGTAGAATATGCCCATGCAGAATATGTGCTTTATAATTACTAATAAACCAATCTTCTAATAATATGCATTCTGATAATATGCATAATATTTTTGCTAATAAGCAACTTGTTAATAGTGAGAATTGTATATATACTAAAGTGTTACCATAAATCCTCTTCCATTTTGACTTATGAGCTTGAATTGTCTTTTTCAATTTAAGACTGGCAACATTATCAAAGATCTTTCTGATTCAGCCACTACATTTTGTTAATAGATTGATGAGTAGTCGTTTTTTTTATTCAACCTTTAAAGGAGTAGTTTACCTTCAAAATGAAAAGTCTGTCATCATTTACTCACTCTCTTGTCATTTCAAACCTGTATGATTTCTTTCTTCCACAGAACACAAAAGAAGACATTTTGAAGAATGTTGTTAAGAGCCCCCCATTCACTTGCATTGGTTACAATAGAATTTAAATGGGGGCTGGGCTGTTCTGTTACCAACATTTTTCAAAATATCTTAAATTGTATTCTGCAGGAAGTCATGCCTGTTGTCAGAATTGATGAGCTCGTTTAACTGCGTAATGCTAATATTTCTAGAATTTCATTACACATTGTTAATTTTTGTAGTTATACCTTGACATTGCTATAATTGCTCACGTATAAATTATAAATATATATTTAAAAATAATCATACGTTTAAAGAAAAGTATTGCTGGTACTGCCCACACGTGGTATACATTGTGATACATAGTTTACAACCCATTTTACATATGTAATGTTGAAGAAGGATACAGGAGCTTGTTGACATCAGCAAAATAAGTCAACACAAAGAGCAAAATTATTCGATTTTTAATGAAAAAGTCGTACAATTTGTGCTCAGTTGTGCACAACTAGGAATAAGAATATTAATTATTGAGGGTTATAGGGTTGCTTTTGATTTCACACGTGAATGGTTTGTTTGTGTTGCTTTTCTAAAGGCTGTGAAAACAAATTAATGCAGTCAAACATCTTATACTGTTAGGAATGAAGTTTTACTGGATCTGAATACAGTCAGGTAAATGCACACCCAGCTAAGTCAGGCTACATACAGTAAGAGGCTCTAAATGGTCCATTCTGAGACAATCGTTCTTGAAAGACTTCCTATTGTCTTTTGAATTCAAATAGAGAAGAACTAAAATCTCATTGGTGGACTGTTACCTCTGCAGACATCGGCCATCGATTTAGAAGGCAGAGCGTGGTAAAGCTGTGTTGGAAATGTTAAAGTCTTGCCTTAAGAGTTGATCATACGCGTTTTGTAATGATAATTCTATGTCAATGTGTCTCATGTACTTTATCTGGTCAACCTAGTATGACTAATATGAGTGATGTATACTGTCAGCTGCTCTTTAAATTCATCACATTGAACACTAATGCGTGCATTTTTAAATATCTTGCTTCTTAAAGTGAATGTAGAAGATCAAAGCAAGTGCTCAGGCCTTTGAAGTATCATGAATTGAATCAGTGGAACGTCCTCCCTCTCTAGTTCAACATGCAGGACAAGCTTTTCTGCTAGTTTTACTTTTTAACTCAGACATTTAACTATATTGCTGCTGCAAAGTGCTTGCAAAATTTCGAACAATGCAGGGTATTTGACAAAAAAAATGTTTTATTAAGTTTGATGTATTTAACATTATGCATTTGGAAACAATTTCATGAGGCCTAGGTGTGTCTTTAATATATTGTACTTTCCAAAGGTTTTAGTTCTACAAAAAATTTGGGAAATATGCATTTCTATGTTTTGCCATGTGAACAATGAAAACTTAAGTAAAACAAAACAAGAAAACTATTGACAAATTTCAGTGTCTGTAGAGTAATTGTGATAAATGCAAACTAATATTATAGGCTAGGCATTATTTAAAAACATTAGTTTATTATTTCTCATATTTTAAGACATACGTTATCTTCATAGTAGGAGCACATAATTTAGTAAATGTTATTGTGTTGAAAGGATCTACTGTGGCTGTTGTGGTGATGAAGGAGTTAACTGTGACTGATATGGTGATGAAGGGGTTAACTGGGATTCCTGCGAGGAAAACGCGGCCTGTGTCTTTAAAGTTTCTGTAGCAACAGCAGGATCGCGGCGCGGCAGATCACTACTCCTGACGCTCAACAGCTCGAGGGGAGGCGGCTCAAGATCTCTCCGCTTTGATAAGGTCCTTGCGCCTCGGTTAAAACTGTTTGCCAACGGATTTAGACGAACAGGCGGATCGCAATCACTCTGCGCGAGTTTTTCCCTACGAGTTGATCAAACCCGAAACGGATCGGTTAAAAACAGTTTTCGTTCAATCTTGATGCTTTCAAAGCACGAGAAAAGGAAATAGAGCTGTATGTATCTGCCGGGACCGTGCGGTCTGCTGCGCTCTTTGATGTCCGCTCTTAAACACTGAGCTCAGTGCATACTGGAATAAGAGACAAGAGCACAGCCACATATACTACAAAGACATATAGTGCGTTGTTTTACTTGATGAAGCGCGCTTTTAAAACCTCGCATCTGCCTTTGACATTACACAACTTCAGAGGACTGCGCTCAATCGGACATATTGTGGATTATATTCGTTACGTTGTTGAAAATACTCTGGGTTCTTTTGGGACTAAACTCATGGATGGATGGTGAGTTAGAACTGTGTGTGTGTGCTCTCCCAGCGCTGGCCCCACGCTATTCCTTTGATCTTCTGTTTACTGACTTTGAAGTCATGTGTCGGTGTACAATGAGGTATATCGGATAGACATACCCCTAAAACGCTTCCAATACAGCCGCTTTATCGCTGTATTGTTTTCAAGGTTAACGTTAGATTGGTGTTTTTAGAGATGTTGGATCGGAGGATCTCACCCCTCCTGATCTCATATTTTTCTTAACTGTTTTGAAGGTTTATTTCTCATTGATGGGAAGCGGTCACTCTTCATGTCGGTCATGGAAGACCCGTTGAAGAACTCAAAAGCAGTTTAGAAATATGCGTTTTAAACTTATGTTACATGTATTAAGGCGCCGTTTAATCTTTTAACGTATTTAGGTCTTATTGCTCACATAACATCTTGCAGGATGTTTTTTTATAATCGATGTGTATCTAAGAGCGATGTATCTGTAAATCTAATTCACGGTCGTGAATTATTATAATTACTATACTTATATTCGTTAAAAAGCGAATTATTATTTGAGCCTGTTTTAATAGCTCATTATTTTGAGTTTAGTTTTTGACTTTAGTTTGTTGGCTTTTTAAACTTGAGTTGCCTACTCCGCGATTGGGTTTGTAAAAACAATTAAAGGTTTTTTACGCGTAAACTTCAAGTTATTATTTTTGTTTTATATAGCTACTTTTTCACCGCGATGAAGTGTCGGGTTTAATACGTGGCGATTTCAACATTTATAAAGGAACTCGATTAAACCGTGATTGCGTTCCGTTTCCAATATTAATTAGGTAATGTGGTGTATTTCCGTACGCAATTAAACCCAATTGTTTCTACTATAGTTGACGAAGCATACTTCGAGAGCGGGCGTTACAGATAGGAGTCATAAGTGACTCTTTTGAAGTTTTTGGGGCGGATCTGGTTTTGATGAGATCAATACTTTGTGTTACAGAGAGAAGCTCCCCTGCTGATTTAAGAGAGAGAGCAGATTACAGCCGCGCTTCACACTGAAAGGTTTGCTGCCGGAGCCATGAATAGGACACTAGCAGATCCTATGGTCAGCAGCTTCAGAGAAGATGCCCCTCGTCCTCCGGTCCCTGGGGAAGAGGGTGAGACGACATGTCACCATCCCAGCAAACTGGCCACGATGAGACCTAAGGATCCTTTTAAGTCGACTACGTCAGATCCTCAATGTTCCATGGCGAGGAGAGATGATGGTGGACTTGGGGAACCCGAGGGAAGCGCGTCGCCGGATTCGCCTATTGCCCGGTGGACCAAATCTTTGCACTTTCTTCTCGGTGACCAGGATGGTGCTCAGCTTTTCCGGGCATATTTGGAACGCGAGAAATGCGTTGACACTTTAGATTTCTGGTTTGCCTGTAATGGTTTCAGGCAAATGGACCTTAAGGATACCAAAACTCACAGAGTTGCCAAAGCCATTTATAAACGGTATATTGAGAATAACAGCGTGGTATCCAAGCAGCTTAAACCAGCCACTAAGACTTTTATTAGGGATAATATTAAGCGTCATCAGATTGACTCTGCAATGTTCGATCAGGCTCAAATGGAGATCCAGACGGCAATGGAGGAGAATGCTTATCAGATGTTCCTGACTTCAGACATTTACCTTGAGTATGTTCGAACAGGTTGTGAAAACCCTAACCATGTGAATCCTAATGGACTAGGAGGTCTAAAACTAGTCTGTGGATACTTGCCAACTGTGATTGAAGAGGAGGAATGGAGTTGTAATGATTTTAAATCCAAAGCTTTGGCCACTTTAGTGGGACTTTCTGCCAAAGCGTTACGGTCACCTCCTTCCCTTCGAGCGGTGGATGTTTTGGAGAAAGGCTACAGGTGAGAACTCTTTAACTTAAAATATATACATGCTATGTATTCATGAGCCTACAACATTCCTAATGCTTTCATTGCACTCTTTTATGTATCAGACTAGGGGTGTGGCCTAATCCAACTTGGAAAGTTGTATATTTGACAATTCCAAAAGGTATCCCAAAAGATGTATGAAATCATCAACTTTGTATTCTTCATAGACGCACTAAACATAGCATACTGTGTATAAGTGTACTGTAAGTTAACAGACATAAAGTCAGATAGTCTAAGATTTTAAAGCCGTTTATTCTTATTGTTTGTGATTTGTTCTTGAATCTTGGATTTGACATTTAGAGGCACTTTCTTGCAAGTTAAGAGTGGTTTGCTCTCACCTGGCTTGCATTTTGCCGGGGGGGGGGGGGGGGGGGGGGGTCGGGGGGTAGGCGGGTGGGAGACATCAATAGAGCAGCTCTTCCTTTCAAGTAAATATTGTCTAGCACCAGGCCCTCTGCTGGCTCCACACAGTTTCCTCTGCTTTGAAATCCTTCCGCCTAGGATCATCTGTAAGGATCAAGGATAGTTCACAATACAAAATTGGTTTTGGGTGTCAGACAAATAAAAAGAGTGCAACACGTCAAAAATATCACAGTTTCAAAAAACAAAACAAAAATGATAGTGTTGTTTTGCGTTTTGATTACTTTGAGCATCGGGATGCTGTCCTTGACTTGTGTTGATAAGTTGTTGGTTTGGTTGACAACAGTACAATAAAAGTCTTGCCTACGGCAGAGGAAATCCGCTTTGATAAATTAACACTTCATTCCCGTCACACTATTTAAGGTTGTTAATGAGGTGACCCATCAAGGTGTGGTGCCAGACGAATGTTTATCCATCTCAAAGACAGCTCATTGTCAGGCTGATCTTGAAGAAGGCGACAGAACGTTTCATCTCTTATCTCGGCTGCCTTGTTTATGTAGGAGATGATTAGGAACCAGACGAGAGTAAGCAAAGTTTCTTTTTTGATCCTGTTCGCCGATTTCTTTTTGATGAGCGCTCCTCGAGCAGTCTGTTTCCCTCTCTCTCGGGGCACTTTTTGTTCATCTAAAGCATGTGGAACTTATTTCTCTCTCTGTTTCTGAATTGAGTTATTCATAAAACAACACACGGCAGCGCTTCCTCTGTGAGTCACAGAGACCGTGGCCTTCATCTCCTCCGTTTTTTATTTACCACAGTTCTCCTCTGATTTCGTCTGCCTCCCTTGCGCTTTTATCTAGGAAAAAAAACAGACGGATGGAGAATAAGCGCACTTTTCAAGCGAGCGGAAAAAAAGGACAGAGGGGGGCGAGGCTCCTCATGAAAGAAAGAATGAATGAGGGGTGAGCGAGCGAAGAATGTGAACCCAGCTGTGCTAAATACCTGACTCTGAGCGAGAACTTTCAAAGGTCAGGTTTGAGTTGGGGCCGTAGGCACAGTCCTGCTGGGTCTCCCCTCACAACGCTGCTGGCAGTAGGCATTCTCATAAAGACGAGCCCCCCCCACTTCTTTCTTTTCGCTCTCTCATCTCGTTCTTTCTCTCTTGCTCTCAGCCTGGCTCAGGTTCTCCTCCTCCTCCAGTGGAGCAGGAATGTGTCACAGCAGGAGTGAGGGGTATGGAGAGGGAGGGAGGACCGGCCTGGTGGGTATGTGGAGGAGGTGCCCCAGTAGAGGAAAGAGCAAAAGAGAAGGAGAAATGACATGTAACGGGAAACTTTGAAGGGGGAGGGTGGGATAAAGTGAGGAATGGAGTGCATGGCTCAAACAAAAGGCCCCAGATATGCTCCGCTGAGGAGAAGTGGCGCTGGCAATTCACACAGATGTGCTGCTCACTTAACTTTCCCCCGATCAGCCCTCACCGAGCTGCCCCGGGGGGAGGCAGGGTGAGGGACATGAAAGGGAAGAGGAGAGAATTACAAACTGTGCTTGAGTTCCACCCCCACCATGCTAAGAAAGGGGAAAAAGCGACTTAGAGTAGCTCGACCTCTCTTCCTAATGCCCCAAACTGTTGATTCGGGTTGCATTTGGCTTTTTGCTGATGCTTTATCCAAATAGTAATACAGGAAATATAATAAACAAGCCTCTCTGTTTCCTTAGTTGGAATTAGAAACTATCAGACATTTAGTTTAAAAGATCCAATGTAATCCACTTTGATATTTAAAATCTAACTGAGAGGTTCATGGATCAAACTAGCAACCATTCAGTTACCATCCATGAACATCACTCACTAAAGGCCAAAATGTTTCATGTTTCCTCAGGTCCTACAGACGTGGTGACCCTGCAAACCCCTATCATGTCAAGTCTGGTTATGTTTTTGCCCCTGCCACCAGTGCCAATGACAGCGAGGTCTCCAGTGATGCCATGACGGACGACTCTCTGTCTATGACAGACAGCAGTGTGTAAGTCTCCATTTGTCAATATAATGCACTCTGCTTAGATTGTATTTTACTGTCTCTCTTTTTCTTTATCTTCTTTTTTAACCAAGTACCTAGGTCATTGTAGGTGTCCTAAAACGATCACAAAAGAGTTGTTTTTGCAAAAAGTATGGCTCAGTTGTTTGTAGCTGTTAATGAGATTGTGCAGACGCCTCGGATGTTACATTTGCATGTAAATTTTGCGTTTATGAGAGATCCTTAAGTGCATTGCTGGAGTCTAGAGGGCTGAGATTTGAGAATAGAGTGGACCCATGAGAAGATCCCTCACATAATGCGTTTCCTCTATAAAATTATTGATGCTAATGTCTGCAAAATTCCTTAACAGGAAATGACACTGGCTGGGTTTTCCTCTGCTTTTGCTCGTTCTTTTGATCTTAAATGGCTTTCTATTTGCACTTTCCACGACAAGGTCCCCAAAAGACATCATTTATTGGTGTCCTCTTTGTGCTGGGTTAGATTGCCGTGCGGACTGTAAGACACTCATTGAGGTGCTTGGCAGTCAGTTAAAGGAATCGCACGAAGGTTTTGGGCCGATCACATTAGAGCTAGAAAAGAGGGATCCAGTGTCAGAAAGGCTTTCTCGAGGTTAGCCATTTTTGGAATGCAAGAGCAGGTCACCTGGGATTAGGGTGTTTTGGAGCCCCCCGTACCCCAGTCCCTCACGTACGCCACCCATTCAACCCCACCTCCGGCCGAAAGCAGCCCTCCCCCTATGTGTTTGTGGCAGAGCCAATTGTGTGAGTGCATAGCTAAGTGCAGAGAGTGAGAAATAAAGTGCATGCTGGATGAAAGGCTTAACTGAATCGCTTTCAGCCCATTGTGAGGCCTCGGGAGCTTAGAGGGATAAGAGGGTGGCTGGCTGCTTTGAAAATTACTTGCACTAGTGAATAGGAGATTCCCATAAAGCATGTCCAGCCTGTGACACCTTTAAAGCAGGGACGCAATGGGATTTTGAGGAAGGTGGCTTGATTGAAACAAAGATTAATATTTTTGTAGGGCTGCTGGCTCGGCGACACCTTTCTTGTTTTTAAAAGATTTTATGATTTTTCCAAAAACTGTGGCATAACGTGAAAGAGCAAAGCTTTCCTTTAGCTCAGTGGTAAGAGCATTGCATTAACAACGCAAGGTTGTGAGTTCGATCCCAGGGGATTGCACATACCTAAATATAAATGTATAGGATAATGCAATGTATGTTGCTTTTAAGCATCTGCCAAATGCGTAAATGTAAGCAAAGAGAGAGAGCTAAAGTTGGTCTTTTGATCGCAATTGGTTAGCTTCCTGTCCTGAAATCTTAGTTATCATTTGGTAAGTAAAAAATATCTGGTAACTAAAAAAACAACTACTTTTTTACAAGTCTGCCTTACATATTTTAACCATATTCAGTCGTTGTATGATTGTATATTTTTTAATCTGTCACTTTAAAGTGGGGGGTGAAAAAACAGGCGCTCTGCTCTTTGTTTAGAGTGCGATTTGATTGGAAATTTCTGCGTTTTTATTTAAGTTAAAAGGCACAGCGCTAAATCTGAAAGAATCTGAATTCCAGATAAAGGGAGGGAGAGAGGGTAGGGAGGAGAAGAGGGGGAAATTTTGCTTATATCTTATTTATGGATTTACTTGGACGCTAGGGAATGCCGCTGCGCAGACTTCAAACATTACCTTATCTTACAAACCAGCCTTTTGATGTGTGTGAGATCACAGGCTGACTGCCGAGCGCTTGCCAAATGAAGATTGGAGCGACGGCTTTATGCGCATGACTGTAAGCCTTCAAAGACATGCTAGAAACTGCATTTGGGCTAGGTCATACACTTCAGAGTCAGAACAGAGCAAAGGAAACTGGTCTGGCTTTTTAAAAAAAGCATAGTGGTGGATGAGAAAGATGTCTGCCTTTAGAGGGAAATAAAGGGCACGATTGAGAAGCTAAGGGTTTAGAAAGTGCTCTGCCGTGGATTAGATGGATTAGTAGTGTTTTTAGAAACACAAGCTATCTCCTATCGTAATTGGTAACGTCATTTAGATGGCATTATGTTGATGTTGCTCGATTGAAAGTGTAGCACATGTCTAACATGGATGAAGAACTTGGGATTCAAGGTGCTGTTGAAAGGAAAAACCATGGGGCTTGTAATTTTTCAATTAAACTTGGTGTATTAAACTGGTTCACTGGATAAACTTAATCTTTTTTTCTGTCTGATAGAGATGGCATCCCTCCATACAAGCTGGGAAGTAAGAAACATCTACAAAGAGAGATGCAACGTAACATGAGGATGAACGGCCAAGTGTGTCTGCCACCATTTCTCGTAAGTGCCACTGCATTCTCCAACCCCTCCACACACACACACACACACACACACACACACACACACACACACACACACACACACACACACACACACACACACACACACACACACACACACACACACACACACACACACACACACACACACACACACACACACACACCAATTAAAAATGTTACCTTCTCAAGGTTGTGATTAGTTATGTTGTTGTCCTCTTTCTTGGATAATGACTCTAAATAAACTGCCATGCCGCGCTAAATGAGTCTGTTTTATCCCGGGGCACCAAAATCAACTGTCTCTCTCCGAAAGCGCTTTGATCAGCAGATGAATGGAGCCGACTTCAAGGGAAGTGACAACTTCCAACTGAGCTGCACCCTTTTTATTCCTTTAGCAGAACCCTCCATCCCCCTCTTTCTCCCTGCCTCAAATGGTTGATTGATGTCTTTTGAGGGAGAGTTTGGACAGATAGGTTGATAAATAAGTCAAACAAATCGGTGTCCAATCTTCCTTTATTTTCTTTTAGTTTCTTTTTCCACCTCCTATCACTATTTTTGTACTTGGCTTCTCTTAAACATTCAGTGTCTGGATGTGGATTGAAAAGACTTGCCATCCAGGAAAGTCATTTCTTCTCTTTCTTCTGCCGTCTAATGTCTCCCTTCTGATTTGGCAATGCCTGCCTCTCCCAGGATGCATCTGCTTTTAGGCAGCAGGGGCTCAGAGCGGCTGTGAGTCTCACCAGCAGCCCGTCTCGCTTTCCTCCCTCTTTCGTCTCTCCCTTTATCATCTTTACAAAGAGATAAGAACAAAAAAGCTGAATCAAAAAAGGAAAAAAAATATTAAAAGAAGATTCACACGGGGCAGAATAATGTGGTGGCTAGCTCTAAGGTTGCCGTCTGTGATGGGGGGGATAAATTACCTTTGCACTTCTGATCTTCCACCGTTTGACTCCTCTAGCAGTGCCACACATCTCACCATCTTACTTAGTATTGTTTTTTTAATCTCCCTCTCTTTCTTTTTTTCTGTCACCTCCCTCTTTCTCCCCGTCGATATGTGACTTTTATTGCTGGATGTTAAACCAGTGTCCCTGCCGCCCCTGGTGAGCGTTTGATATTTATACGAGGAGTCTTTGAAGCTGCCTAACCTCACAGGCCAGGCTGATGGCTTGGTAGCACTACAGAGGGAACAAGCCGAGGCTCCTTAGAGTGTGACCAACTGCTCATGCCTGCAACGACCAATGCCATCAGTGTGTTTGTGTGTGTGCTGGGTGGGCAGCTGTAGACATCCACCCCTCCTCTCCTGTCTGTCCTTCTCGCTAATCTAAATCTCTTTGATTTTGTGCAGAGGACACGGCAGCCACCTAAGGAGATGACACCCGTGGAGCCAGCAGCGTTCGCCGCACAACTAATAGCCAGATTGGAGCGTCTGAAACGGGAACAGGAGACCATGAGCTCTCTGGAGGAAAGACTACAACAGATTCAGGAGGTTTGTATACCCGAAAATGCTTGGGCCCAGGTTACATATTGTATTAGTATGTGTCTGGGATGATTCACAATTGCTAATTGCCCATCTCTGTTTTCCTAGGATGAGGAAAGGGACGAGTCTGAGGTGTCTGGCAGCGGCGTGTCACATTCTCTGCCTCTACTGCCTCCTGGATCCTGCGAGGAAGACCCTCAGGCCATCCTGGATGAACACCTCTCCCGTGTCCTTAAGACCCCTGGTTGTCACTCTCCGGGCATGGTTCGCCATTCCCCGCGCTCTCGTTCCCCTGAGCAGCACCCCCTTCCCCGGGGAGCTCCTGGCATCAGGTCGCAGTCTGCATCCATGAGTGGATACCCAGCCGCCAAAACCATTCTATCCAGACAGTCCACAAAGCACATCCATCACCACTACATTCATCACCACGCCGGGCCCAAAAGCAAGGAGCAGATTGAGGCAGAGGCTGCCCAACGGGTACATTGTTTGTGTCACGGAGCATCTGAATGTGGCGCCGCCCCCTATATCCGTAGCCGAAGTCTGGGCAGGGACCAGTGCGGCAGCCCTTCAGAAGTTTTGGGGTAAATTTCAGTTTGCTTTTTGCTCCATACTTGTTTGTTCTGTTAAAAGAGTGTCACATTTGTTTCTGCAGATTCTGTTTTATGTAAAGTGTCCCTTTTCCTTCAGGCATTCCAGCTCTTTATCCAAGCGTCTATGTAAGTCTGGAGAGGAGGTTAACACTGAGGGGATGGAGAGCACTCTTCTTCAGCTACCTACTGACAGTACGGACCGATCTCATAATGTGTGGCAGTGGATCCTGGAGAGCGATCGACAAACAAAGCATAAACCCCACAGGTCTGTTGCTAAATCTCGCAAGTTTTCGAAAACGAGGATTCTATTCCAGCCATGATCTACTGTTTTGGTTTGAAATCTGTGTACCTATAAGTATTTCTTTGGTGTACTTACAAGGTGTCAAACTTGTCCCTCTTTGCAGCTCTCAAAACACAAAGAAGTCACACTGTTTAGATTCCACGCGTGTACACATATGGGGAGGAGGCGGAAGCAGCGGCCATCTCCGTACTCACCAGCCTGCACACCCCTTTGTCCAGGACCCTGCCATGCCACCCCTACCCCCTCCAAACACCCTTGCACAGCTTGAAGAGGCCCGTAGACGCTTGGAGGAAGTCTCCAAACCCCCAAAACAAAGGTACGATTTCAGTTCTCTACCCCTTTTTATACCGGACTCTGTATATACATCATTGTTTGAAAGTGTCCAGATACAAATGTTACAAATATAGATCATTGATTGGTATTCACAGGCATTCCACATCAAGCCTTCAAAGAGAAAAGAGTCACCCAGTGAATGTCCAAAATGGCAGTCCAGCGCTTCAAACTGACGAGTATGTACTTTCATCATTCATCTTCTTCTTCTGTTGTTAAACTTTCAAGTCCATACATGCGGTCTACTTGGCGCGTAGTGGCAAAATTCTTCATTTAATTTTTAACTGGGTGACCTTCAGTCCAGGAACTGTCTAGGGCTAGTGGCCGCTATCTGAAGTGCTTCTACAAAGTAGAGCAAGAGAGAGATTGACGGCATGAATGATTTGACATTCACCTCTCGTTCCATTGTTTTGGTCTTCTACAATAGCATTACCATTGCATTTGATATGATTTTTTATTAAAGCGATAGTTAACAGCAGAATTAAAATAAGCTATTTATTTACTCTTCCCAAGGCCATCTGAGATGTAGGTGACAATTTTTCTTGAGTAAAACAATTAAGATTTTTAGCTGTAAACGGGTGCTCCAACGCGAGTTCCCAAAGCAAAAATCTGACCCTGGACCACAAAACCAGTCTTATGGTTAAATTTTTCTAATATTTGGCAAAGAAAGAATTATTTAAATCTCTGCAATCTGAGGGAGCATAATATCTAAATATTGAGAAAATCACCTTTGAATTTGTTTTAACACTTTCTATAGGCTTACTGCTGTAATGACATGGTAAAGAGTAGATGAACCAGAAAGCTTAAATTCTAAGCTTCACATGGATACCAAATTTAAGTGGGTAATTCTCAAAGAGGCGTGTTTCTGGAAATTTTCATTTAAATGATTTTTTATATACATATATATATATATATATATATTTACGGTACGAAATTGACAACATATTTTCATGGAACCAGATGTCAACTTAATATCCTTACGATTTTTGACATTAAAGAAAAATCAATCATTTTGACCCATACAATGTTTTGTTGGCTATTGCCACAAATATTCCTGTGCTATTTAAGAATGGTTTTGTGGTCCAGGGTCACATATATCGAACAATGCGTATCCCCAGTTCTTTCTGATGATGTAATCAAAGCCACCTTGATGGGGGAAACATAAAAAATAATAACAATTCCCAAACAAACCAACGGTTCATAATTTACTCACTTTAATGGGGTCCCAAATTCATATGACTTAATCTAATTACAAAAGTGAAATAAGTTTCAATGCCATTTTAGGACTTTGAGGCCTAGCAATTGACATTTGTGTTGTACCTTTAAAGATCGAAGAACTTGAATAAGGTGTCGGCTGTCCACGGCGGTTTGGGCTCAGAGACTGTGGTTACGTACTTCTTCTGTGGTGAGGAGATCCCATACCGCAGGATGATGAAAACTCACAGCCTCACACTTGGACACTTTAAGGAACAGCTAAGAAAGAAAGGCATCTACAGGTAAACTCGCATAATTTTTTTTAAGACAAACGTTGACTACAGTAGTGGCCAAAGGTATTGGCAGTGACATAAATTTTGTGTTTTGCAAAGTTTGCTGCTTCTGTAAGTTTTAAAGGTGTTTATTGACAAAAAGTCTATATTTAAAATGTTGTGCCTTGTTTTTCATTACCTCTGCAATTCGCTAGGGTATGCTGAAATTAGCTTCTGGGCCAAAACCTGACTGATGGCAAACATTTCTTGCCATATTAGCGTTCTGAGTTGATCACAATTTGTGCTCTTCTGGTTATCCACTCGCCTTTTGAGGATTGACCACATTTTCTCCATATGGGATTGACATCTGGGGTAGGGATGCACCGAATGTTTGGTAACCGAATTTATTGAGCCGAAAATATCTAAAAAAGTGAATAAGTGAAATATGGCTGAACACTTTTACCGAATATGACGTCTGATGCGATCTAGCAGCAACCAGCGCGGAGAGAGAGACCAGTACACTTTATTCATGCAGAAAACATGTCGGCAGTGTGTGGAAGCATTTTAAAGTGAAATAGAAAGACATGACACGAGACCTGCGACGGACGAAAAATTGCCAAAAGAAATGCAAAAAAAAAAACTGTTCGGCCAAGTGTTTAATTTTTATTCGGCTTTGGCCAAGATTTTTATTTCGGTGCATCCCTGATCTGGTGAGTTTTTATTTTCAAATATTAAAATGCATCTGATCATTCTGTATAATAATTGACATTTATGTCACTGCCAATACTTTTGGCCACAACTGTATTTGTTTTGCACTCACCAGAAAATACGAAGATGGAGTTTTTATATTGGATTAATTGTTTTTGACACTGGTTGTGATGGTTGTGTTTGTTGCTATAAGCCTGCAATATTAACTGCAAGTTATGTGCAATAGCTTGGAGTAAAGAGACGAACAGAGTGAAGGGGTGGTGCGCAGAAAGAAATTTTAACTGCAGCCATTTGGTCACATCTGGTATTGATTTCATCTTAAGGCACATTTAATAAGCGGCCCTTTGAAGCCCAGGCCTTTCATTTTATGCACAAAGACTTCCACACATTCTTCACATACTGTATTGTATCAAGCAACGTTGGTCTCATACACTTGAGTCTGTGTGTTTACATATCAATTCTTATTGATATCAAAGGATCTTTAATTTAAAGGGGCATTGACACACTGTCATCATGTTGTCTCTGAAAAGTCCCATACGTTGAAAGTTAAAGAACATTTGCTGGTAGTATCTCTAACAGGCTCTGAGTATTTAATAGTTGACTCATGTGTTAAACATGTGGCCACAGGTTTACCCCTCCAGATGAACCTGGGTAGTCTGTACGGAGTACTAATTTGTTGTCGACTAGAGCTATTTTTTCAGTGTTTAGGACAGCTCTCATATCATTTTTGAGGAAAACAAGGTTCAAAGCTGATTGTTTTAATCGCAGAAAACGTGTGGAGCTGGGTCATTTCAACATGGCAGAATTTCAACAAAGAACAGTACTACCAGAGTTGCCAGACGATATTGGTGCCAGATGTTGCAAAGAGAAAATCTTGCCACATAAAACAAGTTCCAGTGGAAAGACTTCTTTCTCCCTTTTTTCTTTCTTTCTCTCGCTCTCTCTCTCGCTCTCTCTCTCTTTTTGTTGTTGAGCAAATAAGAGCTGTGCTTCCTGTTTGAAGATCTTGTGTAGGAGGATATAGCTTATTCTCCTGAAATAAGGATGTAATTATTTGCCATGTTGCAGTATTCCAGTTAGTTCTTCGTTTATGAAGCTGTGGCCGGGCAGTCGGAGAACAATAGATTGTTTCCGACATAACAAAAATTATTGTTGTTGTTTTGAGTCAGTGATTCTCATATGTGTTTTCATGTGTGTATAGGCATTTTCCATTACAAAGGCAATTATATTGGCAACCCTCATCACTCCTCGCCTCCCATGCTAAAGGAGGTGCCATTCATTAGGAAAGGATATGGGACGATATAAATGAGACAAAGAGGTCATCTGTCGAGATATAACACAAGATTAATCTCAGACTCGCTGCTTTACAAAAGTTTGTGTAGACTTCATGGCTCCCCAAAATGTCAACGTTTCTAAGGGATCCCCTTCACTTGACAAAGCTCCCAATTATACATTGGAGTCCTGAAGGGCGGCAAAGTTTAACAGACCCTCAAATTTAGCCTTTACTGCACCTCTTTGGCCCCAAGTACTGGACTGTACTGCATTATGCAGTTTGTGAGTTTACACGATTAAGGTTATTTGATAACTCCATTCAACTTGAGTGTTGTGGCTTTAAATTATGATCATATCTGGTTCACGACACTTACAAAATGTTTGGTTTCATTTATTTTAGTCCAATGAAATCTCTAGAATGAATCCGTTTAGGATTGTCTGGTCAATTGTTTGTTGTAAAGTAATTTTGATGTATGGAAGTTTAGGAGAGTGTGTGTGCCCTGCGATGGGTTGGCACTCCATCCAGGGTGTATCCTGCCTTGATGCCCGATGACTCCTGAGATAGGCGCAGGCTCCCCGTGACCCGAGGTAGTTCGGATAAGCGGTAGAGAATGGAATGGAATGGAATGGAATGGAAGTTTAGGAGTTTGTTTTTAACCTTGTGTGTTCTTTGTTTCAGGTACTACTTCAAGAAGGCCAGTAGTGAGTTTGAGTGTGGCGCGGTGTTTGAGGAGGTCTGGGATGACTGCTCCGTTCTGCCAATTTATGAGGGCAAAATCCTTGGCAAAGTGGAATGAATGGACTAAAGCTGACTAAAACGAACCTGACAGTCAACTTCTGGGCATACCTAGCACTCAAGCTTCTTAAAAAGATTTATTTTTTTAATAAAGCTAAATTTAAATCATCTTTTAAGACATTTGGCCTGCCAAGCTGTTGAAGGAATACTAGCCAATGAAGTACAGAGGAATCAGAACCAGCTAAGAATTGTGGGAAACTGATGAGAAATCCAAGGACACACTATGACCACTGACAATGCAAACACTCGTTTGGACTACAACCTGGCCGTGTCCCCCCATACCATGGACTGCTGACCAACGTTTTGTGATAATTCTAGATGTTTGTATGTGTGTGGGGTTTGAGAGCGTGTACACAAGTTATAATATGATCCTGTCGAGTAAAAAAAACTTTATTGCTATTTATTAAACTGTCATTCCCCTCGTACCCGTGTTCAGATGATGGACAAGCTGCTTATATGATTAGGAGATATTTTTCCAATGTTGAACACGCATGGATAGATGTCCAGAGACATGCTCCTTAACATGATGGACATTGCCAGGAATCTCTCCGCTGGCCAACAAACAGAACCGTGTCGCGGATCAGCACACTTCTCAGTGGAGTGTCTCCACTGAGTGGCTCGATTATGTGTTGCATCTTCAGTGCCTTTGGTGTAAGGTCCAGACATTGCACAGGAACCAATATCCTTTCTGCTGGAACCAGTTCCAAACCCTTGATATTTGAGGTTATGCCATCTCAAAATACTTAAAAATGTTCAGTTTAACACTAACACTTTCCACACACCCTATGATCTCCAAAAATAAAGTACTGTATTAAAACAAGGCCGAGCTCCAGTTGCGATGCACTTGCATAAATGGACAAGAACGTGCCATCTCTGGTATATTATATAGTACTTGTGCCTCCATGGATACCATGCTGTGTGCTGCCCTGTTTCAGGGTGTGAATATTCCCTTACTTTTCTGAGGGGTTTATGTTTTAGAATTTTTAAAGCTTTGAATATCTTCAATCATGACATTGTTTCAATGTTTTCTTCCCCCAAGGATATTGTTTGTGTTTCACTTAAATGTAAATTATGCATTATATAGAGCTTTGTTTTAAAGATGACTTGGTACTTTAATTATTGTAATTATGAAGAGATGTAGCCTTTATTAAAAGTTATATTTTTAAATGAACACTAGTATGGTTGTATGATTTTGTGTGAATGGTTGTGGTTGAGAGAGACCTGTGGTTTTGCATCTTTACACCTTATATATGTTAATTTATTCGGAAGTACCTCTTTAGCTATTTAAAATGTATCCTGAGTCTTGCGTTTGTGTTGATACATAGCTGTTTTCGAAAAGCTTACTAATTTGTAAAGACTACATAGACTGCCTACTATTTTTTTCAAGTTGTTTTAATAGCGCTTTTTACAATTTGCATTGTATCGAAGCACATGTACTAAAAAGAGAAAAATAAATAGACATGTTGAACACTTCATAAAGATGAAGATACAAGTACACGCTAGTTAGATTTCGAGTTAAGTATGTCACGGGAGTATTCCAGAAAACAATGCTCCCTTCAGCCCTGACAAAACATTGCAAAAAAATTTTTAAGCAGAAACTGTGCACCCTGTTTTGATGACACAGGAGTTGCAACAATGGCAGCTGAGAAGGTTATTCTTAGTGTTATTTTTTAGAAAGTTATCTAGCATAATAAAATCTTTATAAATATGTGTTTAATACTGCAAAACTTGATGTTACAGACACTGCCCGTGCCTTGTATTTTGTTTCTCATTTTCAAGCACTTAATTACCATTGTATGACATTTGGGGCCTGTACCATGAAGCCGGTTTAGGTGGCTAGCCAGGTAAGTTTAGGATTACTTTGCGCCAACCCTGGGTTTTAGGTACCATGAAAGTAACTCGGCTTTAATCGGTGTTCATCGCCATGGTAACTTAGGCTGCACGGCTAACCTGCTCTGGAGCAGGCTATGATCGAGATTAGAGATCTCACATCGAAAATAAACCAATCAGCGGCGAGCAAATTTACTTACAAGTGAGGCAACTAACTCACAGTAGGTGTTACAATGGCTAGTTATTTTTAATAATGTTATTAATTTCTTTATTCATGCACTTTATTTGCATACTTTATTAAGTAATTTCTTATACTCCATAGAAAACTAACAATTGTGAGAACGTGTAAGGGAAAGAATCTGCTCTAATGTAAGACACAGTCAGGATGGCTGATGTTATTGATTAAGGATGGATGAGATATATTTTGAAAAGTCTAATTCACTTTTAAGAAAAATGGTACAGTTTTAATAAAAATGCACATGGAAATGACAAAAATTTCACTCTGGTCCTAAATTCCTCTCCTGAAATCAAAGAACATCCATATGAATTAATGCAGCCTCTTTACATACAGGATCCTGTATAAAAGCACATATGACATTTAAGTCACTGAGATGGTCTCTGTGTGATCAAAATGTGTGCCATGAATGACTGTATTGATAAATGAATGAATGAGGTACACCACTTGTGCATTAAAAAGGGGGAGGAGATCGAGAGAAACTCTGGGTTTACCAAAGAAAACCTGCTCCCGACCAGGTTAAGTTCACAGAGTAAGATACTATGGGTACTGACTCTTAGTATGTTACCTCTCTTTTAGAAAGGGGCTTGACTTAACCTGCTCTCTCTTGTTTGACATACCTCACATTCTGAAACGGAAAACCCAGAGTTTCCCTAATTTCAGGGTTGATATACTCAGAGTTTTCACTAAACCTTCTTTCTGAAACGGGCCCCAGCACTCATTGGACGTCTGTATAGTCCTACTGCTTTTTCAGGAATTACGTTATGAAGCGAAGAAATTTTGTTGAGAGGGGGAGAGGAGTTTCATGTTTTTGATTGATTACAAGTGCAAATCAATTTTACAAAACTATTGATGTGCATGGATAAATCATTTATAATAATCACTGCAACTCTGTGTAAGAACATTTGCATTATAATGTTTAATTGCATGGTGACTTTAAGGGTAGTTTGGCTGATAACTTCGGGTTCCAAAATGGAGGTAACTTTCTAGGTGCGTAAGTAACCATAGCAACTAATTTTCTGAAGATAACCTTCTCCAGAGCAGGAATCTTATGTTCCAGAGTAAGTTCATTTTAAGGAAACATTATTAAGCTTCAGAGCTTGTCAGCGCATGTGTGCAATTTGAAGAGAATCAAGTTTCCGTGGAAGCACAGATTAAATATTATATATTATTATTTTATGTTTAGAGATATTTTATAACCCACAGGTTGCACGTTCGATTCCCAGTCTGGCAGGCATGATCACCAGAATAAGTTTTAGTAGGTTATCACCTATGGCATAGTGTTCACAGACATTTCTCTTTATCACATTACTTCGGGTTCATAATAAGTTACATCAAAAGTACTTTCATACTATCAGGATATTTTAATAACGTTTTTCTGATCCTTATGCTCCCTTAGCCTGGGTATTCACATCCCTCTGACACTGAAGTCCATTACAGATTTGACCTTGCACTTTGCACATGATGTTGAACACAGTTTGGATGTACAAGTAAAAGGAGTCTTCTCTGTGCAGTACTGATCATTTTGATTATTTTAGACTGTCCTGAGAACGTTTTTTAAAGCATCCGAGAGTGGCTTTTGTATCTCTTATACAGGGATTTCATAAAGAGACTCCCTGATTGGCTCTTAATCCCATCCATCAAAGTCCAGACGGGGTTCTTGCCAGTTGGGGGTTAGATTGTAGTGTTCTTTCCCCTGAATCCCTGCCCTCCATGCATAATTAAAATCTCACCCCCTGTTGCTCGGTCCATGAGAAACCAACTCCAAGGTGAAGGCCTTTTTCTATTGCTTTCTCAAATGGATTTCTCAAGATCCAGATTGTGGGGAGGGGACATCAGGTTGTTATTGATGCCTTTTGGAAAAGTTCAATGTATAAATGGTTTTATCTTATTTCAGTACTTCAAGTTTTTGTCATCAAATGGAGGTATGAGATGTTAATAGTGACATGCTTTCACACACTTGGACCAAGCCTTGGCCTTTGCCTCTGCCCTGGAAGATGTTGCCCCGGGGTTTTCCAAGACCGGGGCAACTGCTTTTGCCTGGGGATAATTGGAGGATCAGTATGCCCCAGGAAGCATGTGCGTGCTCGGAGACAATGGTGTGGCATAATGAAGCACTTAAGACCCCGGTGAGAAAATATCCTCCATATTTGTTCCTATGATCAGCCTTTAATTTGCTTGCTTGTGGAACATTAATACATACAGAGGAAGTTTGGCCACTGGAGTCCTATTTGCCTGTGTGCATGCTCAGAGATTTGTTGAAGTCGTAAACGCTCTGGGGTTGTCTGGGTTTTTTCTCTCTGGCAGACATCAGAGCATGCCTGACCCTTGACCATCACTTCCCATTTCCCTAATTGTCCATTCCATCAAAATCTTTTTTAAAGTTTCCTGTGCTTTGATCCTAAAACTATCTATGAGCCTTATGGTTATATTTTCCTGTCCAGCCATGACCTTTCCATCTATATACCCTCTAATAACATCCCTTCATTTCTGTAGAGTTCAACTCAAATTTTCTTTGAGTTGATCGCAGGTGTCGTCTGACTTAACCTGCTGCTAGATTGATGATATCAGCGCTCTCATATCCCAAAGCACAAAATTTAGCACAAGAGAAGCAACACATTATCAATATCATGTGGTGTGTGCCAGGAGCTTGCTCTGAGGACGCTAACTGTTTCATTTACTTCATTGTATGGGGTGATAATTGCCTTTAAGCACTACTCGGGCGCTTTAACTAGCTTCTGTGTGTGTGTATGTGTGTGCCTTAGATCACTTCCAAACCAAAATTAGCTTGTATAGCAAACCAGGGCCATTGTCCTATCTTGCTTTTGATCCTCTAAAGAGGGGGGCTCCAAACTGGTTCTGCCAAAAATAGGTCTCTGTTGATATATTTATTTGCCAGGTAAAATCATAGCTTAGATGTAAAACATGGGAAGGGGGTGGGGTTAAGAGAGGTTCGGAATAAATGAGACGAAAGAGAGAGAGAGTGGGACAGAGACGGAGACATGGGCTACTGCCAAGAGACACATCAAAGCGCTCCCTTGATGTTTATTTTGAATGGGCACTAATGGTTTCTGAAGGCAAAGAATTGCATCAGGAAGACGAGAAGAAAGACAGACAGAAGAACGGAGCCTGGCTGCAATCCTGCGAGGACACAAATATTCTCATCTGGTGTCCCTAAAAGGAACAGCATGGTGTGGTAGTAGTGAGTGAGTCGAGAGTTTAAATAAATGCAAGTGTTCAGGTTTTCATATGGCTTGTTTTCGGGATGCCAGTAGATGAATATGTCATGTGTTCACTTGCTGCAGAGCTGCGGTTCAATCCCTAATGACGCTTTGCTTCATGTCATTTGAGGTGGGGCAGATACATTTTGTGAGTGCTTCTTTAATGTCATATCAATGCCTTTAAAGCAAATCCAAAATCCCTTGACCTGATATATTGCTATGCCTGAACATACCCAATCTAATCCAGAATGTTCTCACTGCAGATATGTTTAAAGATTCCCAGAATTGCTGTTGCTCAGATGTTGCTTTTTCATAGCTTCTTCTTAGTAGAGTTCTTTATAATTCAATTCAAGTTTATTTATATAGCGCTTTTCACAATGTGCATTGTTTCAAAGCAGCTTTACGGGGGCAAACAGGAAAAACAGAAAAGGTAAAACACAGCACAGTGCATGGTGTTTATAGAACATGCAAGATCATTCTAATAAATAATATCTAATTAATAAATAAATAAATGCAGTCTCCCGGTGAGCAAGCCAACACTGCCCTGCTGTGGTGAGGAACCCAAATTCCAATGTTTAATTAATGGAGTAAAAAACCTTGGGAGAAACCAGGCTCAGCCCGGAGGGCAAGATCCCCTCTGACGTGCTGCACTCAGTGACCCCGACCAAAAGCCACCGAGCAAATATCCACGAGTATGAGGGTGAGCCCACCATCTGCAACCCAGAAAGTCCCACTCACTGAAAACCATGCAGGTTCAACCCGGTCCCACTCCACGATCGACAAAAGAAACAGAGGAACAACCAGGGAAAATAGTAATGGCATGTTGTAGCTTTATTCCTCTGTTGTCCGACATCGACCACAAAAAAAGGCCAAACCGGACCCACACTGCCCCAGCAGATGAATCCCCACAACCAACGAGCCCCCCCACTCCCCCACAAACACCCACCCAACAACCTCGAATCAGGGCCACCGAATGCAGCTATAATTTCAAACTGCTGACATGTGATGTCACATTAATGCTGAAGTTACACTTGGTATTTATTGCTAAACTTACAAGTAGTCCGTCTTTGCTCTTGGTTGGGGATGTAGTGGTCTGAGCTGGGATGGTCTAATTGTCGTATTTCTCTTGGGTGGTGGTGGAATTGCCTTAGATGGAGCTGGGATGGTCAGTCAGTCTGCAGCTGTAGCTGGCGTAATCTCTAGGTAGTTAATAATTAGCGTAGCTGCTGTTCATTAACTATGCATTAAGTGAAAGCTTGGCTGAAAAGATGTGTCTTTAATCTAGATTAAAATTGGGAGAGTGTGTCTGACCCTCGAATAGTATTTGGAAGGCTATGGCTACGTATGAGAAAGCTCAACCCCCTTTAGTGGATTTAGTTATCCTAGGTGTCATCAAAAGTCCTGAGTTTTGAGATCGTACAGAGCGTGATGGGTTGTAATGTGATAAAAGCTGAGTTAAGTAAGTAGGGGCTAAACCATTTAAAGCTTTGTTTAATTGAAGTATAATAATTAAAATAATTTTAAAATCAATACGATACTTAATGGGTAACCAGTGAAGCGATGATAAAACTGGGGTTATGTGATCGTATTTTCTTGACCTGGTAAGAACTCTGGCAGCTGCATTCTGAACTAACTGTAGTTTGTTTATTGATGATACAGGACAACCACTAAGTAGAGCATTACAATAGTAAAGTCTTGAGATCACAAATGCATGAATAAGTTTTTCTGCGTCAGCAACACATAAAATATTTTGTAATTTGGCAACATTTCTAAGGTGGAAGAAGGCTGTTTTTATGAGTTCTCAGTTGTGTTTCAATTTGGGCCTAAAATAGCTTTTAAGGTAATAAAAACATAACATTTGCAGATATCATTTTGAATATTATATAATATTTCTGTCAATAGATCCTCCAAAAAAGTATAAATTGGACATTAATGATGTTTCAGGAATAAGCTCTTTTATAGTGGAGCATCTGATTCGAAAATATTGTCTTAAATTAATCAACACCGCTAATTACTTAAACCAGAGGTCTGGGGTACGCAAAATAATTTGTGACCCGTGCAGCATCATGGTTCGGAATGGGCAGTAATCTAATTTTGAGACAAATTTGAGGTTTTCATAAAAATGTCAAGATGTAAACTCATATAGCACACATTTGTCCAACAGTAAACATTCAGAGGCAAAACTGATGACACACCATAAGAATCTCCGAACAATACCAAAAGGAGCACAGGTCATTGTGCATCCTAGAATCATCTACAGGGCTTTACTTACTGTAAAAATACAGTATAATTACAGTACACGCTTTATACGAGAGAAATTTCACTATTCTGTATGGAGTAAACTGTAGAACGTGTACACCCTTTTTTACCTGTTCTGCATTTTTGCTGAAAATACGAAATACTTTTACTAAATTTGGCCAAAGGTGCAGAGGATGCCATATTTTTTTACATTGCCTCCTATTGACAAATCATTTCACTGTATAGTTTCCTTTATCTTCTCTTTAAGTGGCTTGGATAAAAGGATCTGCTAAATATCTGAATGTAAATGTTATTTGTGAAGCTGTATACTGTATTGTGTTGCATGACCAGTTCATATGGGTCTTTGGTTTTTTTACTTTTCTTGTCTTGTAAGATCATCTTCATCTACATTACAGTAGTGCAATCATTTATTTGTATTTTTTCCTAAAGCTCATTCTTGCACTTTGCTCAGTGTGCACTCTTTTATGTTGTATATTCTAATAAACACTAAGCTGTAAAATTATTCTTGAATTCCAATAAGAGATTTTAGTAACAGAGTTTTGATTTTAATCAAGACGTTTGATTTGATGATTTTGAGTGCTTGTGTGTAATATCTGCGGGAAAAGTTATTTTTTTCAGTAAGTTTGAATTGGTTTTGAGAAGAGAGCTTCATTTTGACCTGAAAATAGGAGGTTTGGGGAATTGGGTGAGATGTGTTTACTGTTTTGAGAATACGAGGCATAATTTCAAGAAATGTGTTTAAGCAATCGAGAAAAACTGTAATATGCATATTGGTTGTATGTTAGTATGTACAAAGCACATATTCATGCCTTATTCTACATCCCTTAACTATACCAATACCTAAACCTAAAAGCTATCTTATGAACTGTAACTAAGAGTTTATTGATTCGAAAGTCTGAGGTAATAGTTATGAAAGCGAATTGGTCCATATTCGCGTCATAATAGTTGCAAAAACAGTATGCATTGGCAGTGTCAGTTTAAAAATGAAATAAGCAGATCTAACCGCAACCATTTATAATAAATAGCATGCCCGTTTCTCAATTGCAAGAACACAAAGAGCGGAACTGTGTTCTCATGGTGACCGCTCCTGAGCAGTGGGGCTCCTGGGACTTCAAGCAGGTTCCGTACACACGCAAGGCTGCAATCGATGCATCCTTGATATCGAGAATACATCCGGGTACTTTCATCCATTATCTGTTCTTGTGTTCTTGAGTAATGGAACAGACTTTGATGGCTACTGAGGACGTAGAGTGAGAACACGAGGAGAGAAGATCGCCGAGAACGCATATTGAAAAAAACACAAAATGGACCGTTTTTGTGAATTACACATTTTTATTTAACTAAAGTTTTGAATGATTATTTTAAAATTTCAAGACGTAACAGGCACGCAGTGAATCTCGGGATAGCTGTGAAGGATACATTCGTTCTTCTATCCATAAAAACCTGCGGAAATAAGGTCGCATTTTGGGGCTGCATTTAAAGCATCCATTAAAGCGGGACAGCCTTACCAGCCTTAATGCAGCCTTCAAAGCACGCAGCCCCCGAATTGGGACACAGCTACACAGCTGGTAGAAAATGAAACAGGAAGTACCATGTTGCTATGACAATACATTGTGCTCTCACACCTGTCAAATGATTTAAAAAAACGGCAGAAAAATAATGTACTTGTCTTACAGTTTAAAACATTTAAAAGTCACTAAACACTAAAGACGCAACGAATTGTGGGTTATCTCTAGCAAAAATGGATACACCTCCTGTGTCCTCCGAATTCCAGTAAAAGAATGTCACAATTGATTTTGATGTCCTCGCTGCTTTTATGAAACAAGACAGCCGCGAGGAAGTAGAAGTCTGTGAATTAGACCCTGGAGGACGTAGTCTTCTCAAACGATACACAGCTATAAATACAAGAACATAAGTGCATAATGAGTAGAACCAACATGGTTTTGCCTTCAAACCTAGTTAGGAGAATGAAACCAACGGATAAACCAGAAGGACATTTTACAGAGGTTTGTCTTGCGCCCCCGTTCACACCGCCAGCGACAAAGCCAGGCAATGTCATTCTTTTCAATGGTAGCCCAGAGAAATGAGCGATTGTGACCATTGGGGACAGGAAGTGAGTATAAGCGTGTATAGCGACTTGACAAAGGAGTACAGTAGCTGAGCTCACATCATCCAACTCCCTTCAGTTACTCTAGGGTTCATTATTCAATGTTAACAGGATAACCAAAGCAAGGAATGCCATCTAACGACCTCATAGCAACCCATAGCAACACAGTCACTGACGTTCTGAACTTAGCTTTATGCATTTCAACTGTGACATCACGGCTGCAGCACCATGGCTGTAATAACTGAAGATAAGCTTTGCGAGTTTGGGGCGCTTCATGCAAACATTACCACTAACTTACGTGAACATGTAGGGCTGTGATTGATCGAGTCATTTTAGGCAGATCTGGTTCAAACTTCTTCTTTTAGTCAGAGTAAATCATTTTGTGCAAAACTTTGAGTTTTGTGACTTTGGACGTCTTATATGCACAAACTGTTAAATAACACACTAAATCAAAAGTAAAACTTGAAATTGCGTTCAATCATCCCTTTAACTGTTAACTAAATATATTCTGTTTCCTACCTGTCTAGCAATGCATGATTATATATAAAATGAAATAAATGTTTGTCTTTTCAGAAGTTAAATCGTGTTTCATTTTTGAGTTGGCTTGTGCAACTTCAGTTAAACAGCTTCAAAAATAGTCACATGATTTCCGGTAAGGAAACATAGGGAGCATAGATGCTCACTGGTTATTATGTTGTGTTGTATTGTTGAAATTTTTAGGGAACGAATGTTTCATTGCAAAATTGCAGACTCTCTGATCCATGCCCTGACAACTGAACAAAGGAGCTGATTGAGACACATTATATTAGATCCTTACAATACAGTAGATCTTAAAGCAACCTGGCTCAATGTCAATCAAGTTTGTCTGTGTCTGCCAGGGCAGTACTCATGACATACAATTCTAAACCCAACTACCAACTTGTCTGTTGGTGTTGTTTGGCATTTGTCTGTGTGGTGTGATTTGGCCTTTAGTAAAAACATCAGTAATGCAGGAGATTTAAAGTTTCCATTTGCTTTCCTTTTAATCACATTGATCTCTATGAGAAACAACTTAGATATCAAAAAGATCTGATCTGTGATTTTTCTTACGGGTCAATTTACTTTGTGTCTGAGATTTGCACTATTAAGGATAACACAGTAACTGCATCCCTAAAGATGATAGATTCACAATAATTTTTGGCTTGACTTAAACATCTTCAACATTTGAAATTTTGTTTTTACACATTAAAAAGCAAGATACATTATTATTTGTGGCTATAAACTAGAAAGGGTTGCGCACTTGGAACTCTCTCTGCAGAAAGCTCACACATTCATGTCCCTCTCACATCCTCTCAATTGAGTGGATAGCTTCAGAACAATTCTTATTCTGCCTTTTATATTGAAAGGTCATCAAAATATTGTTAAAATACCATCTCCACTTTCATCATGAAAGGTCACCCTGTATACCCAAAGAGCCCCTTGGAGTCTTTAAAGGTAAGCGACTGTGCTTGTTGCCATTGTCGAGTCAAGTACTCCCTTGAGAAAGTCTCTCTTCTTCTTAGACTTTTAGATAAAGCTGTCCTTCTGGAAAATTCGACTTGAGGTTTAAGGTCTAACAGACCAGCAATTTTAATCTTAAATCTAGACAGTTTGTCATTTTACATGCTCAGATTTTTAAACTGTGGCTATTCAGTCTTGATTATCCTAACCTTAATACAACCCAAGCAAATGTAATAAAATATGAGGCTATGTGTTCTTTTGAAGGTATAAGCAAAGAACTACTAACTGAGATTCCCTAGACTTACATACATCAAAGTAAATCGTATAAAGATTTTTAAAGTCAGAATCAGAAAGAGCTTTATTGCCAAGTGTGTTTACACATGCAAAGAGTTAGTAATGGAAGCTTACAATGCAGAAGTACAGACATTGGAGAAGGATATAATTAAACTTTTTCATAATGGAGTCATTGTCCCAATTTAGGTACATAACAAAGACTCAGAAGTATGTACTAAATTGTGGAGTTAACCCTTTAAACAGTTTTTCAGAATTTCTGTGCACGATTTTTTGGGCGGGGCTAAAACGGGTGATTGATGAAGCAATGAAGTGTCCAAGCATGCATGGCCCCTCCCCTCCCCTATCACTAGATTTAGTTTGTTAAAATGTTAATTACAGTTACTTCTGATGTAATTGAACTAAATACTGTGTAACATATTCAATAATGGAAATAACATCAAAACTATAGGTCTAATTTTAAAATGTATGCTTTAATGTATTCTTCTCACATCCTCACATACTTTGGTCAGTTAATACAAATAATTTATGTAATCATTAATTATTTATTTGTATGAATTAAATAAGATATGTTTCATCTCTCTCCTAGAATCAATTCTAATCAAGGTTGATGTAGGATATAGGAAGTAATTAGAAATAAATAATTAAATAATTTTTTGTGAGAGTAATTTGTACTGTAATCTAATTACACTACTGAATATGTAATTAGTAACTAGTAATTAATTACTTTTTTAGAGTAACTCACCCAACACTGATCTTAATCTTTCCTAAGCAGAATGTGGCACAACATGTATTTAAGTTTATTTATTAATATTCTAGATATACTCTATCTCTCATTTTCAGGCTCCTGAAAACACCTGACTGACAAACACAGCTCTGGTTTTGCCTAATTCTCAAGTGGTGGGAATCTGTGATCATGGCCTGCAGATTTGAGCCCCATGATACAACACACTGCAAGATCCTACTTCCATTTAGCCACACACTCAACAGCATAATCACACACAAAAACAATGGATGTATCTGCCACTTAATTTTACAGCTTGTCTGACTGCCTGCTTGGGTAACTTCAAATTGTGATGTATTTTAATAGTTATAATTTCTTTATAACCTCTACCGTTTTTTCTTAAATTTCTACTGCTTTTGAGCTTAAATGTGCTAAAAATTATTTATTTTACTAATTTCTCTGTATATTTTTATCTGTAAAGCTGCTTTGCAACAATGCAAAATTGTGAGAGGAACACAATGATAATATGTACAAATATATTGCAATGCATGGTGTGTTTTATAGTCTGAGCATTAGGAAATACAAGTATTATTTGGTTTACATGACATTTACATTTCTTGTTGTAAAACTGGAAAAAATGCTGGAAAAAGAGAAGTACCTAACAGAATAAATAACAATGATAATAAATGAATACATATCAATAAATAAATGATTCATAAGAATTACCAAACAAATTCCCTCCTATCTTCTGATAATAAATGGTTATACTACTCACTGCTTATATAAAAACAGTAATATACTGTAGAAAGTAATCCATCCTCTGAAATATTTTACAGTTTAAGAAACTACTGTTAATTTACTGTTGCTTCAATAGGGATGGACATTATGTATTTTTTTGGTTTAGACCAATAAAACGGCATGTTTCTATCATTTTAAAAATACGGCGTAGATTTTTAATCAAGGTAATGGTAACCTCATTGCCCCTTTTATATTTTATTTTGATTATTTTATGTTTTTCAAAAAAAGCAGAAGATATGTTAGAGTTGTACAACACAGGACTTTTTTTATTTAATAACCATCCCAGTGGACATGCAGTCCTAAAAATTATTAAATGGCAGACTTTTTTTGCACTAGCTCATTACACAAAATTGGCATTTCACAAACATTGATCCCTTGATAACCAATCACAAGCATAAATATGATCAAATCAGCCATCAAGTACACAGAAACCCAACAGTCACAATCTGACATATAGGTGCCTATATATAGGCTACACATGTTGTACTCAGACTGAAATACTGCAAAGAAAATATATGTTTTTCAATTTACTCACACATATTTTATTTGTAAAATCGTTGACTTCTATTACACTGTTTAGGTTTAAATGATAAGTTACATGGTTAAGACATGCTATCATATGTTGCTTCAGTTGAGGTTTGTTGTGGATTACACAAAATCATGAGAATTACCACAAATCCTGTTTTTTACATATGTTTCTAAATTAAAGAAGAGTTAATGTCAATTGAATATTTTTGCATATCCTTTTAGCAAAGGAAAACATCAGGGGTCAAATAACAGTATTTTTCAGGAGCATGAAAATAAGTTTGGTGAAAGTTGTTGATTGTATTGTCAGTTCAGTAAGTTCACAATTCTTTAGCGTCCCGAATCATTTTCGGTCAGGTACTTTAGGCCAGGTGGAGTTATTCCAAAAATGTCAGACTTTTCTGCCCGAAGAGGACCCACACGAGGACGACGGACTAGCTGAAAGAGGACTGACCATCCATAGCGCTTCATCTGCACCAACCTGCATCTGCACGTTTAAATTACACTGTAAATAAATCATTTTTTTTTACTTTTATCGAGATTATGTGGTTCAAAAGCAAGAGTTTCCTGACCCTCAAACACAGGGTCTGCCTATGGCAATTCCCCTAGGCAGCAGTGATTTTTCTACGGCAGTGGGACCATTTAGTGGAAAAGCAAGGGGTAATGTATCGGCGTATCCAGCACCCTGATGGTGGTGAGTAGGTCTTGCAGGTAATCTTACTCTCTGTTTAACGGTGTGACATTTTGAGGGGACTACACCAAGAACATGAGCATCAAGGCATTGAACGCACCACAGAATTGGTGCGTCAGCGATGCTACTGGCCGGTATGACGGCAGAGGTTGCTCGATGGTGCCAGGAGTGTGAGCGGGGCCAGAGGGCCAAGAATACTGAACCAGTGGCCAGGAGTTTAATGGAGCATTTGTTAGCATCCCGGCCGAATGAAATCTTGGATAGGTTGAGAACAGCAGCCAAATGTCGAAAGGGCTACTTTGATTCTCGTGTTAGAGAAGTACCACTTGATGTCAATCAGATGGTGTTCCTTCGGGAATGTGGTTTGAAGGGTCGCCATAAGATTCAGGATGCTTGGAGTTCTGTGATTTATAGGGTAATTGAGACCCTATAATTAAGACCCATCCCAACAGCCCACTTCAAGGAGTTTACCTCTCCCTCTGGGTGTTTTTCACAGCCGCTCTTACCCTCTTCATGACTGTGTTTGGCAACCCGACGTTGCGTCATGCCGAGACGCAACGTTGAATATACTCAGCAGCCCTCAGCATTCTCAAATCGACGGTGCGTTGAGCTCTATCGCCAGGCAGGTAAGTCAGCAGAGCCGATCTCCTCCCCGGGGGCCTACCTACTGCGAAAGATCCAAACTGCCTGCCATCGAACCACCCCCTCGGCGGACGATAAAGCAGACCCCTAGACCCCTGTCACGGTCCCTGGGCGCTTGGCTCAAGCTTCCCACACCGTCGCACATAGTCACCAGGTGATCAGCTCTCTGAAAGCCATATACATCCCAGATGACCTGAACTAGACAGCCGACGTGCTCTCTCGTGCTCGCCTCGCGGAGTGTGGCGATTCCAGCAGTCCAGCTCATTTGGGTGCAGTTCGGGGAAGCTCAGGTAGACCTGTTCGCCTCTCTGGACACCCCCGGATGCCCGCTAATGTACTCCCTGTCCGAGGGCCCCCTCGGCACGGATGCTCTGGCGCACAGCTAGTCACAGGACAAGCGGAAATACACCTTCCCCACAGTGAGCCTCATTGCACAGATCCCGTACTGGCCCAACTGGACTTGGTTCTCAGAGCTAATGCTTCTGATGACATCTCCCACCTGGCTGATTCCTCTGACGAAGGACCTGGTTTCTCAGGGGAAGGGCATGTTGTGGCATCCCAGGCAAGACCTCTGGAACCTCCATGTCTGGCCCTGGGTGAGATCCTGACAAGGAGATCCTGAGTGGCCTACCCCCAGAGGTGGTTGAGACCATTACTCAGGCTAGGGCGGCTATACGTATGTAAGTGGCGCCTCTTCTCGTCTTGATGTTCTTCTCGCAGAGAAGACCCACGAAGTTGCTCGATCGGGAACGTGTTGTCAATCCTAAAAGAGAGACTGGAGCCTCTCCCCTTCCACACTGAAAGTGACCAGGCATTGTTGGTAGTCCCTGGCGTTAGGCTTAAGGATAGAGGTGAACGTGCATTTGCAGTGGCAGGGCCTCGACTTTGGAATGCCCTGCCTCTAGAAATTAGAACGGCCCATTCTCTTTCTGTTTTTAAGTCTCTGCTAAAAGCATATTTATTGTATTAAATTGTTGACTACAATAATATAGCCAATTTGTGTATGGTCTGTTTTCGTATATGTAGTATAAATCTTTTCTCCTGTAAAGCACTTTGGTCAGCCTGGTGGCTGTTGTTAATGTACTATACAAATAAAATGAACTTGAACTTAAAAGTCTATGTAGCCGCTATTGGCGCTCATCACTACTCAGTTGCTGGAAAGTCTCTGGGACAGCACGACCTGATCATCAGGTTCCTAAGGGGCGCAAGAAGGCAGAATTCACCTCGTCTGTGCTCCATAACCTCTTGAGACCTTGACCCTTCGAGCCACTCAGTGATGACGCTCTTCCTCATTTAACAATGAAGACCGATATCGCTCGCTTTCATCAAGAGGGTAAGGGACCTAAAGCATTCTCCGTGTCCCCTGATTGCCTAGAATTCGTGACCGGCAATTATCACATTATCCTGAGACCCCGCCCTGGCTACACGCCCAAAGTTCCTACCACTCCCTTTCGGGACCAGGTGGTGAACTTGCAGGTGCTCCCCACTGGGGAGGAAGACCCAACCCCATCCGTGTTGTGTCCAGTACGCGCACTGCACCTCTACATGAACCACACGCAGAGCTTCAGGAGCTCTGATCAGCTGTTTTGGAGGTCAGCAGAAGGGTAGGGCTATCTCCAAACAGAGAGTAGCGCACTGGATTGTGGACGCCGTCACTGGCGCAAGGCAGCTCTCTGGCAGACATCTGCACAGCTACTGTTGGGCTATGCCAAACACCTTCGCAAGGTTTTACAACCTCCGCGTAGAAACGGTGTCAGCCCGCGTCTTTCATGGCAACATGTAGGACCGGCAGCCGGTAGAGCGTATGCCTGTGAGAGCACCTTCCCCCTCTTTCCATAGGTGGGTCAGTGTGCTACTTAGCCTCCATTCTTTCCGCCACGGGGCGAAGAATCAGCATTCCATCCATTTACTAAGCAAGCACCTCCTGCGGGTGGGCTGGGCAGAGCAGCCCTGCCCCTCAGGCTGGGTACTTTCTGAGTTATCCAAATATAGCTCTTACCAGACCTAGTGCTACAGGACATTGCAACTCCCCCACTCGGGCGGTTACTTCTGATATATCCTCATGATTGGTTCCCACCTGAATGCAGCATGCCGTCTCCCTTTTATACTCGGCATGCAAATTTAATTCGTCATTTTTATTGGCCTTTTCTAAACAAATCGAAATAATAGGTTCTCAAGAGCGAACCCCATCTTTCGGTTCGACACAACATCTCGTTCCCTCCATCTGGGAACTGAGGTTACATCCGTAACCAAGATGTTTTCATTGGTTATTTCAAGTCATTTGATAAGGCTTTATACAAAATTGTCATCCTTTCAGATTGTGTGATTTTTGTAATAAACGTTTCTATTTTTCTAATTTGTTTTGGGGTCATTTATGCTCACTCCACTTCTGACCATGAACCTGTGTGCTTAAACTGTGAGTTCCCGGTGTTTTCCGGGTGGCTTAGTCGAGTAGCTTAGTTCCAAAATAATTCTTGTCCAGTATCCTTAATCCACCCTTCTCCACAGAAGTAAATAAAAGGCAAATCAAAATATATTCAATGCACTTTATTTTTTAAGTAAGCATTTCAGTTCAACAAATTTGAATTAATTTTATTCGAACCCAGGTCAGACTTCTTACCATATAAATTTGAAGATAATGTGAAAATTCAGAAATATGTAAAACGTATAAAAAAACGTTACTTACTAACTTGGCACTCGGTTGCTTTTGTGTTTCTAGGTGGTTGTTTGGTGATGCTAAGGTCATTTCAAGGGTTGCAAAGTGGTTTCTAGGGTGCTCTAAATGATTGCTAGTAGGGTTGGGTATCGCTCTGTGGCGTTATAAAGTTCGGTGCGTCTTTATACAACACGGGCTGCACAGAGACAAGTCTTTTTTTCACAGATATAAAGTCAGGCAGCTCTGTGCCCTAACTGTGTGTCCTCTTTATAAAACACAAGCTTCACATTACAGCGCAAGTTTATAAGCCCCTAAGCCTTGTTCATATATGTTTACAACGGAACTGAAACATTTCTTGTAATCACGACTCAACTCTTGATGTCTGTGAGCCATTGGCGATGGATGATGGCATCATCTATAAGCCCAAAATTGCTAGGGCATGGTTCGATATGTTCACCAAGATCCTGTCTATGGGATTTTTTTGCCTGCAAGACGAACATCATATGCACAATCACTTATAAAAGTCATAGCACACCTCTCCTCAATAAGCCGATTTGTCCAGAAACCAAAAAATATAATAAAAATAAAAACACCACTGACTTTGTGAAAGAAGTATTTAATAGGCTACTCAAGCAAAAGTCTGGGCAACCACTTTTAAGACCAAAGCATTGGATCAATGTCTTCATTTGCAAATACATTTACAATACATATACAAAAATGATAATGATTTTCTAAATGTGGATGACCTTTAAGATTAGCTTACTTCAGTAAAGTTATCAGCATTTATTAATTGGACATATTAAGCTTGATTTTCAAGCTCCAGGCAGCAACAGAACAAGCCACAGGACAATGACCTAGAACATCAAAACGCCACACATCACCCTCAGTTGTGTTTGAAGAGTTGAGCTACCTTTGAACGTTTGTGATTTGGCTCGAAAGGAAGATGTCAAAGGAAGGAATCTTAACTATGAGGCTTTGCCACAGCCTTGAAGAATTTGAAATTAGTGTTTAAAAAGAATTCAAAGCATAATGCACACAAAGAGAAGACGCCTGAAATGTCGGTACTCTGGGGTTAAAAGAAAGATCCTAGATGAGAGATACATGAGGCTGACTTTGGTGTTACTTCAAAGGCTTCCTTCACAGGCACACAAGCTAATCGCAAGATATGAGGATCTCAGAGCCCGTGTGACCCTGACCAGCTGGGGAACTGGGGACAAAGCTTTGTGTGTGTGTGCGCGCTCTCAATTTAAGAGGTTTGCTTTGCACCAGTGCTTTTCCCCCTTTATAAGAATACAATGGTTGATCTAACTCGACCTTAAAAGCAATGTGTTATATTACTGTTGTACTACTATTAATGTAGGTAATGAAGTTCCATGCTTGCTTTTATGGCAACAACATTTGCATTATATTTCAGGGGTGGGACACAATTTCAGAATATCACTACGGGAGTTCACATTATGAAGAAGGTAATTGCTCTTGTTATTATTTTTGTAAATTTTAATTATTCTTTGCAAAATCTGCCATCAGGGTGGCCCAGTGGAACCAGTTTCCTTATTGGGAGGCCCTGGACACTGAGGTCCACAACCAAGTCTTATTAGGTGTTCGTAACATATCATGAGCAGTGTGCAGATCTTTCACTCACGCCACCACAGTATGCCCTGCAATCAACGCGCTCATTCCTCCTTGGCCAAAGCACCACAACTACAGCACTACAAGCACCATCACAACACCACCAGCCACCAAATCCACCTACCGTTTCTGTACCTCTACTCAGGCTATACGCAAATTTCAACAGCGCCAAGTGCACACTGCTGTTTTTGCATGTATGCAATTACTGTTGTGGGCGTTGTATGCTCTGTATTTAAATCTGATAATAAAAACACAAAAAACTACTCGTCGACTCCCGTGAATATTTGTCGTTTGTCACTTGAATTGTCTCAATACCCAGACTCCACCTTTACCGAATGTTTATTTACTTGTCTCTAGAGTTAGTTATCGTTGCAAATTTCAGTTTTTCCTAATGATTCTCAACTCAACTCAATTTTATTTATATAGCGCTTTTTTTTTTTTTCATTGTTACAAAGCAGCTGTACATGAGACACAATAGATTACAAGTAAAACAACTAAAGGCATATACCTGTAAAAACAAGAAAAAAGGTGGAAAACAACAAGACAGACATACAAATGCTCCACACACACAATATGCATACATACTTACACACATTGACATAGACGCACACACACAAACACACTCACACATACACACACACACACAAACACACTCGCACAAAAGGACAGTGAAAGGACACATTTGAGATAAAGGAGAGAGAGAACCTCAGGTCAAATATTAAACGAAGAATTTTTTAATCAAGAAAAAAAACCTCAGGGGAACCCAGGCCTGACCGGGGGATTCCAGTTCCCCTCTGGCAAAAGCTGCTGCCTCTGCACAGGCACAATAGTGATTGCACAACAAGGCTAAATAAAAATAAAAAAATAAGCTTAATAAGGTAAATGGTAGATTTAAGATTATCATTAACAATCTAATAGCATTTGAAATGTTGTAGGAAAATCAAAGTTGCCACGTCCTTTATCCAGCTCTATCCTCTTAGCTCTTGTCAGGTCACCGCTTCCCATTCTCAGCTCTGCCATCAGGTCTGGACATGAACTGCCTCCTGCGGTAACCTTGGAACAAAGAGACAAGACTGGCTGAGAGTAGAGTACTGTTCTGCACTCTTTGATGCAACAAGAACATCATTTGTTGTTGGATGTGTTCCTGGTTCCGGTTGATCTAAATAATGCAGCCTAAATCCTCTGAGGATTAATATTATGGAAGTGTAGTGTATGCAAGATTAAAAAGATGCGTCTTTAGTCTAGACTTAAACTGACAGAGTGTGTCTGCCTCTCGGACATTGCAGGGAAGTTTAGGCGCTAGATAAGAAAAGGATCTACCACCTGCACTTTCAAATGACAGAGTACTATCGAATACAACGCCAAGATTCTTAAATGACGACGAGGATTTTATGGAGCATCCGTCAATCCTAAAGCAGAATTCTTGGTTGTTACGTATAGCGGTTTTCGGTCCCGTAAGTAACACTTCTGTTTTGTCCGAGTTTAATAGTAAAAAATTGTTACTCATCAAGTTTTTTAAGTCAACTATGCAATCCTTTATTTGATCGAACTGCTGGGTTTTGTGAGGCTTCGAGGAAATATAAAGTTGAGTATCATCAGCATAACAGTGAAAGCTAATTCCGTGTCGCTTTATTATATCACCTAGAGGTAGCATGTATAATGCGAAGAGCAGTGGCCCCAAGACTGAACCCTGTGGTACACCGTACTGGACTTGCGATTTGCGGGACACCTCATTGTTTATTGCTACAAATTGAAAACGGTCGGATAAATAAGACTTGAACCATTTCAATGCTATTCCGTTAATGCCGAAGTAATTTTCGAGTGTATGTAGAAGTATGTTATGGTCAATGGTGTCAAATGCAGCACTAAGGTCTAGCAGCACCAATAAAGAAATACAGCCACGGTCAGACGCTAAAAGCAGATCATTTCTTAGTCTCTGTACTGTGACATGCTCGAAATCCAGACTGGAATTCTTCATTAATGTCATTCCTTTGGAGGAAGGAGCATAATTGAGTTGAAACTACTTTTTCCAGTATTTTAGATATAAAAGGTAAATTCGATATAGGCCTGTAATTCCCTAGTTCTTTAGGGTCGAGTTTGGGTTTTTTGACAAGGGGCCTTATAACAGCCACCTTAAATGCTTTAGGCACATGTCCTAGTGTCAGAGATGAGTTAATAATACTAAGAAGAGGATCTATAATTTCTGGGACCATTTCTTTCAGTAGTTTTGTAGGTATAGGGTCTAGCATGCATGTTGTTGATTTAGATGATCTAATGATTTTAGACAGTTCATTGTGATCTACAGTAGAAAATAATTGCAATTTCTCCTTAGGGGTGCTGTAGTTAGTTTGTTCAGCGGGTTTCACTTCAGGTTGCATTGTTATAATTTTTTCTCTTATATCTTGGATTTTACTAGTGAAGTAGTTCATAAATTCTTCACTGTTATGCTGATAATCAGAATCTGACGTCGCTGACGACTTATCTTTTGTTAATTTAGCCACGGTGTTAAATAAAAACCTAGGGTTGTGATGGTTTTCCTCTATTAGTGATGAAAAGTAGGCGGATCTAGACATTTTTATGGCATCCCTGTATTTTCGAGTACTATCCTTCCATGCTATATGAAATACCTCTAAATTAGTTTTCTTAAAGTTGCGCTCCATTTTCCGGGACGCTTTCTTTAGAGTCTGAGTGTGTTCATTATACCACGGTGTTGGGCTGCCATTTTTAATTTTCTTTAAACGCAGAGGAGCAACTATGTTTAATATTTCCGAGAAGGTAGTGTTAAAATTTTCAATAGTAATGTCAAAATCGTCAACGTTTTTACTCATGCTAGATATTTTAGACAAGTCAGGCAGATTATCGAGAAACGCATCTTTGGTAGTTGAGGTAATCGTTCTACCATATTTGTAACAAGGAGTTTGATTTGCAGCCGTAGGCCAGTGAAGCAAACATAATATCAGGTAATGATCCAAAATGTCTTCACTCTGCTGAACGATTTTAACATCGTCCACATTTATACCATAAGATAGTATTAAATCTAAAGTATGATTACGAAGGTGAGTGGGTCCTGACACATGTTGACTAACACCCATGGAGTTAAGAGTGTCTTTGAAAGCTATGCCCAAGGCATCTGTATCATTGTCTACATGGATGTTAAAGTCACCAATGACAAGGACTCTATCTGCGGCCAGTACTAGTTCGGATAAGAACCCACCAAAATCTTTAATAAAATCTGTGTGGTGCCCTGGAGGCCTATATACAATAGCTAGAATAAATTTAAAAAATGTTTTATCCTTAGTATTAGGTGTTGATACGTGAAGTACCATGACTTCAAAGGAATTGTATTTAAAATTAGACTTCTGAGAGATGATAAAAGTATTATTGTAAAGTGCAGAGACACCTCTACCTTTTAGACGAGGCTCGTGTTTATAGTAATAATCTTGGGGAACGGATTCATTTAGAGTAATATAATATATTCCCGGTTCTGATTCCATTAAATTTCATATGATTATATTTTTTACTATTTTACCTTAATTTAAATGTAGTGTTGCTGACTGTAAGGTAGTAAGTAATGTTGAGTTATACTAATCCATCAATCGCATGTGCTTTAAGATGTTTTTAAACTATCAATAACATCCAAATAGTCTGATGAGGGCTAAGACACTTGCTTATTTCCCTAAATCAATGTTGTTTTTAAATATTAACTGTCACACTTGTAACCATGTATGCACACATTCATAAAGTCTCTATTTTACAAATTATACTTGTGTAACAAAAATATGCAGGGGGTCTCTCCTCACCCACCACCAGTGTGCAGCATCCACTTGGATGATGCGACGGCAGCCACAAGTACAACCGTGCCAATGCGCTCACCACACACCAGGTATCGATGAAGAGGAGAGAGATACAGCCAATTCAGAGGGTGGGGCATATTAGAAGGCCATGATTGACCAGAGCCATTTGAGGGAATCTGGCCAGGACACCGGGGTTCCACCCCTACTCTTTACGAGAAGTGACATGGGAACTTTAATGACCACCGAGAGTCCTCGGTTTAACGTCTCTTCCGAAGGACGAGAGAGTGAGTGCTTTCTGTCACGGTTTACGTGGCAAAGAAGAACCCAAATGCAGGCAGCGGTCCTGAAAGACAAGACTTTAATAAACAGAAACCAACAAAGGGGAAACATGGTATAAACTAATAAACAGAAACAGAAGACTTCCCACGTGGGGGCAAAACATAAAGACAGGGGCAAAACTAACACTCACAACTAATATCCAGACAAGGGGCATAGTAATCCACATTGAAGGGTAACGGGAAGACACGGGGACTGTTTGTTTCAATTTAGTCTCCGTCAGGCCTCGTTTTATGTTACAACGTTGGGCTGGTCAGTGCTATAATTCCGTGGTTCCTTGAATTCATGGTCGCGGAGTGTGCAATCATATATATTCTTATCGAAGAAAACTCCACATCAGTCGCACAATTGATCAATTTTAGAGTGGGAATCAACCTTACTATCAACCCCGATCTTTAAAGAATCCAATTCCGTTTCGTCTCGTTGTGCTATTTTGGGTGTTCAGTTTAGTTTGCTTTATTCAGATTTACTACGAAGGCAGCGATAAGTCAATGCACCTGAAATAACTCTCAGGGCAACTCTCGACATAGTTCAAGCGTATATGTACTCATACAGTGAGACGCTTACAAATCCAGGAGCGCCACGTGTGTAGCATGTTAATCAGTGCAACACATTCACTCATACACGCGGAACCGGCAGATGTCAGATTTAAAGAGGTCATATGACCCAGTTTAAACGAATGTCATCGTTGTTTTAGATGTAACGCAATGTGTTGCAAGATTTAAGTTTTTAGGGCAGTATTAGGCAGATCATCGGCAGCAGCTATCACGTTGATGGGCAGATGGTGTTCCTCAACAATCGAATTCTACATATGACCTGACTCCAAAATGATCCTCGACGCGTAGCAAGCTCTATCAGTCTCTATCAAGGTATCTTCATTTCATGAATATATATACATATACTGGTAGTAGTTTATTGCTTCTCATCCATGACCATTCGATCATGTTCTCAAATAGGGCCTATCAGGGCCTATGTCTCTATCTCATGGTCTATCGTGACCTCCGTATTCATGTTGTGTCCTATCGAGGCCTTTGTCTCAATGTTGCGGCCTATCGAGGCCCCTTGTAAATGTTGTGGCCTATCGAGGCCTTCGTCTCAATGTTGTGGCCTATCGAGGCCCCATGTATATGTTGCGGCCTATCAAGGCCTCAATCTCAATGTTGCGGCCTGTCGAGGCCCTGTGTAAATGTTGCGACCTATCGATGCCTCAGTCTCAATGTTGCGGCCTATTGAGGCCCCGTGTAAATGTTGTGGCCTATCGAGGTTTTCGTCTCAATGTTGTGGCCTATCGAGGCCCCGTGTATATGTTGCAGCCTATCAAGGCCTCAGTCTCAATGTTGCGGCCTGTCGAGGCCCTGTGTAAATGTTGTGGCCTATCGAGGCCTTCGTCTCAATGTTGTGGGCTATCGAGGCCCCGTGTATATGTTGCAGCCTATCAAGGCCTCAGTCTCAATGTTGCGGCCTGTCGAGGCCCTGTGTAAATGTTGTGGCCTGTCGAGGCCTCCGTCTTAATGTTGTGGCCTATCGAGGCCCTGTGTAAATGTTGTGGCCTATCGAGGCCTTCGTCTCAATGTTGTGGCCTATCGAGGCCCCGTGTATATGTTGCGGCCTATCAAGGCGTCAGTCTCAATGTTGTGGCCTGTCGAGGCCTCCGTCTCAAAGTTGTGGCCTGTCGAGGCCCCCGTCTCAATGTTGTGGCCTGTCAAAGCCTCCGTCTCAATATTGTGCCCTGTCGAGGCCTCCGTCTCAATGTTGTGGCCAGTCGAGGCCTACTTCTCAATGTTGTGGCCTGTCGAAGCCTACGTCTCAATGTTGTGGCCTGTTGAGGCCTCCGTCTCAATGCTGTGGCCTTTCAAGGCTTGTTTCTGTTTAATATTTGACCTGTGTTTCTCTCTACTTTAACTAAAATGTGTGCTTTCACTGTGAGTGCATGCATGTTTGTCTCTGTGTTTTCACCTTTTTTGTTTTTACAGGTATATGACATTAGTTGTTTTGCTTATAGTCAATATGTCTCATTTATCACTGTGCGTGCATGTCTGTGTGTGTGTGTGTGCACATGCTTGTCTGTGTCCATCCGTGTGTGTGTGTGTCTATGTCTATGTGTGTTAGTACATGTGCATATTGTGTGTATGGAGCATTTGTATGTGGGTATGTCTGTCTACTGTGTGTTCACCTTTTTTTTGTTTTTACAGGTACATTACTTTAATTGATTTGCTTATAGTCAATATGTACAGCTGCTTTGTAACAATGAAAATAGTAAAAAGTGCTATATAAATAAAGTTAAATTGAATTAATATATTGACACAAAGTTAGCTTTCACTGCTATGCCGATTACGCTCAACTTTATAGTTCCTCGAAGCCTCATGAAAAACAGCAGTTAAGCAGAATAATGGAATGCATAGTCGAAAAACTGGATAAGTAACAACTTTTTATTACTTAACTCCAACAAAACAGAAGTGTCTTGTATTGGGATCAAAAACCGCCTTATGTAACAAACAAGAATACTGTTTAACAATTGACAGATGTTCTTATTTTCCTTTCAGAATATATCTAAACTACCTAGTATGCTGTCACTATCAGATTCAGAGAAGCTAATTCATGCATTCATGACGTCATGACTAGATTATTGTAATGCACTATTAGGTGGCTGCCCGTTTCGCGTATTACAAAAACTTAAGCTAGTTCAAAACACAGCAGCTCCAGTTCTTACACGGACTAAAAAGTTTGAACATATTAGCCCGGTTCTATCAACATTGTACTGGTTACCTACACTGACCAAAATTATAAACGCAACACTTTTGTTTTGGCCACCATTTTTCATGAGATGAACTCAAAGATCCAAGACATTTTCTTTGAACACAAAAGCCTATTTTAATAATGTTCAGTAATCTGTCTAAATCTTTGTTAGTGAGCACTTCTCCTTTGCAGAGATAATCCATCCACTTTACAGGTTTGGCATATCAAGATGCTGATTAGACAGCATGATATTGCACAGGTGCGCCTTAGGCTGGCCACAATAAGAGGTGCAGTTTTTAGTTAAGAAACTAAAATGTGCAGTTTTACGGTATTGGGGGTGTCTGGAAACCAGTCAGTATCTCCTTCGCATAGAGTTGATCAGGTTGTCGATCGTGGCCTGTGGAATGTTTGTCCACTCCTCTTCAATGGCTGTGTGAAGATGCTTGATATTGGCAGTAACTGGAACACGCAGTTGTATACGCCGATCCACAGCATCCCAAACATGCTCAATGGGTGACATGTTCGTAGCGTATGCTGGCCATACTAGAACTGGGATGTTTTCAGCTTTCAGAAATTGTGTACAGATCCTTGCAACATGGGGCCAAGCATTATATTGCTGCAACATGAGGTGATGGTCGTGGAGCAATGGCACAACAATGGGCCTCAGGATTGAGCTTTGTATCTTTGTATATGTTAAAAAGCGCTATGTCAATAAAGTTGACTTGACTTTGGTGAATTTAAGTAGTGTCATATTTTTTTTATACTGGTGATTATTGAATTATACTCCGTTTTGTATAAATATTCGCCACAGATCTCTTAAAAAATCATAAATAAGAAACCTAAGCCCTTTATTTTATTTATTTAATATAAAGAAAATAATTTGAGAAAATGTGTTTCAGTTTCAATTCATTTATTTTTTTAGCTGGCAACATTTATATTGTGATTTTGTTTCTTCATTTTGGTCGATACGATAACAATGTGAACAATACTACAAAAAGCCCAAGAAAAACTACTTTGTATGATAAGGATGAAATCTTTTTGCATAGGCCTATGTCCGCACCTTGTTTCAGTATCAAATATTGGAATCATGTTACCATTAAAAAAACAGAATACAACTACAAAATATTACAGTCTGTCATTTTCGGAAACTTTGAAAAATGTAAATTCCATAACTACAAAATGTACTTCAAATCATAGGCGTCATAAAGTTGCTAGGTAAGCACTACTGGGGCAAAGGCTCCCTTTTTTTCTTGAAAGACTTGTTGACATATCCAACTAAATTAAAATGTATTAATGTCCACTGAATCTTATGTATGACTGTATTTCAAGTTATTTTTGGGCAAAAAGTCATGCAACATATGCCATACTCTCTTGGAAATTGACATTAAGAACCATTTAAATTAGTGTCAGTGTCTTAAAATACAATATGCTTCTGGTCACTTCAGTTTTTTAGCTTTTAAAAACAATACCAATTTCCATGCCAAGATAAACCTTTAGTGAGGGACCCCCTCCTAAAATAAATATTCATATATTTATTTGAATGTATAAAGATACATTAACATTTTACTATATTAGGTAAATAGTGAATGTGATATTACAGTATAAAGACAAAATATGGTTTCCAAACTTACAAAGAGTTGGCTACACTTGTTGGTGGTATATAACCCTAGAGAAATTTTCAATTAAAATGTTTGTTCTTTAATAACTTTAATAAATATTCACTAGAAATATACAAATATAAACAATGGAAAATATGCACTTAGCAAAAATAGCAGATGAACATTTAACCTTCTGGAAGCCTCTGGAGGTCACCGGATCCCAGTTTGAAAACCCGTCATAAACTGAAGGCTATTATAGAGGCTGTTGAATGAACACAGCTGAATTGCGGCTGGAAAACAGTGGCATTTATTGTCCAGTGCTTTTAGGTAGGATACTGTATAAGGGCAAACCTGACACAGAAAATAATGCAGTTTCTGTCCTTCTATTTGATGCTTGTTTATATGTTATGTGTTTATATGATTGACTAAATGCTAGTTAGTAGAGAACATGTGTTAGTGTTTTGGTGGACACAATGTATATTACTGTATGTTTTCAAAATTAGTGTTGCTCCGAAACTCAAAGGTGTTGAAGATCTAATTGCAGCTTTATTATCCAAAACACTACAGGCAATGGACAATGCAGGCAGCAAACGATTTTGAACGAGAAAACAGGAAACGATCAGAGCAGGCAGCAAAGGTTCTCACGACAAAATACAATCCAATAATCCAAAAACAGGATAATCCACCAAAACGAAATGCTCAGAAATGCAAAGGTAACACATACAAGACTTCACACTGACTGAATGTGACAACAGGGTTTAAATACACAACAGGTTAACAAGACACAGATGATAGTGATCAACATAATGAGTACAACATTGGAATATTAGAAGTGTAGTGTGTAATGGCAGTCCGGGTGATGGGGAAGTGCCCTCTAGTGGCTCTGCAGGGCACTCCAATTGGTGATCTTGACAGTTTACAGTGTGTGATTTTGAGCAAGATAAACAGCTTTGTGTGTTTTAGGCATGTTGCTGTGTTAAAGTTTAGGGAACAAAAGAGAATTGAAATAATGGTCTGTAGGCCTAAATGTTTTTTTTTTTTAACTGTTAGTGTAGCATGTGTGGTTGGGACGCTCTCACTTTCGCACACAGACCAAACGACCACTTGTTGATGGGATTCAATAGCTGCTTTCAATCGATCTGAAATGAGGAGAAATAATCATCGGATCAAAAGACAACCGTTTCCCCCTCCGATACACAAAATCATCTATGAGGAAAGCCGCATAGCACACGTGCTCACCAGCCTCATATACCGACAGACTGAGGCTATCGCAACAACAAAAAATAACAAATGTAAATCAATTATACTGTTTACAATGTTCTTTGTCTGTCTCACACATTTCATCAATATCACTATCAATGTGTTTCCATTACAATGTATTAAACAACACAATATTATATAAAATCTGCACAACATTATCAACTTAACACGAAAATAAGAAATTCATTGCATGAATAAATCAATATTCCTTCACGTTGCATACCATTATTAATCATTCAGTATGTTCAGCATTATACCGCGTAAAGGCCGCACCGTGCGTCACACACTGCGCAAATAATTAATCAAATTCTCTCTCGTTACACTCTAAAATGTACATTCACAACCAACTAAATCTCTTTCTTTTTTATAACAACCGACTAAACAACATACCTGAAATGAGGAGAAATAATCAAAAGAAACCCGTTTCCCCCCGCCGATCCACAAAATCATCTAAGAGGAAAGTGCTCCCCAGCCTCATATTCCGACAGACTGAGGCTATCGTACGCAGGGTTGCCAGGTCCAAGAAATATTTCCAGCCCAATAACCCCTCAAAACCCGCCGAAAAGGAATAAAACTAGCCCAATTTTTTTCCCTTTGTCAAATCAAAGTTTACAACTGCCTAAAGATGTTTCTATTGCCATATTTTTTCATCTGAATGGTTTCCTATGTATTGTATATCTTGTTTTGTTCTGTTGAACACAAAATAAGTTTTGGGATATTTCGGAAAGCAAACAATTCTGGGTCACGTTTGACTACCATTTTTTTTCCTGCTATGGTAGTCAATGATGCCAAAGAATTTGCAGCAGCTAACATTCTAGCAAATATCTTTGTGTTCCACCGATCAAATTCATACAGGTTTAGAAACAACTCGCTTAATAACTGAATTTTCATTTTTGGGTGGAGTGTCCCTTTAAAAATATCCCACGTGCACGTAAATGGACGAGAAACATGTTTTCTCTTCGTAAGACATGCAGAAATTTGGTTAAGAAATACACATGGATACATTTATTGCATAAAGTAAAATGTGTACAAGCACGTCAGTGATTTAGTTGTTATAGACCACGTATAGCGCTGATCAAACGGGATATTTGGCAGCCGGAAGAATCAAGTGTTGTAAACTCACGAGTGATTTCTTCCATTGTGCAACGTGACATTCACCTGATGAAATATTGGTTAAAACTAGTGGTGGGCCATTAACGCAGCACTCTTATCGCGCGATAAAAACAATGTCGCCGTTAATCTATTCTCAAAGTTGGGTTGGGAGCTGGGTCTATACTACGCAAGCTATGATGACTTTCACCTTGATATTTTAGCGCGGATGTATACCACCTTAATTGCACTGTAGGGGGGGAGAACGAGAGTTTTCAACTCGCGTGATCCGCGTCATTCGCTCCGCCTCATCATCTAATAACCAGGGCTTCATTCGCGTCATTCGCGCCGCCTCATCATCTAATAACCAGGGCTTCATTCGCGTCATTCGCGCCGCCTCATCATGTCATAATCAGGGCTTCAATTCGCGTCATTCGCGCCGCCGCATCATGTCATAATCAGGGCGTCATTCGCGCGATTCGCGCCGCAAGTAGGTCTATCGCGTCTTTGCATTGACTTAGATGTAAATCACTCTCGCTTGACGCGCCATTTGCGTTTGGTCTGAACACAACATAACGTTACTGTGAAATGACCACATAACACGTGACGTGCTAACATGGATGCAGGTATGAAGCCGCCGGGCTTGTTTCAGGGAAAAATTATTTTTAAGAAGCTTCCCAATGGAAACATCGACAAGACTAAGGTTGTTTGCACCTTGTGCAATGTGGAATTGGTTAACTGTACGGAATTGGTTTACATACAGTTGGTTTAAAAAAAAAAACAGGTCTAATTTTAGTTGAAACCAGTAACTTTGTATTGGCACCTAATGTATTATGGCTCCTGTATGACATATCGCTTGTTGCTCCCTAACTCTTTGTAAGTCGCTTTGGATAAAAGCGTCTGCTAAATGACTAAATGTGAAAGTACTGTAGGAGCTCTTCCAGTCTCAAGTACCACCTAAACGCAAAGCATCCCTTAGCTAATGAGGAAGTAAACACAAGTTCATCTTATTGAACATAATTTAATTTTCATCACCAATTATCATAGTAGAACAGCTTTCTCAAGCAGTTTGTGATGCATTTTGGAATCAGGAGATGAGCCCCTTGTCTCATGCGCCACCTGGTTTGAGAAACCCGTTCTCAAAGACTTTTAGTCATTATTTGGGTAGCACACATATTCTGAATGCCTTCGGCAGAATTGAAATGAATTTTTTAAAAGATTAAAAAAAATAATCTATGCCCACCACTAGTTAAAACATAATTCGGATGTACTGTGTTTTATACCACCGCTAATTTTCTCTTTGGTTGAACTGAGCTCCCGCGTCCCTCCATGTACTGTAGCCTGCCTGCCTGTTACCTGCCTGTCAGTTCCCCACACTTTTAAGACCGGGCCGGTCCTTAAGTTGGCAGGTATTCATTCGGAGTTTGAATATACATTAAGAAACTCATCAATTAACATTTATCCTTAGAATATAAATAAACATTTTGGCGGCCGCGGATATTATGAAAGTAGCTCCATAATTTTTGGCATTCTCAAAATAGCCCAATTGTGCGGAAAAAACCGCGTACCTGGCAACACTGATCGTACGACTCCCTCAGGAAAACCCCGGATGTCGTCCGCTAATATAATTCCCTCCGCGGGCAAACTTCTAATAAACAGTTCTACCTTAATATATTTTTTTTACCATACAACCTATAACAACAGGAACTACATTTTGTGGAGATCATTAACAACGTAAACAGAGCATTTAGAGCGTACAATATAAAAAAAGAAAACAAAACAAATCAAAGTAAGACAATGAATTATTCATATCAGTTACATCCTCCCCTCTGAACATAACACATTTTTGACCAGTACAGTGAAAGTATACCCAGGGATCATATAATTCAATTCAAGTTTATTTATATAGCGCTTTTCACAATGTGTGTTGTTTCAAAGCAGCTTTACAGGGGCAAACAGGAAAAACAGAAAAGTTAAAACACAACACAGTGCATGGTATTTATACAACGAGTAAGATCATTCTAATAAATAATATCTAATTTCTAAATAAATAAATTAATTAATGAATGCAGTCTCCCGGTGATCAGGCCAACACTGCCCTGCTGTGGCGAGGAACCCAAACTCCAATGATTGATTAATGGAGAAAAAAACCTCGGGAGAAACCAGGCTCAGCCGGGAGGGTCAGATCCCCTCTGACGTGTCATAGCTGCACTCAAATTGGTGACATGTGATTTAAGTTTAGCATTTAATACCAAATATTGTAACTTCAGCATTAATAAGACAAATAGTCCGTCTTTGCTATTGGTTGGGGATGTAGTGGTCTGAGCTGGGATGGTCGGATGGTCATATTTCTCTATACTTCTATCTAGAACAACGTGCAACAAAATATGTTTCTCCCTCCAGGGAAGGTAAGTACAGCAGGTTGATCAGGCTTACTAGTAGTCACCCGCAAAAAGATGCCCTTTAGACCATTCATCTCAGATAACATTTCATCTTTGCACTGGAACACCACGCATTGAAAAACATCACCTCACACGTATTGTATTGTGTTCTAGCACTCAAAATGATACAAAACAAAGTTATAACACACCTTTTTTTCAAAAGAGATCGTTCCACTCCACCAACTGGATTCAAAATTCAGATAGATTGAGTCATGTTCTCTATCAATCTATTGACTGGTTTCATAGCCCTACCCACTCTGGTCCAAACCCGCAATACACTTGGACTAGAAAGCGGCTCAACAGGTGAAGCATGATAGTCACTGTGGCAAATTTTCACCTTGCCGCTATCATCCTTAGAAGCAATTTGCTCATGTCCTATCAAATCGGGGACTATATCCAATGATTTAACACTATTGGACCTGCAAGACAACCTTTGCTGAAGGTCTTCAGAAGCGTTGTTTGTTCCACCCAACTGGCGACTCGCTCAGACAGAGAACACAAATCAGGTACAGGACCAACAACACCATCCATGGACACATTCCCACTGCTAGGGACAGATCCACCATCATCCCCAAATGGCTGAAACTCCTCCAGCTCAAGTGGAAGGAAATTTGCTTGCAACAACAAATTGCAGTCAGTTTTTTCCTGGCCTGTTTTGGTGTTTCGTACCCGATAAATGTGACACTGTGGGTTCAGCGCAACTACTCTAAAGAGTGTTGTATCCCATCTTTTTGCCAGTTTCCTCTTCCCACGTTCACCTTTGTTGGCCAGCAGAACTTGATCACCCAACACCATGTGACCACCTTTCATCCTTCGGTTGTACAGCTCGGACTGACTTTGCTGGCTAACATCAACATTATCCTGAGCAACAACAAGTGCTTCCTTTAGGTCATTCCTTAACTTCTTTACATAATTGTCGTAATCAACAACGTCAGTCTCTTTCAACATTGCCAAACATCACATCCACGGGCAATTTTGGGATCCTACCAAACATCAAGAAGAAAGGAGCGTAACCCGCGGATTCGTGCTAAGTACAGTTATATGCGAAGGTCAGTGACTTGAGCAACTGCAACCACTTATCCTTAGACCTTGGTGGGAGTGCTCCGATCAAACTACCCAAAGTTCTGCTAAACCTTTCAACAAGGCCATTTCCCATTGGTTGGTAAGCAGTGGTTCAAACCTTTTCACGGCAGCGACCTGCAGCAATTCTCGGATAAGCTTACTTTCAAAATTAGTCCCCTGGTCTGAATGGACCCTCTCCTGGAACCCGTACACACAAAAATAGACTGTCATGCCACTTGCTTTGCTGACTGATCACGAGTTGGGAAAGCATGAGCCATACGCGAAAAATGGTCAGTAACAACCAGAACGTCCACATTGCGACCTTTTGAACTTGAATATCGGCTGCTTCAACGCAAACAAAGGGTAAGTGGCGATCTTATATACTCCGAGTGTTAAGTGATGATTGGTTATTGGTCTATACGTAGTAAGTGACGTGAGATTGAGTCTTCCCGGCAGAATTCGCGCTGAAGCTTACATTTCTACCTTGACCTTGGTGGCCAGCCTCGCTGCGAACACCAGTCATGACTTGTGTGATTAAAGAAGAAGGGACAACATACTGTAACCGTGGGGTCATCCTCATCGTTGAGAGGTTGTCTCTTTACACTCACACTGTCCTCTCCCCAGTGCAAGTTATCACGTTTCCCTGATAACCACTGGCTTGGTGCACGGCCTGAAACTGGTAAGGTCGTGCGCTCTAACACCCTTTCTAGCATTTTCAGCACCCGCTCTAAAGTACCCGACTCATTGACCTTATTGACTTTAGATTGACCACCCATGGTACATGATGGTGAGGCTGCCCCTACACTTCCACTTCCTGTATCTATCTGAGGTCCCACAACTTCCTTGGCAATAGCAGCCTGATTCACTAAGACCTTAGGTATAGGCGAGACTGGTCTCCAGGACTTACAGTCCCTCTCATACTCATCAATGGTAGCCTGAACTTCCTCAGCCGACCATTTGCGTATGGGCTTACACCTAAAGAAGTATCTTTAGAGGTAAAGGTCAGAATTAGGGCAAATTCTGATAAACATCATTGCTACATCTGAGCTCATGTTTTCGATCTTGCCACCGTGTCTTTTCAGGTGAGCGTCTGCTAGCTCGGCCGTCTCATTCAATCTGACCCAGTAATCGACAGGGCGCTCGCTTTTTTCGGCTGTGTCGCATAAAAATCGGCCAATGGCTGAGACGAGCCAGGGTCTTCGCTAAAATAGCACTGCAGTACCTCAAACAACTTTGGGATGGAGTTCAGCAACCGTGCTACTTTTTAGTTTAAACTTGACTATACTCTTAGCTCGACCAGAGAGATGGTTCAATATCTCTTCCACACTGTCGGCTGTGTTACAACCTTTCTTTGACAAATACACTTCCATCTGCTCAATCCACTCCGAGATGGAACATTTGTCATTACTATCCCTCCTGAACATTTGTGGTTCTCAGCTTTAACGATCAGATTTAACTTGGACAAATCAAGGCTTGTGGACAGAGGTCCACAACCCACAAGAGGCCCCATGAGGTTGTTTCTCAAATAATGGAGAAGAGACAGGTAATGCCGAATTCTTATGGGTTAACAACCGTGAAACAATTAAATCACCAATCTGGTTTCCAAGATCGCCAATGAGGTGATGAATACACCGGGACTGTGTCTGAATTGACAACCTTCTTTCAACGCAAGGTTAATGTGGTAGCGGAAAGGCACCGGTTCAGACAGCGAGCCCAACATGCGGGTGAGTCAACAGATCATTACATAGCGGCTCTCTGCGAGCTTGTTGAAACTTGTGCGTTTGGTACATTTGAAAACAAAATGCTGCGTGATCAACAGATTGAGAAGACATCCATACCACGTATTAGAGAGAGGCTACTGCTTGAATCTGATTGGACTTGTTAAAGCTCTAAAAATCACGAGGCAAATTGAAACTGCCAGTACTGAGGCAAAAACTATATTGGATTGAGAATTCAAAGCCGTGAGTGCAGTGCAATTCAAAACTACTCAAAACCGAAAGATCTGCTCCTACTCACTGCTATCGTTGTGGCTCCGCCAGTCACATGGCAAATAATTTTTGCTAAAGTCGGCAAATCCTTAGAAAAGACTTTTAATGAACTTGCTGTGCCAGAAGTAACTGTACTAAGCGTACAACATAGTTCAGAAAAACAAGTAAAGCTTACATACACTGTGGAAATATCTGCACAAAATAATCAGAGCGGTGTTCTAGATCTACTTGTTGATACAGGTTCAGCAGTGTCCATCCTTCCTGAGTGTGTTTACAAGACAAAGTTCTGCAAATACCCCATCACTAAACCCAGGTTGCATATAGTAACATATTAGAAGGAAAAGCTAACAGTCATGGGATGTCTGAAGTGTTTCTTATCAGGGCACAGCTGCATCATCAGAGATGTACATTATTGAAAGAGGAACTCCCATTTTCGGAATGGATCTAGTAATGACACGGAATCTGCAGATCTCGGGTGGTCAGCTTTTGCCAGGAAACCAGCCTACTTGTGCGGTGCTCCAGTCTGCAACGTAGGCAGCCGTTGAATTGCCGGCATGAGTCGAATTTCCGGCTGCGAGGAGCTTGCTGCTTCCGGGTTGCACAGGAATGGTTTCCTCCACTTTATTTCCAGGGCCTTCCTCTCTACGGTGGCGTACCTGCTTACCGCTGGCGTCAGTTTGCGGCTTATGTACACCACCGCATTTTCTGCTCTGTCCTTGGTCTGGGACAACACCGCCCCCAGTCCGGTGTCAGATACGTCGGTCTGGAGGGTGAAGGGGCAGCCGATGCCAGGGCCTCCTTCAAGACCTGGAAGGCCTGTTCTGTCTCGGGGTCCACTTCACCTTGTCTGGCTGCCCTTTCTTGGTCAGGTCGGTCAGGGGACTGGCTATGGACGAAAAACCTGGGATGAAGCACCGATAATAGCCCACTAGTCCCAGGAAGGCCCGTACCTGGGATTTGTTGAGGGGTCAGGGGGCGTAGCTACAACCTCAAAGGTGTGGAGGTAGGCCTCGATGTCATCTTGGGACGTGAGCTTAGTTAATAGCTGATGAGCGGTTGCTCTGGCATCTAGTGAGGGTGTCCGGGCTGCCGCTGCCTCTCTCAACGTTCCTACCGCTTGATCGAGCGTCTTGATGCTGGGCCAACTGCTCCACAAAGCATTGCTGCTGGGTCACCACCTCGGCCAATCGGTGAAAGACTTCTTCCATGTCGAGGAGAAGGAGAGAGAGCGAAAGGGCGTCCTGCACTACTGTGAAAAAAATAAATTAAACACAGATTAGGAGCTCTGTACCTAGCTTCGTAAGTCGCCCACATTCTCCATCACATTTCACGGGCAGAGCAACGATGGTCCGTTCTCTCGGCGCACAAGTCGGCTATCCGGCTGCATCCTGGTTGCACACGAATGTTTTCCTCCAGCCGTTACTCATCGGAGCCTATAAACAGAAGATAAGAAGGCTTGGTTTTCACTCCCGACTCTGGAGACGTTGCCCAACCTTCGTCTCGTTCCAGTGGCTTTTATAGCCGCTCGTGAACTATCCACCGGTGATGATGCCGATAAGCGGCAGGTGTGCTGCTCTGATTTCTCCTGTCTCCATGGTGACACTGATTGCGCCAGGGGTGACTCGTCACAGTGTTGAACAGCATTAACGAATATTAGGTATACTTCTTTAGCCTATATGTTAGTCTGTGTAAGTAAACATTTTGCAAAGCACTCTGGATTTTCTAATAACGAAGGCTAAAAAATAAGGCTGATCAACATTATTTAAAAACATTCATTATTGGCAAAGAAACACCACCAAATACATGTTAAAATAACTCTTACCTTTTGCCTATAGATGATATTTACAACAATAAAGTTTTTTTCATTTAGGCTGCATATTTTCAGTTTCTATTGTCAGTTCTGACGCGACATCCAACAAATCACCATAAAAAGTGGCAATTTTCACAATATTCTTTCACACCTCTGTCTAAGTATATTATTAACAGATGAATTGTGTTCATGTTTATACATTAAAACAGTTGATAAGAGTGACAGGCTGTTGGAAACCCTGTTTTGTACTCATTTCACTCAGGAGTCACCTGTCGAGTGTGCTGCTTCCTCCTGCCGCTCATTGAGCCGATCCCTGCGTGGTGAAAGAGAGACCTTGCGCTCTACCGCCGACAATTTCCTACTGAATGAAAGCTTTATAGGAAGGTCACTGGATATTTCACTTTCTGCTTCTCCTGAACAAAAGCTGCTAAAGGGCTTTTAACACTTACTAAATCAAGAGACAGACTTGCGTACGTTAGAAACACTGTTTTGTGTGCGCACTTGCGTGTGTGCAGGCCAGAGAGGCACACGCCAGATTGAAAATAGCGAAAACATTGTTATGAGAACATTTCTCCCCCTTTCTTGAGTCCCAAGCGCGCATGGACCCCTGGGCTGGTGCCCATAATGCCCATTGGATAATCCAGCCCTGATTACCGCTGTCTGTCCATGACGCAGTGTCGACAGAGCTTACCCACCTAGAACAACATGGAATAATTTAGAAAATAGACTCTTCTGAGAGTCTCCGATAGTGGTAACACAAAAGAAAACAGGAGGTATACGGATGTGTGTGGATCTGCGAGAGCCTAACAAAGCTGTCATTGTAGACAGCTACCCTCTTCCACTGATTTAATATATTTTATCTGAACTGAGAGGTGCTGTAATGTTCTCTAAAACATGCGTACCATCACGTTGAACTGCTTTTGTGACTCAAGATGGCCTCTACAGATTCAAGAGGGTACCGTATGGCCTTTGCTCAGCACCAGCGGCCTTCCAGAAAAAGTTGTGCACCATTCTGCAAGGCTTAAAAACCAGGCAGTGTTACCTTGATGATGTAATCATTTTCGTCTCCACACAAAACGAGGATGCTGAAAACCTGAAAGCTGTCTTGCATAAACTACACCAGTCTGGACTGAAACTGAATGTCGAGAAATGCCGGCTAAAACCGACTACACTGCTGTTTTAAGGTTACACGTTGTCCCCAGAAGGGCTTCTTCCTGATGATACTCACATCACAGCAATCCTGAAGGCTCCAGCACCAAGTGATAAACCTAGTCTCCATTCTTTCCTGGGCCTTACTGCATGTTACAGTAAATTTGTGCCAAACTATGCAACAGTGGTTGAGCCACTACGAGCATTTTTTGAGCAAAGACCCTGCATTCTCGTGGCCCTCCACAGCACAAGCCAGTTTTGACAAGGTTAAGCACATAACTGTTTACGGTTCTGCTTTAGCTCTGTTCAAGTTCAAGTTCAAGTTCAAGTTGAGCTTTATTGTCATTCCACTACATGTGTGGACATATAGCGGGACGAGATGTCGTGCCTCACAGGACCACGGTGCTACATAAATACAGATATACAACACGAAGTAAAACAGTATAAACCTATACACAACTAGCCTACTGTCAGCTTTGACTATACATATGCTATATATAAAAGTGGTTACCTATACCTATACTATAAACTAAAAAATAAAAAATAAATAAAATATAAAATACAAACTGTACAACTGTGCAAATGACTTCAAATACTGTACATGTGCAAAAAAAGAGAGACATTCAAGCAGCTGGCTGGGGAACAGTGTAAGGTGATTTGTGGTGCATGAGCCAGTAAACATACATACATTACAGTCATATATTACAATCAGTCTTTTGTGGGATTTTGGAAACACAATGGTGTGTGAAGGTGTCTAGTGCATGCAGAGGAGAGTGTGTTGCTACAGGTGGCTTGTGCAGGCCCCGCTTACCTGAATTGCACAGAAATAAAAGTTAACACTTTTTTCTGAGATGTGGTAAGGTGTATGCGGGGGGGGGGTTGTTAGGGGTTTCAGAGAGGGGCGGTGTGATGTGAGTTCAGGGCTCTCACAGCCTGGGGGAAAAAGCTGTTGAGCAGTCTTGCGGAGCGGGCTCTGATACTCCGGTACCGTCTACCTGAGGGTAGGAGCTGGAAGAGGCTGTGGGAGGGGTGGGTGGGGTCCTCCACGATACTTTTCGCTTTGCTGGAGCATCGTGTAAGGAAAATATCCAGGATGGAGGGGGGAGGGGCACCAATGATTTTTGCAGCGGTGTTCACTGTCCGCTGGAGGGTCTTGCGGTCTGCTGCACAACAGTTTCCATACCAGACAGTGATGCAGCTGGTCAGCACGCTCTCAATGGTACCCCTGTAGAAGGTGGTGAGGATGGAAGGAGGGAGGCTTGCTTTTTTCAGCCGGCGGAGAAAGTGTAGGCGCTGTTGTGCCTTCTTGGAGACAGACTTGGTGTTGGTAGCCCAGGTGAGGTCCTCTGTGATGTGCACCCCCAGGAATTTAGTGCTGCCGACTCTGTCCACAGTCGAGGTGTCGATGGTCAATGGTGGGTGGTCAACGGGGTTTCTCCTGAAGTCCATCACAACCTCCTTTGTCTTCTCCACATTGAGGGACAGGTTGTTTGCGCCACACCATTCAGCCAGCTGTGCCACTTCCTCTCTGTAGTGCGTTTCATCGTTGTTACTGATGAGACCTACCACTGATGTGTCGTCGGCAAACTTGATGATGTGGTTGGAGCTGAACTTGGCAGTGCAGTTGTGGGTCAGCAGCGTGAAGAGCAGCGGGCTGAGCACACAGCCCTGTGGGGCACCTGTGCTCAGTGTGGTAGTGCTCGAGGTGTTGTGGCTCGAGGTTGTTGAGGTTTGATTGGCAGTGATTGACTGCAGCTGGACTGTGATTGAGAGCGTTTGAGAGCGTGGTTTGAGACAGAGCTCTGTCAAACTTTTTCTAAATATATCGTTTATTCCTGTTATTTCTTAATATTTATGTTCTAAATTGATTACTCACAGAGGGTTAAGCGTCCTTAAGTGTATCCCATACCAAATATCGTCATATAACGCACATACAAATTTGTTTTATACGATCATTCGTTATTAGCACTCAGGCTGTTAGCATTCTGCTTAACTCACTGTTCTCATTATGATACCACTAATGGCTAATGATTCAGATATGTGTTTAACGTTACCTTTAAGTGCAGATGATGAATCTTTCTTCGCACTTCAGTCAGAACTGGAGGTATTGGAGAAGCAGATCCACGATCTACTCGAGAGGCAAACACGGCTGCGAGAACGTAAAACGGCGATGGAAACATCCCGGGCTGACGCTCGCAAAGCTACGGTAAGTGTTCGACGTGATTGTAATTCTCCTATCACTTCTACTCCGTGTGTTTCTATGCACAGATCCCAGGCTTCTAGATCACGACGAGCCGAAATGAATTTCACGCCTGCACCAGCACACACACGGCGGAAGGCGAAATCCAGGACCGGAGCGATGAACTCTCCCCCACCGCCGCCACCGGTCTTCGAGATCCCTACCAGTAACCGCTTTGCCGCCCTCTGCGAGACGAAATCCAACGCTGTGGTCATCGGAGACTCAATCGTCCGGAACGTACGCGCCTCCTTCAATGAAGGTAAGGTTCGCACTCACTTTTTTCCTGGCGCCCGTGTTCTCGATGTCTCTGCGCAGGTAACTGCGATTCTGAAGGACGATGCAAGAGTGGGAGCCGTAGTTCTGCACGCGGGGGTGAATGACGTGAGAATGCGGCAGTCGGAGATCCTGAAGAGGGATTTCAGGAGTCTGGTCGATACTGTTCGCAACGCATCGCCCACGGCGAGGATCATCGTATCAGGGCCGCTTCCTACTTACCGACGAGGGAACGAAAAGTTCAGTAGACTATTTACGCTTAATAATTGGTTAATGTCATGGTGTATTGAACAGAAGCTGCTCTTTGTAAATAATTTTGATCTGTTTTGGGAGCGATCAAGGCTCTTCCGCCCCGACGGGCTGCACCCCAGTAACATTGGAGCGGAAATTCTGTCTGACAACATCTCAAAGACGCTACGCACCATTTGACTAGTAAGTACAAATTTTAACCATAGTCTGTGTTCTTCTCACCCAACTGTTAAGAATGTTACAGTTAAAAATGTTACTGCTTTCAAATGCATAGAGACTGTGTCTGTCCCTCGAATAATACAACCAAATAATAATTTATTTAAAAGTCAGCGAAAAAATCTTATCATGATTAAACCAAAAGACAATATTCTTAATGAGCAAAACCAACGCCTAAAGTTTGGGCTACTTAATATTAGATCACTAAATCCAAAGGCAGTTATTGTAAATGAAATGATCACAGACAACAGTTTTGATATACTTTGCCTCACTGAAACCTGGCTTAAGCCAAATGATTACTTCGGTCTAAATGAGTCTACTCTACCAAGCTACGGTTATATTCATGAGCCACGTCCGGTTGGTCGAGGTGGTGGTGTCGCAACAATCTTTAGAGACTTTCTTAGCGTTACTCGGAGAACAATGCATACATTTAAATCATTTGAAATGCTTGCGTTGAACATAACAGTTCCAAACAAAAGTAAAAAATCATTGGTCTCTCTTACATTGGTTACTGTGTATAGACCCCCTGGGCCTTACACTAATTTTCTGATAGAGTTCGCAGACTTCTTATCGGATCTATTGGTTAACGTCGATAAAGTACTGATTGTTGGAGATTTTAATATCCACGTAGATAGTGCTAACGATCCATTAGCTGTGGCGTTTAAGGAACTACTAGACTCTTGTGGTGTAACACAATACATCAATAGACCTACTCATCGCCTTAATCATACCCTAGACTTGATTATATCTCACGGAGCCGATCTAACCAATATCGATATTATACCTCAAAGCGACGATGTTTCCGATCACCATCTTATAACATGTACACTTCGCACTGCAGAAATCAGTTGTATATCTCGTTATCGACAGGGTAGAACAATCACCTCAACTACTAAAGATAGTTTCGTAAAGAACTTGCCAGATCTGACTCCTCTAATAACCTTTCCAACTAATATAGAATCGCTCGATGACATGACCAGCAACATGGGCACTATTTTCTCTAACGCATTAGAAGCGGTCGCACCTATGAAGTCAAAAAGGATTATTGAAAAGATCATAGCACCATGGTATAATAACACCACTCGAGCCCTAAAAAGAGAAACTCGTAAACTGGAGCGAAAATGGAAACAAACCCAATTAGAGGTCTTTAAAATTGCATGGAAAGAGAGTGCAAGCTGTTACAAAAAGGCACTAAAAGCAGCAAAGGCCGAGCATTTCCGTAACCTCATAGAAAATAACAAAAACAATCCAAGGTTTTTATTTAGTACAATTGCTAAACTAACAAACAAACAGACTCCACCTGACCTGGGTATTCCGCCGCACCTTGGTAGCAATGAATTCATGAAGTTTTTTACAGATAAAATCGAAATAATACGAGACAACATAGCTAAAACCAAACCTCCAAGTGTGTCAGAAGAATTAGTTTCAACCGTCACCCAAAAAGAAAAGCTAGAGTGTTTTTCTCCTATAAATCAGGAAGAATTAATTAAAGTTATTGCAACATCCAAACCGACGACATGCTTATTAGACCCCATTCCGACTACTTTATTAAAAGAGTTACTACCTGCTGTAATTGAGCCCATTTGTAACATCATCAACTCGTCAATTAATCTAGGACATGTCCCAGGGCCCTTTAAGCTGGCTGTAATTAAGCCTCTTATCAAAAAACCAAACTTGGACCCCAATGAACTTGGAAGCTATAGACCGATTTCAAATCTCCCGTACTTGTCTAAATTACTAGAAAAAGTAGTGTCAACTCAACTGTGTACCTACAAAATAATGACATGCACGAAAAGTTTCAGTCTGGCTTTAGACCACATCACAGCACTGAAACTGCGCTCGTTAGAATTACAAATGACCTCCTTATTGCTTCAGATAAAGGTAACATCTCACTCTTAGTCCTGCTTGACCTTAGTGCTGCTTTCGATACTGTAGACCATAAAATACTACTAGATCGTTTACACAATTATATCGGTATTCAGGGACAGGCACTGCAATGGTTCAGATCTTACTTAACAGACAGATATCAATACGTCCATTTAAATGGGAAATCGTCAAATCTTACGCAAGTAAATTATGGATTACCTCAGGGATCGGTTTTAGGACCACTGCTTTTCTCCATATACATGCTGCCCCTCGGAAACATTATTAGAAAACATGGAATTAGCTTCCACTGTTATGCAGATGATACTCAGCTATATATCTCATCAAGACCAAATGATTCATTTAAGCTATCCAAACTGGCTGAGTGCATCGAGGACATAAAACACTGGATGACTAGTAATTTCCTCCTTTTAAACTCTAGCAAAACAGAAATATTACTTATAGCACCAAAATCAAGTAAACAGAATATCTCCGATTACAGCCTGCAAATTGAAGGCTGCACTGTTACTCCAACAAATATTGTTAAAGATCTAGGCGTTATATTAGACGGCAACCTGTCATTTAAAAATCACATCTCAAATATCACAAAAATAGCCTTCTTCCACCTTAGAAATGTTGCCAAATTGCGAGATAGTTTATGTGTTGCAGACGCAGAAAAGCTTATTCATGCATTTGTGACCTCACGGCTTGACTATTGTAATGCTCTACTTAGTGGTTGTCCTGTATCATCGATAAACAAACTACAGTTAGTTCAGAATGCTGCTGCCAGAGTTCTTACTAGGTCAAGAAAATACGATCACATAACCCCAGTTTTAACATCGCTTCACTGGCTACCCATTAAGTATCGTATTGATTTTAAAATTCTTTTAATTACTTACAAAGCCCTGAACGGTTTAGCACCTACTTACTTAACCGAGCTTTTATCACGTTACAACCCATCACGCTCCCTAAGATCTCAAAACTTAGGACTTTTGACAACACCTAGAATAACAAAATCCACCAAAGGGGGACGAGCTTTCTCATACGTAGCACCTAAACTCTGGAATAGCCTTCCTGATACTATTCGAGGGTCAGACACACTCTCCCAATTTAAATCTAGATTAAAGACACATCTTTTCAGCCAAGCTTTCACTTAATGCATAGTTAATGAACAGCAGCTACGCTAATTATCCTCTTTATTCTCTTTCCGCCTCTGCCTCGGGATGCCCATCCCGAGGTAGGAAGAAGTTCCACCATGTCCAGACGACCGACAGATGCCCATCCCCAATTTGAGATCACGCCAGCTACAGCTGCAGACTGACTGACCATCCCAGCTCCATCTAAGGCAATTCCACCACCAGCCAAGAGAAATATGACCATCGGACCATCCCAGCTCAGACCACTACATCCCCAACCAAGAGCAAAGACGGACTATTTGGCTTATTAATGCTGAAGTTACAACATTTGGTATTAAATGCTAAACTTAAATCACATGTCACCAGTTTGAGTGCAGCTATGACACGTCAGAGGGGATCTGGCCCTCCCGGCTGAGCCTGGTTTCTCCCGAGGTTTTTTTCTCCATTAATTAATCATTGGAGTTTGGGTTCCTCGCCACAGCAGGGCAGTGTTGGCCTGCTCACCGGGAGACTGCATTCATTCATTTATTTATTTATTTAGAAATTAGCTATTATTTATTAGTATGATCTTACTCGTTGTATGAATACCATGCACTGTGCTGTGTTTTTCTGTTTTTCCTGTTTGCCCCTGTAAAGCTGCTTTGAAACAATACACATTGTGAAAAGCGCTATATAAATAAACTTGAATTGAATTGAATTGAAAATTGAATTGACACGGACTGACTGAGGTCTTCCGGTTAAAAAGTCCAGGATCCAATTGCAAAGGGAGTTGTTGAGGCCCAGCAGGCTTAATTTATTGATGAGCTGTTGTGGGATTATTGTGTTGAATGCTGAGCTGAAGTCGATGAACAGCATTCTTACATATGAGTCTTTATTTTCTAGGTGGGTAAGAGCCAGGTGGAGGGTGGAGGAAATTGCATCATCCGTAGAGCGGTTTGGGCGGTATTCAAACTGGTGCGGGTCGAGTGTGTTGGGGATGCTGTTTTTGATGTTGTGCATGACTAGCCTCTCAAAGCACTTCATTATGATTGGAGTCAGTGCTATGGGACGGTAGTCATTTAGACAGGAAACAGGTGATTTTTTGGTACCGGTATGATTGTCGTGGATTTGAGACATGTGGGAATGACTGCTTGGCTCAGCGAGGTGTTGAAGATATCTGTTAGGACATCTGTCAGCTGTTCAGCACAGTCTTTCAGTACGCGGCCAGGTATATTGTCAGGACCCGCAGCCTTGCGTGGGTTAATCCTAAATAGGGTCTTCCTTACGTCGGCTGGAGACAGACAGAGTGCCTGGTCGTTGGGAGGTGTGGGCAGTTTTTGTGCAGATGTGTCGTTCTGCATTTCAAACTGTGAATAAAAGTGGTTGAGTGCATCTGGGAGGGATGAGTCGTCGTCACAGGCTTTTGGCGGGGGCTTGCAGTCAGTGATGGTCTGAATGCCTTGCCACAGGCTCCTTGTGTCTCTACTGTTTGTGAAATGATTGTTGATTTTATTGCCATATGACCGTTTTGCATTTTTGATGCCACGGGACAGATTGGCTCTTGCTGTTTTGAGGGCTGCTTTATCTCCTGATCTGAACGCTTCATCTCTGGTATTTAGCAGCCCACGAACCTCTGCTGTCATCCATGACTTCCGGTTTGCACGTGTGGTGATGGTCTTGGTGACTGTCACATCATCAATGCAGTATTTGATGTAAGCAGTCACAGTTTCCGTGTACTCCTGCAGGTCTGTATGGTTATTATAAGTGGCCGCCTCTCTAAACATGTTCCAGTCTGTGTCCTGGAAGCAGTCCTGCAGTGCTGAGGTAGCATTGTCTGGCCATACCGTGATCTGCTTTTGAACTGGTTTGCCCAGTTTGAGAAGCGGTCTGTATGCTGGGGTTAGCATAACAGAGATGTGGTCCGAGTATCCGAGGTGGGGGCGGGGTTCGGCTTTGTATGCGTTTTTCACTGTTGTGTAAACAAAGTCCAGTGTGTTATTTCCTCTTGTTGCAAAGTTCACATGTTGGTAGAACTTTGGTAAAACTGTCTTTAAGTTAGCGTGGTTGAAGTCGCCAGCTATGATGAAAAAGCCGTCGGGGTTATTTGTTTGTTGTTCGCTGATGGCGCTGTACAGTTCACGAAGCGCGTCCTTAGCATTTGCACACGGGGGAATGTACACCGCGACAATAACAATGGCCGTGAACTCCCGCGGCAGATAGAACGGTCGACATTTCACAACCATAAACTCCACCAGCGATGAACAGTGTTTTGATAATACCGCTGCATTGTTACACCATTCTTTGTTGATATACACACACAAGCCACCCCCGCGAGTCTTACCAGACAGTTATGAGTCTCTGTCCGCTCGGCAGCAGGTTAGTCCGTGCAGCTGAATGGCGGAGTCCGAGATGTTGTCGTTTAGCCATGTTTCAGTGAAAACAAACACACAACAATCCCTTGTCTCATGCTTAGTAGACCGGCTGAGTTGAATTAAGTTCAGTTTGTTTTCCAGAGAGCGAACGTTTGAGAGCATGAGTGATGGAATTGCTGGACTAGTTGGATTAGCCCTTAGCCTAGCTCGAATACCTCCCCGCTTGCCGCGCTTCTGTCCCCTCTCACACCAATGTGACAATGGAAGCCAGTTTGTGTTACGTGAATTTTCAGAATTCCTATTGAAAAGGGGAATAAGACACATCAAATCCTCAGTCTATTTTCCTCGGCCTCATGGATACCGTCACTGGAATTCCTCCATCTAAACTACTTCATGGGAGACAATTGAGAACAAAGCTTCACATAATACCCGAGTCTTGTGAGCGTGAAAATGACTGGCGTGAAAAAGTGAAAATGAAACAAACGAAGATGAAGTAATATATAGATAAGCACAGAATTGCTTTGGAGACTAACTTCCAGCCAGGCAGTAAAGTTTAAGTAAAAAACCCTGGATGATCAAGAAAGTGGAGCTATGATAAACCAAACCACAGTAATTGTAAAGACGGGACCAAAAACGTACCTGTTAGAAGATGCCAGGAAGTGGAATGCTTTTTTCTTTATTCAATTGTTATATAACGACTCTAAAGGGCAGTCATGTAAAGTTACCATTTCACATTTGTCTAGATTCAACCATAAAGCTGAAGCTTTAGAAAATTGTTTGACAGAATGAAAGGCAAATGGCACTTGCTGTTCATTTTTTTAAATAAAGTTGTGTCATCTTCAAACTGAGTTATAATTATTTGTTTATCTGATATATTTAACCCTTCAATACCACTATATTTAATCATAATTGATAACAATTCAGTGACCATTCAAAATAATAGTGACAAAGTCCTCTTTTATCTGAAACCTTGAACATGTTCCTTGACCCAAAGCTATTTATATCATAATATAACATTCTAAGCCTAGATTTTCCCAAGGTTATTTTTTCTCCATTAATCAATTATTGGAGTTTGGGTTCCTCGCCACAGCAGGGCAGTGTTGGCATGCTCACCGGGAGACTGCATTTATTTATTTTAAAATTATATGTTATTATTTATTAGAATGATCTTGCTTGTTCTATAAACACCATGCACTGTGCAGTGTTTTACCTTTCTGTGTTTTTTTCTTATTTGCTCCTGTAAAGCTGCTTTGGAAGAAAGCACATTGTGAAAAGCGCTATATGAATAAACTTGAATTGAACAGAACTGTCACTATAGTCTATTAAATCCCACACCAGTCAAATATTATTAAGAATATACCTTTTTGCCCAAAAAAGCAGATTGTGTCCTGCCAATGATGTTAGAAATGCCCTTTTTCAGACTTGCTGCAAAGCCCCAGAAAATTTTTTATAGTCCGAATTGTGTAATGTAATTGGCCTCAGATTATCCAATTTTCTCCTATCTTTGCCAACTTTGGGTATAAGGGTAATTAACCCTTGTTTCATACTAGTCGTCAATTCTTCTTTCTCTATACATTAATTTAGGGCTGAAAGTAAAAGATTTCTTAATTCTTCCCAATTTTTTTTTATAAAAATTACTTGTGAGCCCATCTGTCCCTGGTGCTTTGTTTAAAGCCATCTTCTCCACTACAGTATCTAATTCTTAAATTTTAATGTTTGAATCACATAATAGTTTGAAAGAATCCTCAATATTTGGAATATTGTTTTAAATTTTATCAAAGAAAAGATCAAACGAAAAAAAATGAAGAATATAATTTAGAATAAAACATAAAAATTTCATTTTCATTTTTATTGTAGTCTTTGCATTCTTCCCCTTGGATCATTAAGCTGCATATTGAGATTCTTTACTGTCTACTTTTTTCTAAAATACTTAAAAAAGGTGAGATCTTTTCACCTTCGCGCATCCATTAGCACGATTCAGCATGGTTATAGAACAGTGCTGAAAATTCCGAGCCGAGAACAGCTTGTAATCGTGTCGTGTCGAACCAGGCTCACATGTAAACATAACTGTAAGCGTTTCACAAGTTCGCCATCGCAGATAAACAGCTCAGTTGTAAGGATAGATTGGTAAAGCATGGGTATGAAGGTTATGCATATTTGGCGTGTTGTGCAGGGAGTTGTCTCCGAGCTCACCAGATCTTACCGAACGCGGAGCACTCTACCCTGGTCAGGTCAATTTTGCCGGGCCCTGCGGGAATGAGGAACGTGAGAGGAGCCGGGGTGGAGGAGGGATGCTTATTTGGCCTGTGCGGGGGCTGTCGCTGCTGCGATAAAGCCTTCATGGCGGGTGGTGTCTACTGCTGCAGAGCACTATTTGGAAGCTTGGGCCCCTGCGGGGGCGGTCGCAGCTGCGATACTAGCTTCATGGCGGGTGGTTTCTGCTGCTGCAGAGCACTAGTTGGAAGCTTGGGCCCCTGCGGGGGCGGTCTCTGCTGCGATACTGGCTTCATGGCGAGTGGTGCTTGCGCTGCGGAGCACTAGTTGGAAGCTTGGGCCCCTTTAGGGGCGGTCGCTGCTGCAGTACTGGATTCATGGCGGGTGGTGTCTGCGCTGCAGAATACTAGCTGGAAGCTCGGGTCCCTGCGGGGCAGTCGCTGCTATGAGACTGGCTTTATGGCGAGTGGTGCCTGCGCCGCAGAGCACTATTTGGAAGCTTGGGCCCCTGCGGGGGTGGTCGCTTCTGTAATACTGGCTTCATGGCGGGTGGTGCCTGCGCTGCAGAGCACTAGTTGGAAGCTTGGGCCCCTTTGGGGGCGTTCGCTGCTGCGATCAGGCTTCATGGATGTAGCTTCTGAAAGCCTCCGATGACCAACGGCTGAGGGCTTGTATCTGAGGCTGAGATAGGCCCTTTTTGGCGGCTGTGGTGGCTGCGCCTATGCGGAAGGAGTGAATAGAAAAGTCTGCGGGGATGCCAGATCGGAGCAGGACGGCTTTGAGGTGCTTCTGAAACTAGAACCGTGAGGCCGGGCGATTAGAGTCATCGACGAAGAGGGGATATGATCAGGCCACTGACCGGGGTTGTCTGTAGTGAAGATAAACTAGGAAGGTAAGGTACGGCTGAATCTGTGACTGGAGGTTGAAGACTTAGAAAACCTAAGATTGCTAATGTGAACATGGCGTAGAGTTTGCGGGCAACATGCGTGGAGTGATATCCCCTGCGGAGGGTGGAGATGCATTTGGTGAGAATATCCAGTGTAATGGGCCTCCTGGCGTCCGAACAGGCGGGCTGGGATCTTCGTATGCACTGGATAACCATGGATGTTTGGGAGCTTGCTATGGCCGGCGACATAGAGCTGACAATCAATTTGTGGAAGAACTGGAGTCCGCTCAGGTAAACTCTAATAGAGCTGGCCTTCTCCTGATGCCTCTGGAGACGGGTGGAGGTTCCAGCGCAGGCGCATGTGCAGAAACAGGCATCCCTGCTGCCTTGGCCAATGAAAGCGCGGGGCGTGCCTGTTGGGGAGAGAGGGAATGGAGCGGCATCTTGCACGTCATGCGGAGACAGGTTCGCGGTAGTGTCGGAAGCGGAACCAAAGAAATGAGGACCAGGGACCAAAGCCCCCCTGGGTCACGACCCAGTACAGGGCCATGACAGAGCCGTTGCCGGGTCGCAAGAATGTGCTAAAAATCCCTGTTCGCCACTTTATATTTTAAGTATGCTTAAGAGTTACCGTTCACATGTACTAAGAGGGCACGTTTTTTAAGTAAAGATTACACTTTCCATGTTCATCCATAATTAAAGTGAGTGCTAAACAAACATTGCTCGAGGGATTCTTTAGTGGATGAGGTAAGAGAAGACCAAGTGATAGTGATTCAGAGACAGCTAACGTTACTTACGAGATAAAGGGGAAAAATAAAGCTACCTTTAGCCGAAAATACAACGATTCATATCTAAATTATGGGTTCGTCGCTACCGGAAGCTCACAAGCTCCGAGCCCTATGTGTGTAATATGTGGAGATAAATTAGCGAATGAGTCAATAAAGCCCTCAAAATTGCTTCGACATCTTCAAATTAAGCACCCAGCACTGAAAAACAAACCCTTTGGATTACTTTGAACGAGAAAAACGTGAACAAATAGGGCAACAAAAACTTATGAAGCCACTGCGTCGACAAACGTAGCTGCACTGAGAGCATCATACTTGGTGGCAGACCGTATCGCTAAAGCTAAAAAGCCTTTCACTATTGGGGAGGAATTGATTTTTGCTTTGGGAAATGCTGGCTTGCCGTTAAATGTCACCAGAACTACACTCTATGCTGAACGACGTTGTTAAAATATTTAACCACAACAAAGCAAATGCCCTCAACTCCCGTATTTTTGAACAGCTTTACGAAGAAATGGAAGCAGAACACAAACGGCTTCTGTTACACACGGAAGTCAGGTGGCTTTCCAGGGGGAGATCTTTGGCGCGAGTTTACGAGTTAAGAGAGCCTATCCAGATATTTCTTTCAGAAAGAAAGTCCCCTCTGGCAGCAAACTTAGTGACGACGAATGGATAGGTAAACTTGCATACCTGTGTGACATCTTCAACCTGTTAAATGAACTCAATTTGTCCCTTCAGGGGAAAATGACAACCGTGTTTAAGTTGGCAGATAAAGTATCTGCATTCAAAGTTAAACTGCAGCTTTGGGGACAGCGTGTGCCAAGGGGTACATTTTACATGTTTCCAACATTATCTGGACATTTAGGAAAGAAGACACCTCCATCTCCATCTCTGTCCCAGCTGATCTATAACCACATAGTTTCACTGTCAGTAGAGTTTGAACGTTACTTTCCGTGCTCGAGTGATCCAAGAATCGGAAAAGAATGGGTTTGTGATCCTTTTGCAAATATGCCCCACGAACCATCCACGTCGGTTCATGATGAGGACCAGCACATTGAAATCGCAAATGATGGGGGACTAAAGAACATTTTTCAGACATCCTCCCTTGCAGGCTTCTGGATAAAATTGAAAGCAGAATATCCATCCATAGCTGCGAAGGCTCTGAAATGTTTACTCCCTTTCCCAAGTTCATACCTTTGCGAAGTAGGGTTTTCTGTACTGTAAGGCAGCTGGAAAAGTCCTAAGAACTAAGGTTGTTTGTGATGCGAAGATACAAAACAATCAAACCCCATTTGTTGTTAGATCCTGAGGAATGATATTCTGCCCTCCCCTCAGGGTTGTTGATGCCCAGGAATTGAACCCCTTCTTCTTATCACACCTCTCCCCTTCATCTCTTCAGGCCCTGATCACTGGGAAAATGCTAACGCTTTATACTGTGTATATAATTTATTCTCATAGTATGAAGTTTTGATCATCATGTTTGGTATTGTTTTAAAGGTCATGGTGCGATGGGTAAAAAGGTCTAGTTCTTTCAAATCTAACAGAGAGTATATTAAAACTTTTTAACTCGAATCCATAACCTGCACTCCTCAAAGAGGTGTGACTTTCACCGGGAACCCTGTTCACATGTAGATTGAGATCTCATTTGATGTTCTCTTCAGTGACGAGAAAACAAACAAATCAAGTTTCTCGCTGACCATTGGCTTTGTTACATCTGGGTATATAAGGTGAATTGGCAAAAGACTCGAGGAAGGTTCTGTAACCAGAACATCCCACACTGCAAATATGTGTCTCAATTTTACCAGGTATGATAAACTTTGTGGTTTTATTTTGTTCTTATACTATGTTAATAATCTTTGCATAGTAAATTAGGAATTTCCTTGTATATGCATTTTATGATTTTAATTAATGTTGTGCCTGCCTGGTATAATAAATTGTTATTGTTGATATTATCTGAATTCTTCAAAGTCTGTTATTACAAGTAGATTGAAAGGAACCTGTTCTGTTACCGCAAAATCGATGTTTCAGGATAGGTAGGGCTAGTTTATACTAGATTTTTATTATAAAAGGAGCATTGCTAAAACTCACAAGATTTCCACCTATCATCTGGCCTAGCAAGTTGCATGATCGTGACTAAAATAACTATTGTTATGTTTCTGAGCAAGCATATCGCGGCCAAACTTAATGATATTAGTTTACCCGGCAACCTCTGACTAGAGATCGGAACTGACCGTTTTGTGTCCGTGAGATCCATGAGCCCGGTCAGCGTGAGACTCTGAGCGACTGCAGGTCCCAATCGAAAGAATAACTATATATATATATAATAAATATTAAAGTATGGAGAATTATAGATAAGTTAACTTAGATCAATAGATACACTTGAAATGTTTACAAGTTATTTTATATTATATTGAAATTGGAGTCAGATCGGTCTTTACCACAGAGTCATTTAAATTGAACTAAATTGTAACAGTTCTTGAATAACTTCATGTAGAAATCGCTGAGGAGAAGCAGAACACGAGATCCCTTAAACCACGACATTGGATTCCGTCGTTGGGCCAATGGGGGGTCTTTAACAGTACTGACAGCAACAAAAACAAAGTTACGAAGCAGGCTGGTAATTTGCAAAACGCTTCGTGTCTCAGTGTCACCTATCCCTCCTCATTTGGACAGTATTATTGTGGGGAAACAAGCCCAAGGCTCCCATTAATTGAGTTAGGGTGAGTTTGTAAATGGCTTTGTGTGTATCGTTAGTTTTAGAAGTTTGACGAATGAATGGAAAATAAAATCGACTTTGTTATGTTTTTATTTTTATTTAGTTGTATGTAGTTGGAATGAGGTGAAATTTGACGATTTAATGTAAATTAAATTTACTTTGTTTGTAATGTTTTCTTTAAGTTGTTGTATGAAGTTCGAATGAGGCGAAGTTTGACGATTTAACCTAAATTAAATTGACCTTGATGTTTTATTTTTACGCAATTGGCATGAATGTGCAGTTTGACGATTTAATGGAAATTTTATGTTATATAAATTAATAAATAAAAAAGTACGTAGTAAGTTATTTATTCACAGTAATAGATAATTACTTTCATTGTACTTCCCTGCATCCCCAACGGCCGGTCCGTGTAAATATTTTTAAAACAAAACCGGTCCGTGGTTTAAAAAAGGTTGGAGGCCGCTGCTCTAGCGGAGGCAGCTTCAAGATAGAGATTGATTCTGGCACCGCGGGCCAAGAGCCCGGAGCGGGGATGGCGAATCTAATGGCGGCCAGAGACAGGAGACAGGCTCGCGCTAGCGGCGGCAGTGGCGCCGAAGAAATGTGGTCCGGAGACCAGCGCTTGTGTCCCTATCGGAGCCAGCTTCACGACAGACACGAATTTGTCAGCCGGCCTGGGCGGCTAACCGTGTTGGCTGCTTGTGTGTTCTGAATCTTATACAGAATGTCTGTGAACCTCTACAGAACCTCACTCCTGGCCCAGTACTACCTGGGAGCCCAGCCCACATGTCTGGCAGGTATGCGATGATGTTGCGTGTCGCAAGGCGAGGTTAGTGAACGTACGTTGTTTCAGAATCAGATTCAGAAAGAGATTTATTGCCAAGTATGTTTGCACATACAAGGAATTTGTTTTGGTGACAGGAGCATGCAGTACACAGAATCAGCAACAACACACAGAGACCATCAAACAATACAAAACAGTTACACAGATGATTTAAATAAGGGCCTATGGGTATAAAAAATTAAGAAATACAATACAATTAACATAAGAGTAAAGGTATAGAGTGTAAAGTTATGTGTGTATGTAAATATGTACAAGTAAAAAATAAGAATAGACTATTGTAGTAAAAGGTATGTGTTATATACAGCAAGATGAAATATAATTTAATTTAGAAAAAATTGTATAAAAAGAGATGTGTATTATCTGCAGGATAATCTGCAGCAGTTAATTGAACGTACAATTTTTGCACACAAGTTCTTAAAGGTGTATGTAAAAAACATTTAACTGTTCAAGAGGTAGACAGCCTGAGGCAAGAAGCTATTTTGTGTCTGGTTGTTTTGTTGTTTAGTGCTCTGTAGCGCCGACCAGATGGCAGCATTGTGAAGAGATGATGGCTTGGATGTGAAAGGTCCAGGGTGATTTTCTGAGCCCTTTTCCTCACTCTGGATGTATACAGTTCTTGGATGGTGGGCAGGGGAGCACCAATGATCTTCTCAGCAGTCCGAACCGTCCTCTGTAGTCTTCTGATATCTGACTTTGTGGCTGAGCCAAACCAGACATTGATGGATGTGTAGAGGACAGACTCTATGACTGCTGAGTAAAACTGTTTTAGTACAGTTTGTGGTAGGTTGAATTTCTTCAGTTGATGTAAGAAAAACAACCTCTGCTGAGATCTTTTAGCAATAGAGCCAATGTGATTCTCCCCTGGTGATGGTGGTGCCCAGGAACCTGAATGACTCCCCTGCTGCCACAGTGCTGTTCATGATTGTGAGAGGGGGGAGTGCAGGGGAGTTTCTCCTGAAATCCACAATCGTCTCCACTGTTTTAAGCTGTTTATGTTCAGCTCCAAGTTGTTATGACTGAACCAGACAGACAGCTGCACAACCTCCTGTCTGTAAGCAGACTCATCACCATCCTGGATGAGGCCAATGAGTGTGGTGTCGTCTGCGAACTTCAGAAGTCTTACAGAAGGGTCCTGGGCAGTGCAGTCATTTGTGTTCTCAAGGGCGAACCCCATCTTTCGGCTCGACACAACGTCGAGAGACCGACAGAAAGGGAACTCTGGTCTGTTAATAGTTCCCAGGATATCAAAATCTTCTTAAGGTGGTTTTCATACTTGGCTTCTAAACGTTGGAATAGCCTCCCCAGCCAGGTTCGGGATTCAGACACACTCAATCAATTTAAAACTAGACTAAAAACTCATCTCTTTAATATAGCCTTCACGTTACTCAATGATAAAACGGTAAACTCACCGTAAGCAGTAAATGCAGCAATATAGTTGCCTGTCGGAACCGAACACACACACATCCATCATTTTTCACTTTCATACACTTTTTGTGAGAAGCCACTACTATGTTATCAGTTTTTGCTTTTCATGTCCCGTCCTCGGGTTCCCGAGGACACCAGAAGTTGTCAGTCCAAGCACCAGTTCCGACCTGATGCTCTTCCCAGTAGAGCCAGATGCTCGTGATGATGGGCAATTCACCTGATGACAACTACAGCCACAACCTGTCCTACAGACATCCAGAACCAGAATAATATTGGACAGATCTAAATATCTCCTTACTAGTTCTTTCCTCTTTTCATTAACCAGCCCGGCAAACTGTTTCAGATGAATCTCACAGTTTACAGTAATTATTCTCTCTATAGTTGCAGTAATGCTATTTTAATATTCCAGAGTAAAACTGTCTCTCCAGGTTGAGTCAGGCCTCTCCAAAGTATTTTTTTCTCAACTCTTATACACGTATACATTATTAAGCGAATTGATCAGTGTAACACAGGTTCTAAGCAAGGAAGGAAGGAAGAGGACGAGGTTGGCTTGACTACTACTGGCTTTTATTATCACTTGTGTTTCACCCGATGTTGCGTCAATCACGCTTTCACAAAAGTATCACATTAAAATAATAATCTACAGTCTTCGGGTAAGAATCCTTCAATCTCTCTCGAGCAGTCCTGTGTTCTTGTCGCCAGTAGTAGTCCTTATCTCTCTCGCTGTAGCTTTGCTTCCTCTCAGCCTTTATGCTCCTAAACGTCACTTACTGGAATGTGACACAGGTGTTTGTCATTTGCACTTGACCCACTTACTGCTCGTCTCCCAACGAGCCCCAGGAACTTTCTCACCTCCTTTTTGGTCTTAGGTCTCGGACAGGTTACACCTGCTGCAGTCTTATTAAACCCAGATACCTGACCTTTACCCGCCCAATTGCACACTTCTTCGGATTGGCCGTGAGACCGGCCTCCCTCAGCAACCTCAGGACTGCCCTCAGATGCTCCATATGCCGGCATATGGCATATGTAGCATGGGGACAGAGGATACGGTCCATGAGGCGCTGAAAAGTGGCCGGCGCCCCGGACAATCCGAACGGAAGGGTGGAGAATTGGTGTAATCCGAACGGCGTGGTAAAGTCTGATTTTTCTTTAGATACAGGCGATAGGAGGATCTGCCAGTACCCTTTTGTTAAATCCATTGTCGAATAAAAACGAGCGGTGCCCAGCCGATCAACCAATTTGTCAACGGCTTTGCTTGTCCTGAGCCTGTAACAAATTCAACATAGATAGCCGCCCCAGTGTATGGAGTTTTGTTCACAGGTCCAGGACATACTGAATTTTGCTTTGAGAAGTTCCGTCCTCCAAATTTTCTTTTAGGACATCTAAAACCCCTCTGGGTTGGCGTCCGTAAAGAAGCTCAAAGGGGGAAAACCCTGTGGAGGCTTGTGGGACCTCTCGTACAGCGAATAAGTGGGGTTCCAACCCTCGGTCCCAATTTTTGTGCGATTAAATCGTTCCACCAGCCCGTCCGTTTGTTTGTGAAAGACGCTGGTGCGAATCGATTTAATACCCAATAACTCATACAGTTCGCGTATCGTACATGACATGAATGCCGTGCCCAGATCCGTGAGTATTTCCTTCGGAATCCCCACGGGGGAGAGTAAGCGAAACAGTGCATCCGCACCGCCTCAGGATATCGTGTTGCATAATCAACAAGGCAATAAGATGTCCTCTCGCTGATCGCTCTAATGGTCCGATGAGGTCCATAACAATTCGTTCGAAGGGGACCTGCATTATCGGAAGTGGGCGCGACGGCGCTTTTGGGGAGGCTGGTGGAATAACCACCTGTGCACGTTGTCGTGAATGCCCGGCCAAAAAATTGGGCCATGAGGCGATTTAGGGTGGTTGTCAGGCCTAAATGTCCTGCCATTGTATCACAATGAGCCGCCTGGAAAATCATTTCCCGATAGCTTTTCATAACTAATAATTGGCTTGTATCTTCCTTGGTCTGAGGGTCTTGGATACCACCGGTTGTTCATAAAAGCGAAATACATATAGGAAAGCGGTCGTGCGGGTTGGAGCGGCTAGCAGTCGATGCAGCTGACCTGCTCAAAAGCCGTTTTATGGTTTCGTCCTGAGTCTGTTCCAGGGGAAAGTCATTGCGCTCCAAGAGGATCAGCCTCTCGATTTCGCTCTGTTCCCCTGGTTCAGTTACAGACGGACCCAGTTCAGCTTCTCCTGCCTGCATGAGCGCACCCTTTCCTCGCTTCCTCTTACCCCAAGAGACATCCGCACACAGTAACCCCAATAATTTATTAACAGCCGACCAATTCGTTCCCAGAATCACGGGATGTCGGAGGTGTGCAATTGTTGCAGTTGGTTAATTACTATAATATAGTACAGTTTACTATAGTAAATAGTAAATCATATTTAGATATTTAATTTATCAATTTGGTAGTTATTACAGCTGAATTTACTGTATGGTAATTAATATACTACAGAACACTATAGTAAATACTGAAGTAAACTACACTGTAAACCCAAACAGTATAACTAACTTATAATGGAAAGTACCTGGTACTCAAAATGTGACAAAAAGTTGAACTATCTATTATTATTGAGTTCAATCAACCTATATCAGAGATTTAAATAAACAGTAAATATTTTTACAAGGGCTCTCCTGTTTTTGCCAAGTGGTTGATATCCTTAGGACAACATAATGTTGACCCTGGGACAACATTTAAATCAACCAATCAGATTTCAGAAAAAAATGTACAGTTTATTTTAATTGTAATCTTCCAACCAGGATTAGGTGCTTCTAGACCATTGTTTTTCATTTATTATTTCCCTCTGATTTTAGGGGTAAATTATGGTTAGGGATGGGGTTTGGTGTGGGATTAGGTCTAATTTATAAAAATGTTTTCCTGAGGACATCCTCCACTTGGTAAAATCAGGTCAAGGTTTTACAACTATGCTAAAGTTTAGAGTTTAGGTGACTTGAAAAAAATTCAACCATACTCAAATATTTTAATTTCAAACATACGCCCTCTAGTGCTGGTTTTACCAAAATGTGACTTTGTAGCTGAACGTACACCACTCAGACTCTTTCATTTTTACTTTGAATTACGAGGGCTACAAAAATATGCCAGTCATGTGCAGGTGTGGGGAGTCAAGGATTAGCATCTTTCTTCCACCTTCAAGACCACGGCTGAGGTGAGACCTTTGAGCAAGGCACCGATCCCCTCAACTGCTCCCTGCAGCAACGGCTGCTCTCTGCTCTGGGTGCGTGTTCACGTTGTACATGCGTTACTTACTGCTGTGTGTGTGTGTGCACTTGGATGGGTTAAATGCAGAGCACTTATTCCTAGCATGGAATACCAAACGTCACTTCACTAAAGAAAGTTGCAGAACTAATTAAAGTTGTCAGTACTCAAAACTTTGAGTTGCGTTAAATGAAGATGAACCAAACACTAAATATGTATATATATATATATATACTGTATATATTGTTTTAAATGAATGTTTATTTACAATTTACATTTACTCAAAATAACTAACTATACACTCACTGATGATATTTAAGTTTGCAAATCAGTTGCCTCAAATGTTTGGGAGTTAGTAAAACTTATCAGGGTTTATAGTGTACAATTTTATTTCATATATGAAAAATGGAATTAATCTGTATATACGTTATGTTTTTCTCTTCCCATCAACTTAAACCAATAGCTAAGAATAGCACACTGTAAGCAAGACCAAGCTTGAAATACACAAGAAAAAGTTTGCAGCTCCTCCACCTCATCTTTGAAGACACACTTCAAAGGTTCCATGTTTTCAGCGAAACAATAATGAGCTGTGAAAAGAATGAAAAGAGAAACGGTTTGTAGATGAAGAAAAGACGCCTTGTGTTATTTACTGGTGGCCTATTGGACTTCTCAGAATCTGATACGGTGCCCTTGACCACTGCTGTCTGAAAACCAGTTGCCAGTTTATTAGAGATATAGGTAGGTATTTGAGGTTAATTTTTAGATTAGATTAGATGATTAGATTCAACTTTATTGTCATTACACATATACAAGTACAGTGTAACGAAATGTAGTTTAGGTCTAACCAGAAGTGCAATTAGCAAGTGCAGATATACAGTGTGAATAAATACAGAATACAATATTAGGAAAATAATTTACGATGGGCATGTACTATGAAAATATGACAGTCTGTATGTACTATGAACAATATATACAGAAGGCTATATACAGTGAACATTAGTGTACAGGAGGTTATGAACAGTTAACAATATAGACTATACAATAGTGCAAGTGACTTGAGTGTGCATTAGTTACAGACATAGCTATTAAAGTTACAGTGCAGTAGATGAGTTAATGCAGTTATTAAAGGTACGGTGCAGGACATGAGTTAATACAGTTATTAAAGGTACGGTGCAATACATGAGTAGATGCAGATATATAGTTACAGTGCAGTAGATGAGTTAGTGCAGTTATTGAAGCTATAGTGCAATAGATGAGTAGATGCAGTTAGTTATGCGATAGATGCAATGCAATAGATGAGTTAGAGTGCAGTAGGTGAGTTAGTGCAGTTATTGAAGTTACAGTGCAGTAGATGAGTTAATGCAGTTATGAAAGTAGTCCATTAGTGCAAATGAGCATTCAGTGTAATATTCCTGGTGTGCAAGTGAGCAGTATAGAGTGCAAATGATGCTGTGTGTGTGTAAACAGTCCGGTAGAGCAGATACATGAAGTACTGGTGTGTACAGTTCAGTCATGCATGGCAGCCCTGTAGTGCAATGTAAACATTGTAATAGCAGCATTAAGTTAAAGTTATGAGAGGTAGTGAAATCAGTGGGGAGCAGAGTTCAATAATGAAACAGCTCTGGGAAAAAAGCTGTTTCCTAGTCTGCTGGTTCTTGTCCGGAGGCACCTGAAGCGCCTACCGGAAGGCAGGAGAGTAAACAGTCTATGAGCGGGGTGAGAGGAGTCCTTGAGAATGCTGCGAGCTCGACGCAGACAGCGTTTCTTCTGGATGTCCTCAATGGAAGGGAGTGTAGTTCCTGTGATGCGCTGGGCTGTTTTCACCACCCGCTGCAGTGCCTTGCGCTCAGCAACAGAACAGTTCCCGTACCAGACTGTGACACAGTTGGTCAGGATGCTCTCTATCGTGCAGCGATAGAAGTTCACCAGGATAGTTGAAGACAGTTGGTTCTTCTTCAGTGTCCTCAGAAAGAAGAGACGCTGGTGAGCCTTCTTGACCAGGCATGAGGTGTTGGTGGTCCAGGACAGGTCCTCCGAAATGTGGGTCCCCAGGAACTTAAAACTGGAAACACGTTCAACAGCCGTCCCGTTAATGTGGATGGGGTCGTGTGTGCCTCCTTTCGCCTTCCTGAAGTCCACGATGATCTCCTTTGTCTTGGAGGTGTTAAGGAGCAGGTTGTTGTTTGAGCACCATGTGGCCAGGTGCCGTACCTCTTCCCTGTAAGCAGTCTCATCGTTGTTTCTGATGAGACCAATCACTGTTGTATCGTCTGCAAACTTGATGAGGGAGTTAGATCCATTCAGAGGCCTGCAGTCGAGTGTGAATAGGGAGTAGAGAAAGGGGCTCAGTACGCAGCCCTGTGGTACACCAGTGTTGAGGGTGGTTATGGTGGAGCAGATGTTGCCTAACCTAACAAGCTGAGGCCTATTCGTCAGGAAATCCATAATCCAGTTGCAGGTTGAATTGTTAATGCCTAGGTTTCCAAGTTTGATGATTAGCTTGGAAGGGATTACGGTATTGAATGCAGAGCTGAAGTCTACAAACAGCATGCGTGCATAAGTGTCCTTATTGTCCAGATGTGTGAGCACGGAGTGCAGCGCCATGGACACTGCATCATCTGTGCTCCTATTGCTACGGTAGGCAAATTGGTATGGGTCCAGTGTGGATGGTAAAGAGTCTTTTAGGTGTGACAGGACCACCCGCTCGAAGCACTTCATAACAATGGGTGTGAGTGCTACAGGGCGGTAGTCGTTCAGGCATGTCGGGCTGGAATGTTTCGGAATGGGCACAATGGAGGTGGATTTGAAACATGCTGGAACCACTGCTTGGGCGAGGGACAGGTAAAGGATGTCCGTGAAGACCCCAGCGAGCTGCTCCGCACATGCCCTGAGTACGCGACCAGGGATGCCATCAGGGCCAGCAGCCTTGCGCGCATTTATCCGGCTTAGTGCAGTGAAAACATCTGTGGAATTTACTGTGATGATTGGGTGGTCGGTGGAAGGTGTGAGCCTGGTGGCGGGTTCCTTATTGTCTCTCTCAAAGCGTGCATAAAAGTCATTAAGCTCGTTCAGAAAGGCAGCATCTGTGGTTATGGGGATGGAGTGGTTTGTCTTTATAGTCACTAATGGCCTGGATGCCCTGCCACATGCGTCGAGGGTCAGAATTGGTAAAATGCTCCTCTAGCTTCAACTTGTAGCAGTGCTTGGCCTTTTTGATGCCCCTCTTCAGATTTGCCCTGGAAGTACTATAGGCCTGTGCATCACCTGATCTGAAGGCGGTGTTGCGTGCTTTCAACAGGAGGCACACTTCCTTGTTCATTCATGGCTTCTGATTAGGGTATATGGTGATCTGCTTTTGATTTGTGACACTATCAATGGTGGTATTGATGTAGTCCAATACAGAGGAGGTGTAGCTGTCTATATCCGTGTGAGAGCCACTGGTGGCCTGAGAAGCAAACATACTCCAGTCTGTGTGTAGAAACCTTTCCTGGAGTGTGAAGTCTGCCCCCGCAGGCCACACCTTGATTGTCTTCACTGATGGCTTCACACGATTAATGAGAGGTGAATACTTGGGGGTGAAGAACAAAGAAAGGTGATCAGATTGACCCAAGTGGGGGAGGGGTGTCGCGGCGTAAACTTCAGCCATGTTTGTATAGACATGGTCTAAAGTTTTGTTTCTTTACTTTAATTTAATTTATAGCTGTCTTTAAAGGCAGCTTTCTTTTGATGAAGTTTTAATAAGCCTTTGATGCACATTGTTGAGCAGATGGTGTTTGTTTTCTGAAGCATGTTCCCTCTTTCAGTTGTTAAGTTCACTGTGGCAGAAATATCAGACTTTTTATTTACTTCACTGTCGATGCAATGTGCATGGCAACATTGAGTGGGTTACATTTTTTTTTACCACAGGACTGTTTGACAAACAGTATAGGTACTGGACACAGATGTAGATTACAGTGGCATGTTCACATTAAAGGCGTGGTGGGTGATCCGGTCCAGATTTTTTTTTGTCATGTTGGTTGGAAATCTCTTTATATCCTGATAGCAATCAAGAAGTTTAATGGTCAAATACTTTGTTTATAATTATGTTTCATCCTTGAAAGAAGTAAAACCAAAAAAACGTTTGCCCAATCAAAAAGTACTGGCCGAACGCTGTGACTGGTCATGTGTACATTTTCAGCCAACATATTGTGCATACCACTGCGCACCCTGTTCAGACAGACATCATATGTCAGCAGCACCGCAGTGCGCTCACATTCAATGTTTCAATGCTGGAAGAATGGCGGACTATCTGCTAATAAGTTTGACTGCTTTTTAGGTAACTTTACTGGAAACACGATTTGTTTACTATTAGGAGATATTTTGATATGGTTTTTAATAATTGTTATTGCTGGTGGATTGATTTGTCAACTATTAGATTTTATTTTTTATCCATGTAGGTTGTGTAAAGTCATGGCACAGCCTTTGGCAATTTGCTGATCTGTTTCACTTTCATGATCTCTTGACCTGCATGCCTTGAATCTTTTCCTAATTTGCCTGAATCCATATTAGACTTCTGCCCTCTCTTTTTTTAATTAACTTGACACAAATGGACATATTTTATATGAATATTTATATTAAATGGAGAGTAAGTACATTGCCACTTTAGTACATGTCTTCTTCAGGGATTGACATTAACACTCGCCAACCTGCCAAATGCAGGTAGATTTCAGGTGTTTCTTAAACAAAAACACACATCGTAGTAGTGTCCAAACTAGAGCAGTACTTCTAAGCTTTGGTGGTTTGAATCCTTCTCAACATTAAACACTTAAATTAGATGGTCTAGTAAGAGTGCATGGCAACATCCAGTCAGAGGTGGGAACTCGATTTAAGATGTTTTATTAATCTCAAAGGTATCCAATTGTGTACAAAATAATAAAGCTCACTATTTTCCCTGGTCTACCTCATGCTCCTGTCCCAACCATTCATTTAATGTTGGGAGCAATGGGTGAGCTTGCATGTTGTAAATTCGCCAGACTTTAACTGAATTGCAACGCATAGCTCTTATAACCTGGCATCAAATGATGGTCTACCTTAAAACGCAAAAAAGATGTACACATGTTAAACCTAAATATAAGAAAATCCATATTTCTGCGCATGCGTGGTGTTCAGTCGTTTCATGAATGGAGGAATGTAAGACGGAGCGGGAGGTGCCAAACTGAAAATCTGTTTTATGAAACATGTCATTTAGAAACTCATACAGTATAAGGTATTTTTGTGATGATTTCAACTTGTTTGCTAGTCCGTCTAAATGCATTCCATGTAGGCCTACACAATATCTCAGATAATTGCACTCTCAAACTAGCTAACAGTTGCTAGAATGCTTAATTTATGATTGCTTGGTCCTTCTGTGCAATCCGAAGCATACAGCATTATATTTTTCGTTGACAGTCATAACATATTTACTTATAACGAATACAAACTCTATAGTTTTGCCTGTAACTAGCTATAAAAGCTAACAAAAAGTATGATTGTAGAATGTAACGTTAAACAATTTTGAAATTGTGTAACGTTATACCACACACATAAATCAGGTGAAGCCCAAACGACATCTAAAGATATGTTTGTTTTCATTTTTTATTGATTGATTTATAATCTTTGCTTTTGTTTTGGATGGCAGGAAGAGCAAACTGATGCAAGAGTTAGACAGACTGAATAACAAAGAGTTAAAGAGAGGTAAGAGATAATGAAGAAAAGTGTAAACCATTTCTTACAACTAAAACACATTGCCCATTCATAAGTACGCCAGAAAATATTTTCTTACTTTCTATAGTCTTACAAAAATGATGAATATGTTTTATAGTCAATGCGTTATTTAACATGATTATTTATCCCAAAAGAAAAATATTTTTTATTCACCTTCGAGTTGTTCAATAACATTTTGATTTATGTTGTATACTTAAATTTGATTGGAAAGTTAATAACTAATTTATAACAATAAGTAATTTAATTTATACAATGTATCATTCAATGAAAATTGCAATGTGTTTGTGATAAAAAAATAGTATTCAGGAATCCTTGAATATACTATTCAAGACAAAAGAACAACAATTTTATAACTTAATTAATGCCTTAATTAAAATTTCTACAGTATTTTATAATATAAACTACATACTGTACACAGTATTATTACAGTTATAGAGGTCAGACCCAAAATTAGAATGGTTAGAATAGCTGGTGTGACCACACAGCTATTATCTATAAGATAATCTTAAATCAGGTGTTTGAAGTCAATTTCATCCGCACAGTGCCCTTAGTTATCTCATATAAAACATTGTGAAGCCGTTCTGACATAAATTAATTTAAATCTACCATACTATTTAATACAGTGAAACTGATTGGGAAAGAGAACTAAGGACTTGTTAAAGACTTGAAGTTAAACTTGAGGAAGACTTGGACTTGATTGTCTTGACTCGGGACTTGTATGCAAAAACTTGAGACTTACTTGTGACTTGCAAAGCAATGACTTGGTCCCACAACCAAGTTTGGTTACGTTGCATTCTATTTAGAAGTCAGAAAGCTCCCAGACCTCTTCAAAACTATCTTAATTTGTTTTCTGAAGATAAACGAAGGTCCTAGGAGTCCTTCGGTGGAGGGTTTATTTTACTCAAGCCATCCAAAATGAATGTGACATTATATCTTAGGTAGTACTGAAACGATTTTTACCTTGAATTGTGGTCCATGGTCTTTCATAAAATGCAAGTCCACATGTTCATGTCTTATAAAGTTAAATTAAAAGTAATCCCCACGATTTCTGATATATTAATGTCTTTTTAAGCAAATCGACCAATTTGTCCAAAAAACTGAATGGTTTTTACAACATTATTACTGTTAATGTACATTTAGCAAAACTGCTTTTCTAGTTCTAATCGCTTTCACGTTCGCTACTCATTTAAGTGCAAACCACTTTCAATGCACAAAACTGCTGTTAAAACGCACAATGCCTGTCTCACTGCTGAAAAATAAGCAGACTGATTGCTTCATATTATCTGTTATAATGTTGTAGATCATGTTCAGTTTCTCATAAATCTTGTGAATTGCCTCATAAAGTCTTACTATATCATCAGGAGGTACATGTATTGCGTTTGTGTTGCATGTGTCTGCTTTTTGAACATTCAAATACCCAACACTTGCATTGTATAAATGACTTTAGCTCACGATGATCTGCTCTACAAATTTCTCTGCAATGGATGCCTTTCCGGTACAAAAATGTGTCTGTTTATTATCGGATATCTTAATTTGCTACTAAAATGCCTGTCAAAGTTTTGAATATTAATTTAAATTTTACTCAGTAGCGAGAGTAATTTAAAATATAAAACGAGAACCAATTGATCAAAAAGCTGTTAACTCTTTCGCCGCCAGCCTTTTTAAAAAGAAGTTGCCAGCCTACGCCAGCGTTTTTCAACATTTTTACCCAGATTTAATGGCTCACAGTACATTGTCTGTAAGGAATATATGGACAAACCATATTTCTAATGAAAGAACAGAGTCTCTGCTTTTAGACATAAGAAACCGTATTCTTCTATCTTTATTTGCTATTTTTTATCACTCCTTAGATGTGGGTAGGTTTCTTAAAAAATGCATCATTTTGATTAAACCGCTGAGATAATTAACGTTTTTTGTCAAAGATTCCGCCCAGATTACACTCAGAACAATCATTAAAAACCGATAAGAAACATACGTTCTAGGTTCTGTACTTTTTCCCAAAGGTGTGTAGTAGCGCCACCTGCTGTAAAACTGTACAAACACTGATTGCCGTAATAACTCGTCTTTGGCAGGGAACCGTTTTTTTTTAAATGACGAGATAACTTGTCAATGGCGGTGAAAGAGTTAATAACTTTGTCAACACTGTCACCAGATGCTACAAAGCAAATTTCATGCAAATCTGACAAATTTTGTAAGAGGAGTTTGAAAAAGTTTGTTTTCTATATAATTCAATATGGTAGACATAAAAAATTGTGGAATAAGATTAATTTGATTTTAATTTGATTTTAAAGTACTGAATTTTCAATTAATAAAATAACTACACAGTACTACACAGGTGTAGGGTATTTGGCATTGGCACAATGGTCAGAATCATGGAAAGAAGCGCTATAAACCCCCCCAACTCCCTTTTGTCCTGGTTTCTAAATACCATCATTAAAAGAACATGGCAAAACCTGGCTCCAAGGGTCTGGTTTTAAGTCTTGAACTCTCAACCAGAGTTTGATAACCCTTTGATTTCTCTGTAGGATATTTACGACCCCTAAGCTTCAAAGCATCGGTGAGCATCAAAGCATCTATGTCTCATCTCTAACTTAACATCTGAGGCTAACCAGAGAAACTTCTCTGACAAATAGGAACTTATGTGATTTAAACTATAATTTTCTGTAAATGTATCTTAATGTCTAGGTTGTGTGTTGGCGCTCGTGCCTTTTTTAAATAGTCTGTAACTGTTAGATATACAGGTTTGATTCAGGTTTTGTTGGTATTCGTATGTCCGAATGAATCATGACTTGATGCAATCAAACTATCCATATTTGATATCTAAATGTTTGTCTTTACAATTCCTCGTTGTTTTGATACATTGTGTGACCATTGAACGCATTACACTCATTATGTTATAGTTTGGTCTGGTATTTTGTGAAGGCTTTTGAGGAGGTCATAAAAATGCAAATTGGCTGATGAGTGGACAAAGAACCTCTCCTCTGCCCAACTATGATTGGTCGACTCACTGAGGGCTTGCCCTTCATGAAGTTTATATATCGGGGGGAGGTGGGAGAGTTTTTCGCTATCTGGAGAAGGAACAATGGACTTATGCTGCCTCGCATGCCTCTGAGCCACGCAACTTTCATTAGGATCGTTGTTCTGAAATCATTTGAAATTTCCATCTCTCCAACCGCATACGAATACATCCACCACAGAGCATGCAAGTTTCCGTATCTATTTTAGAATAGCTGCTTTAAGGTTGTGAATCTTTGGAAAAGATGAATTTTATTTGATGTTCAGAAATCATCTGTCATGCCCTCTCTCTCTCACATCACTCAATTTATCTCTCATTCTCCCTCCACGCTCCCTATCGCGTTTGTGTTTCATGTTTCATATATTTTTTTTGTGCTTATGCGATCGTCTTTATTTTTACCGTTTAGAGTAGAGTTTAATAAAAACTATGAAGACATGTGTGATGGGTTTTCAGTGCTCACGCTCACAAACTGGTCACTTAAACTGTGTTTCGATCTATGCAGGTTTCAGTGCCAAATCCTTGTTTCTCACTCTCCTAGCGCTCAGAATGAGCGTTTAAGAAAACTGATTCTGATCCTGTCCTTAACAAACTTTTTCATTATGTACAATGCCAGTTTTACAAAAAGTGCTGTTTTCAGTGCCAAATACTTGTTTCTCACTCTCCTAGCGCTCAGAATGAGCGTTTAAGAAAACTGATTCTGATCCTGTCCTTAACAAACTTTTTTATTATGCACAAAGCCAGTTTTACAAAAAGTGCTGTTTTCAGTGCCAAATCCTTGTTTCTCACTCTCCCAGCACTCAGAATGAACGTTTAAGAAAACTAATTCTGATCCTGTCCTTAACAAACTTTTTTATTATTTACAAAGCCAGTTTTACAAAAAGTGCTGATTTCAGTGCCAAATCCTTGTTTCTCACTCTCCCAGCACTCAGAATGAGCGTTTAAGAAAACTGATTCTGATCCTGTCCTTAACAAACTTTTTTATTATGCACAATGCCAGTTTTACAAAAAGTGCTGTTTTCAGTGCCAAATCCTTGTTTCTCACTCTCCCAGCACTCAGATTTAGCGTTTAAGAAATCTGATTCTGATCCTGTCCTTAACAAACTTTTTTATTATGCACAATGCCAGTTTTACAAAAAGTGCTGTTTTTAGTGCCAAATCCTTGTTTCTCATTCTCCCAGCACTCAGAATGAACGTTTAAGAAAACTGATTCTGATCCTGTCCTTAACAAACTTTTTTATTATACACAAAGCTAGTTTTACAAAAGTGCAGTTTTCAGTGCCAAATCCTTGTTTCTCACTCTCCCAGCACTCAGAATGAACGTTTAAGAAAACTGATTCTGATCCTGTCCTTAACAAACTTTTTTATTATTTACAAAGCCAGTTTTACAAAAAGTGCTGTTTTCAGTGCCAAATCCTTGTTTCTCACTCTCCCAGCACTCAGAATGAACGTTTAAGAAAACTGATTCTGATCCTGTCCTTAACAAACTTTTTCATTATGCACAATGCCAGTTTTACAAAAAGTGCTGTTTTCAGTGTCAAATACTTGTTTCTCACTCTCCCAGCACTCAGAATGAACGTTTAAGAAAACTGATTCTGATCCTGTCCTTAACAAACTTTTTTATTATTTACAAAGCCAGTTTTACAAAAAGTGCTGTTTTCAGTGCCAAATCCGTGTTTCTCACTCTCCCAGCACTCAGAATGAACGTTTAAGAAAACTGATTCTGATCCTATCCTTAACAAGCTTTTTCATTATGCACAATGCCAGTTTTACAAAAAGTGCAGTTTTCAGTGCCAAACGTACTCGGTTACTAACGTAACCTCGGTTCGCTGAGATACGGGAACGAGTACTGCGTAGCAGGACGCTATGGGGAAAACTCCTTTTCTCCAATGACTGAAGCTTTATAATAACGCAGCGAAAATGCTGCACGGCCATTGGTGCGTGTAAAGTAAAACTTTACGCCAATGGCAGCGAAGCTGCACGGGCCTATGGCGATGGCGCCCGCCAAAAGGGGCGGGGCTCATGGCTATATAAGCAGACACATCGCCGTAGGAACCTCAGGTTATTTCGACTGAAGCGACGACCATATGCAGCTTGTGAGCACGGCCAGGAACGCAGTACTCTATCCCGTATCTCAGGGAACCGAGGTTACGTTAGTAACCGAGTACGTTCCCTATCGATACTTCACTCGTACCGCGTAGCAGGACGCTATGGGGAACCAGTATAATCCTGCCGTGCCACAAGTAGAACGAAAAACATCATATAATACCGGAGCCGTAGCTCGAGTATTTGTATAATGCAGAGAAGCCCTGTAGAAGACGGAAAAGCCAGGCTAATAGGTGGCTTAATCCAGTTAATCGTCCTAAGAATGTGCCAGATGCCAGTGTGGTTGAGAGCAACCACGGTCCAGCAGTCTAGTCTTAAGCAGAAAGGACCCGGGCCTGTAAGGCCGGAATGTCCAGACTGTAAAATCTGGTAAATGTAGAAGGCGAGGCCCAGCAAGCCGCCGCACAAATATCCGCTATGGAGACTCCGCTAGACCATGCCCATGAAGAGGCAACGCCTCTAGTAGAATGGGCCCTTACTCCCGTGGGGCATTGAAGGCCCAAGGAAGAATATGCCAGCGCGATAGCCTCAACTAGCCATTTAGATAGTCGCTGCTTGGTGACCGGGGACCCTTTGGTGCGGTCACCGAAGCAGACAAAAAGCTGTTCCGACTTCCTGAAGGCGGCGGAAAGCTCAATGTAAATTTTTAGCGCTCTGACTGGGCAGAGCAGATAAAGCTCCGGGTCCTGCTCGGAGGGGGGGAACGCAGATAATGTCACCACCTGTGCTCTAAACGGAGTAGAAAGCACCTTAGGTACATAACCGTGTCTTGGTTTGAGGACTACCCTAGAGTCATCAGGCCCAAATTCAAGACAGGAGGGGCTCACAGAGAGCGCCTGTAGATCACCCACACGTTTTACCGATGCTAACGCTAGAAGCAGTGCGGTTTTTAGTGTTAGGGGGCGGAGGTCTACGGACTGTAGAGGCTCGAAGGAAGAACCCTTCAGAGCTCTCAAAACAGTAGGTAGGTCCCATATAGGAACGGTGAGGGGACGAGGGGGACGTAGCCGCCTGGAACCACTCAAGAAACGAATAATCAAGTCAATTGATTCTGCGATTGCTGCCACATATACCTTGAGTGTTGAAGGGGAGGGCCCTTATCCAACAGCTCTTGCAGGAATGACAGAATTATTGATATATCACAGGATTCTGGGTCGGTGCCGCGAGTTACACACCAGGCGGAGAAGACAGACCACTTAAGGGTATAGAGTCGTCTCGTAGACGGCGCTCTAGCCTGTGATATTGTGTTCATGACACTCTCGGGGAGAATCGTAGGCCCCAGTCGAGTGGCCAAAGGTGCAGCGCCCAGAGCTCTGGCTGGGGGTGCCAAATGGTGTTGCCTGCCTGAGAGAGGAGGTCCCGTCTCAGGGGAATAGGCCACGGGGCTGCTACGAGCAGCTGAGACAATTCCGCAACCCAAGGCTGGTTCTTCCAGAGTGGGGCTACGAACAGCACTTTGTGCGCTTGTTCCGTGATCCTCCTGATCGTCTGTGGTATAAGAGCGATCGGGGGGAAGGCGTAGAGGAGCCGGTTGGGCCAGTTGTGGGCCAAGGCGTCCTTGTCCTTTGAAAAATAGGTTGGGCAATGAGAGTTGTCTTTTGAGGCAAAAAGGTCGACTTCTGCCCTGCCGAAGACCTCCCAGATTTTCTGTACCGACCTGGGGTGGAGCGTCCATTCCTCTGAAGGGACATTGCTCCGGGATAGCATATCTGCTCCCTGGTTCAGTCTGCCCGGTACGTGAGTTGCTCTCAGTGAGCGCAGATTGCACTGCGCCCATTCCAAGAGGCGAAGTACAAGGGAGAAAGGGCGTTTTGAGGAGAGGCCTCCTTGGTGATTTATGTAGGAGACCACTGTCATGCTGTCTGATCGGATTAAGACTTGGCAGTCCCGTAAGACCGGCAGGAAGTAGCGAAGGGCCAGCCATACTGCCTGCATTTCCAGGTAGTTGATGTGCAGCCCCTTCTCCTGAATCGACCAGTGGCCGAAGGCCGGTGCACCGTCGCACAGCGCTCCCCAGGGGCACACCCTGCTCCAACCAAGGAAGATCCTTTCATGAGGCTAGAGCAGTTATGCAGATTTGGTCCACCCGGACGCGTAGGCGTCCATGACGCCAAGCGTGTGGCGGAACTCTTTGTTTCAGCCAGTACTGCAGTGGACGCATCCGAAGAACGCCTAACTGCAGCACTTGAGAAGCGGAGGCCATGAGACCCAGCATCCTCTGAAACGACTTGAGGGGGCGAGACGCTCCCAGTGTGAAAGAAGCCGCGAGCCGCCGTATAGCCAGGGCGCGGTCTGGCGCGATCCTGGTCGTCACACGACTCGAGTCGAAAACCGCCCCCAGGAACGAAATGCGTTGGCTGGGGGACAGAGAGCTCTTGGCAAAGTTGATTCTTAGCCCCAGGCATTCTAGATGGCTGAGAAGAAGGGATCTGTGGGACCTTAGCTCTTCCTCTGACTGCGCTAGAACAAGCCAGTCGTCGAGGTAGTTCAGAATGCGGATTCCCGTCTGCCTCAGAGGGGATAGAGCCGCGTCCATGCACTTCGTGAAAGTGCGAGGAGCTAGAGACAGTCCGAACGGAAGGACCCTGTATTGATATGCAACCCCCTCGTAAGCGAATCTCAAGAATCGTCTGTGGTGGGGAGCTATCTGGATGTGGAAGTATGCATCTTTCAGATCCAGGGAGAATAACCAGTCCCCTGGGCATATTTGCGAGAGGATCTGTTTCAGAGTTATCATCCTGAAGCGCCGTTTCATAAGGGCACGGTTCAGATGTCTGAGATCGAGGATGGGGCGGAGACCGCCATCCTTCTTGGGTACGAGGAAGTAACGGCTGTAGAAGCCTGACTCGGTTTGATCTGGGGGAACCAGTTCTATGGCTCATTTGTCCAGCAAGTTCCTCAGCTCCGTGCGCAGAACGTGTGAATTCGCGTTCTGAACCTGGGTTGGGATGACCCCGCGGAACCGCGGGGGTCTGCGAGCGAATTGGAGTGAATATCCTCGAGATATTATCCCCAACACCCACGCCGATACCCCGGGTATGGCCTGCCAGGCCTCGGCCCGTATGGCAAGGGGTTGAATGCATTGGGGAGGCAAGCCGCCTTTTGGGGGCTTGACTTCCGCTGAGAGTGGAAGAGGAAGGTTGCTCTTTTTTTGAAAATGTTTGTGTTTTATTAAAGTGTCCGCTATAACAGCGGTAGGTTGTGCAGGCATTAAAACAGGCCCGGTTACCCTGAACAAACATACATTTATGCCGGCACCCGGAACAGAACGGGGTGCTTGGGCACACAATAGAGATTTCTTGGGAGGAGGTCCAGCCGGACACGATCTCCTCCTCTTCCTCTTCCTTGCTTCGGTCTCAGGAGGATGCCTGAGGCGCCGGGTCCAGCGTGATCTTGGGCCGGGGTCCCTCGACTGCCGGTCCAAAGAGGCTGTTGGCTGAGATGGGAGCGTCGAGGAAGGGGACCTTGTCTGCCTCCTTGATCTCCGTGAGCGTCAGCCACAGATGGCGTTCGAGAACCACGAGACTGGCCATCGATCTGCCTATTGCCTGGGCTGTGGCCTTGGTGGCGCGTAGAGCCAGATCCGTCGCACTCCTCAGCTCCTTGAAGGGCGCACTGTCAGTGCCGGACTCGTCCATTCCTTGGAGAAGTTTGGCCTGGTACACCTGCAGTACTGCCATGGAGTGCAGAGCGGAAGCCGCTTGGCCAGCGGACGAGAATGCGCGTCCAGCGAGGGCCGATGTGGTCTTACATGGCTTTGAGGGGTGAGACGCTTTTGCCTTCCACCCGATAGCTGAGGGCGGACACAGATGTGCAGCCACAGACTCTTCAAGGGGAGGCAGCTTCTCATAGCCTTTTTCCTCTGCGCCATCAATGGAGGTGAGGGCGGAGGAAGAAGAAGGTCGTAGACGGGCCGCATAAGGGGCGCGCCATGACCTGGTGAGTTCGTCGTGAACTTCCGGGAAGAACGGTGAATTTTGCTGCCGAGGGCCCGTGCGACGCCCCGGCAGAAACCATTCATCCAGACGGCTGCGAGTGGGTTCCTCCGGAGAGGACCACTCTAAGCCCAGCTCTTCCACGGCCTTAGCGAGAACCCGAAAAAGCTCGGTATCCGCGCTAGGCGCGTGTCTGCTGTGCTCTACAGACGGAGAGGGGGCGGGGTCAAAAACTGAGCCCGATAGCTCCTCCCCGTCTGAAGCCGCTAACGACATGCTGTCGTCTTCCTCGAGTTCGCTTCCACCAAACGAGACTACGTCACCGGCGGATGCCGGCGGCGCAGTCCCGCCCGAGAGAAACGAACCGGAGAAGTTTCTCTCTGTGGAGAAGGCGAGGCACGCCGAGGGGACGTGAGCTCGCCTTTCCCCGAGCGCTTAGTTCCTCTTCCCCGCCGCTCCATCCCGGCAGGGTGAAGCGGGAGGGAAGGAGGCGCGGAATCGCTCTCTGAAATGAAAGCTATCCCCGAGCGCAGAGAGGAGAGACTCATGCTCTCACAATGAGGGCATTCTGTCTCTCCGAGTGCGTCCTGAGCGTGGGAAACCCCCAAGCACGAGACGCACTCGCCGGGCCCATAAGCGGCGTGGAGGCGGACCCCGAGAGCACAGCTTCGCTGCCATTGACGTAAAGTTTTACTTTACACGCACCAATGGCCGTGCAGCATTTTCGCTGCGTTATTATAAAGCTTCAGTCATCGGAGAAAAGGAGTTTTCCCCATAGCGTCCTGCTACGCAGTACGAGTGAAGTATCGATAGGGAATCCTTGTTTCTCACTCTCCTAGAATGAACGTTTAAGAAAACTGATTCTGATCCTGTCCTTAACAAACTTTTTTATTATTTACAAAGCCAGTTTTACAAAAAGTGCTGTTTTCAGTGCCAAATCATTGTTTCTCACTCTCCCAGCACTCAGAATGAACGTTTAAGAAAACTGATTCTGATCCTATCCTTAACAAGCTTTTTCATTATGCACAATGCCAGTTTTACAAAAAGTGCTGTTTTCAGTGCCAAATCATTGTTTCTCACTCTCCCAGCACTCATAATGAACGTTTAAGAAAACTGGTTCTGATCCTATCCTTAACAAGCTTTTTTCATTTGCACAATGCCAGTTTTACTAAAAGTGCTGTTTTCAGTGCCAAATCATTGTTTCTCACTCTCCCAGCACTCAGAATGAACGTTTAAGAAAACTGATTCTGATCCTATCCTTAACAAGCTTTTTCATTATGCACAATGCAAGTTTTACAAAAAGTGCTGTTTTCAGTGCCAAATCCTTGTTTCTCACTCTCCCTGCACTCAGAATGAGCGTTTAAGAAAACTGATTCTGATCCTGTCCTTAACAAACGTTTTCATTATGCACAATGCCAGTTTTACAAAAAGTGCTGTTTTCAGTGCCAAATACCTGGTTGATCCTGCCAGTAACATATGCTTGTCTCAAAGATTAAGCCATGCAGGTCTAAGTGCACACGGCCGGTACAGTGAAACTGCGAATGGCTCATTAAATCAGTTATGGTTCCTTTGATCGCTCCCAGTTACTTGGATAACTGTGGTAATTCCAGAGCTAATACATGCACAAGCGCTGGTTCAGCTGCAAACCCACATGTGTTGTTTTGGGAAACATATACAAATGTTGAAATATTTTTTGCACAGCTGAGAGTGTTTCTTGATGAACGATTAGGCAGCCAGCAGGATTTATCCTTTGCCTTAAGCACTAAACAGGCTGCTAAAGAACCGGCTGCTCAATTCTTTGTGCGTTTTAAGAAAGCGTGGATTGAAGATTCTAAATTGCCATTAAATAATGAGATAAGGCCTTTGTTTGTTAACACTTTGTTAAATAACATGAATACAAAACAAGCGCAATTGATTAGGATCACAACGTCAAACTTGCATGACATGACTCTAGATGCTCTAGGAAAGCGAATTAGGGAACTTGATGCTTCTGGTGGATTTGCAATCAAATCTGAGGGTGCAATGTTTGCAGGCTTTCGTGAAAAACGGAACAATGAGCAGAATTTTGCAAATCCACAGCAGCCACACTCTAGCCAAAAGAAGAAGCTAGACATTATTTGCTTTCACTGTGGAAGGAGGGGCCACTTTAGACGGGAGTGTAGACTGTTGCACAACTTTGAGTCACCCCAGCCGAACTCTGGTGACAACACAGCTCAACACACACACACACCACAGCGCGCACCGCAGCGCAGACATGACAACACGGCTGATTCATATTCGACTCAGTGGCACTCAAACCACGCCTAGGGGTGCCCGCAGAGTGATGTCAGTTCTGATTTATGTATGGTGACTTTGTCGTTTTCGAATAGAGGAGAGGACTTGCCTTATTTTTCGCTTTTGGTAAATGGGCAGCCTCAAACATTTCTGCTTGATACAGGTGCAGATGCTTCATCTATGACCTCTAACAGCTATGAAGGTCCCATAACTAATCAAATTATTCACTCTGTGGGAATTTCAGGAACTGACATTGCCTGTGCTGTCACACCCCCAGTGGAGGTTAGAGCAGACGGCATCACACCTTTCTTCCACAAATTCACAATTATTCCTGGCGCTCCATTAAATCTTTTAGGTCGTGATATGATGCATAAATTAGGCATGGATATTAAGTTTACTGATAACAAGGTTGTTTTTTCTTTTCTGTCTAGTCTACAGGCATCCGTTGATCCTTTGCCAACAGGTGGACAACCAAGCGGTTCACAAGTGCCTGCCTCCGGTGGCAGCGTGCCTACACGGGTAGACTCCATGATTAACCCTTTGTTATGGTCTCAGTTCAAGGATGACACTGGTTTCATTGACATGGAACCTTATAGGGCTAAACTGAAAACTAACAAGCCTGTCTACATTAAGCAATACCCTTTGTCTAAAGATAAGGAAGTTGGTATTACGCCATTGATTGAAAATTTTGTCAAACAGGGTGTCCTCAAACTGACACATTCACCATATAACACACCGATTAATCCGGTAGTGAAAGCTGATGGGAAAACTTGGAGATTAACTCAAGATTTAAGAGCAGTAAATCAGTTAATCATACCTCTTGCACCAATTGTGCCAGATGTTTTGACAGTTATGAATTCTGTACCACACTCACATAAGTATTTTACAGTAATTGATTTGTGTGCAGCTTTTTTCTCTGTGCCTGTACACCCAGATACTCAGCCTTTGTTAGCTTTTACATTTAAAGGACAGCAATATACATGGAAACGCCTTGCACAGGGCTACGCAGACTCACCAGCTGTTTCCTCTGCAGCAGTGCACAGAACTTTGGCCAAAATGACTGATTTGCCTTCAACAGTGTGTGTGCTTCAGTTTGCAGATGACATCCTCGTGTCAGGAGAAACGGAGGAGGACTGTGAAAAAGCATCTGTTATTGTTTGCAATGTACTTGCTGAGACAGGATTCAAAGCCTCAAAGGACAAACTGCAATGGGTGAAAACTAAAGTGACCTATTTAGGACATGTGTTGATGCAGGGTCTTAGAGCAATATCTACAGACAGGGTCCAGCTGATCAGAAAGGTTAAGTCCCCACGAACAGTGCAGCAGCTACAAAGCTTTCTGGGACTGATTAACTATTGTAGACAGTGGATACCTGACTGCGCGCTTCACGACAGACACCTGAGGGGTCTGATTGATCACAAAACTCCGCCAAACACAGCGTTGAAGTGGACTGCGGAAGCTGATGAACATTTCAATGCTTTGAAAACAGCCATCACAACAGCACCTGCACTAGGCCTGCCGGACTACACCAAGCCTTTTCACTTGCATGTTAGGGAGACAGATGGTGCGGCTCTGGGGGTCCTATTGCAAGAGCATGGCTCCACATATAGGCCAGTTGCATATCTGTCTAAAAAATTAGATAACATAGTCACAGGTATGCCAGCATGTCTTCGTGCTGTTGCGGCTGCTGCTCTGATTGTACAGATGGCTGAGAAAACTGTGCTGTCACACCCTTTAACATTATATGCGTCCCATCAGGTTGGTGCAATTTTACACAACATGCAGACACAACACATGACAGCGCAAAGGCGCTCAGGTTATGAGGCTACTCTGTTGGCAACGAAGAATCTTAGCATTCAACCTACAGCAAACATTAACCCTGCTTTGCTGAGTCTTTTGGGTATGGTAGACATGGCTGATTATAATGTTGAACATGATTGTATCTTTGAACTGACTACCTCTTATACTTCTAGGGTCGATCTGTTGGATACGCCCCTAGAGGGGGGAGAACATATTTATGTTGATGGGTCTTGTTCAAAGCCATCTGACGGTGTCTATCTCTGTGGCTACGCTGTGGTTTCCGGGTCAGGAGAGGTAAAAGAAGCTTTTGCTCTAGACTACAATTCGGCACAAGCAGCAGAGTTGATAGCATTAATACGGGCCTGTGAGCTGATGACAGGAAAGAGAGTGACAATTTTTACTGACTCTAAGTATGCGTGGAGTGTTCTTCACCATTATGCAAAAATGTGGGAAGCAAGAAGTTTCACAACTGCTGATGGAAAGCCAATAGCACATGCAAATCTGATAGGACAGTTGACTGAGGCAGTTCAGCTCCCACTCGAAGTGGCCATAGTAAAGGTCAAGGGTCATGCTTCAGGGGAGGATGAACAGGCTATAGGCAACAGGTGGGCTGACCAGGCCGCAAAAGCAGCAGCCCAAGCTCAGATTAAATCACCATTTCATCAGAAAGATGAAACACAGGTAGCAATGACAGTGCACATAACGAATGTACCTGACATTGACATCAAAATCCTGCAAAGTCAACCAACACAGGGAGACTTAGAGCATTGGAGCAAAAATGTTTGTGCTCCTGACACAGAAGGAATCATAAGAGATGAACAGGGTAGAATTGCACTACCAAAATTAGGGTTAATTATCCTAATTAGACATTACCACGGGCTATCTCACACCAGTTGTGCAAAAGTAGTTCAAGCAATTAATCGATTGTATTGCATTGCTGATGTCCATAAGACTGCAAAGCTTATGTTAGATGCATGCTTAACATGTGCTCAGGTAAATCCGCACAAATCAGCTAAGCACGATGCATTGACACATCCGGAAGCTCCTTTTCAACACCTACAAATTGATTTCACGCACATGCCGCCAATAGGTAATTTAAAATATCTTTTGGTAATTGTTGATCGATTCTCAAAGTGGCCTGAAGCATTTCCATGCGCAAAGGAAGATGCTAAAACAGTTGTAAAAATCTTAACGAAGGAGATTGTTCCCCGGTGGGGTATACCCTCCATTTTGGAATCGGATAACGGGACGAGCTTCACGTCAAAGGTAACGCAGCTCTTAGCGAAAGCGTTGTCTATTGATTGGCATTTTAATATTCCGTACCATCCGCAAAGTGCAGCAGTCGTGGAAAGAAGTAATCGAACACTAAAAACACGCCTGACAAAAGCGGTACTTGAAACAGGGAAAAAGTGGGTTGATTTGTTGCCCGCAGTTTTGACAGAAATAAGAATGACTCCATCTTCCACGACAAAACTGTCTCCCTTCGAAGTACTAATGGGTAGACCTTTCCCGACCCCGTGGGTCAAAGGCCGGTCTGGTATTTCTTCCTTAGGTGACTTGGAGGTGATCCAGGAGGACTACGTGACTTCCCTAGTCGAAAAGTTAAATTCTATATGTGCTGATGTTTCTTTGTGTCTTCCTCTTCCCTCAGAACAGCCTACTCATAACTTTGTTCCAGGACAGAAGGTCTTTGTGAGAAGTCTGAAGCCAACAAAGGTCGGAGAATCAAAGTACCACGGACCAGCGACTGTGATTGCTGTCACACGGACAGGAGTTCTGACGGACCACCAGCCACAGTGGATACACGCTTCGAGACTGAAGTTGTGTCTTCAGGAGAGCAGGCAAGCTCCAATTTAAAATAGAATCTCACAAAGGGGATTCACCTTGCTGCACCTCAGGGTGGAGAAAGCACTGACTAAGCTGAGGAAAGAACTACCTTTCGTGAGGTGGGGGCCACCCAAAGCAAGAAGATATAAGGCCCATTGAGCCAACAGTGCTGACTCCTTAGCTTCCCCTGGAATGCACCAAGGGCCAAATTAAAAAAAAAATTGTAAAAAAGGGAAATTGTTATCCTTAAGTGAAAAATTTCTATGGATCTCTTGGATATCAATTCTTATACTGCATGCACAATCACAGAAGCCCATATTGTGTTTGGTTCAGATATTCTTAAGTCAGTAGAGGCGACATTAGAATACGCCCCTAACCCATCTAGAGTAGTGCTGCAACGTCCTATGCCAGGAAGACTAATTCTTTATGCTTTTATGCTGGAAGGAGGTGAATTACTTGTGAGCAAAAAGGAAGTTACACACCCCCAATAATGTATCCAAGCAGGCCATGGCACCCGTTCAGGCAGCCAGGTATGTGTGGACTGCGAGGAACATTGACAATTCTGATTCTAATAAGTATAATAATCGTTACTGCTATAATTCTAAATCACGAAATAAATTTGTCAAATGAGGGAAATGAAACTCTCGACACTCTGCCGAAAAGGGAAGTGGATGAAAGTTTCCCTGACGATGACCCACTTAAAATCACTCTTAGAGCAGGCAGTACCGCAAGTTTTCTCTGTGATCCAATATCTCTAACTATGGGGGAAAATTACAATACAGAAGCAGTTAGGGAACAATACGGAAAAGATCTGTACATCTGCAAGGGATCTTGTGGGTGGTCACAGGTAACCGCGTATCATGGCCCTGACGCCATAGGCACCGACCCCAGATTTGGGATAAAGATTGTAGAGTTACGTCATAGAGCAATGTGGGGAGGAAACCGCTGTATCTATTGTAATGAAAAAAGGATTGTCCCTGACCATCTCCTTCCTCCCTTGCTAGGTATAGCCCATAGGGAAAGTCATGCATGGGTAATGAATGTTACCATAACCGATGTTACATTGCAGGACACCGGAATTTACTATTGTGCATGGGCCTTAGCAGGGAAAGACGGATATCAGGAAGTTCAAATCACCATAGAACCACCAGAAATACATAAAGTGAAAGACATAATTAAGGAACTAAGTGTAAGCCCGATTCAAAGTTGTTCAAATAAGCAGGGAGAAGCATCACAGGACATTGATTTTTTCATGGGTTCTAATCTCAACCAGGAAACCAAAGAAGTGAGAGTTGCTAAAGCGAAATGTGGTGGTAACTATGCATGTGCCTTAGCCTTGCTGCAAAGAGAGGTAGTAGCAAACGAGGTTAGAGGAGATTGCTGGGTGTGTCTACAGCTCCACTCAATGTGGAGAACGCAAGAGCTCACAGCAGACATGCTTTTAGATGACAACGGTAACTGTGAAATGCCTTCACAAATGTCTTTAATAGTACAAATGGCCCTGAACATTAGAGAAGGAAGACCACCAACATCCATAATTCGAGATTATAACTGTTCATACACAGGAGAACCTTTTCAAGGCCCCACATTTCATGTGCACGCTCACCCTGCAGAATTATGTGTGTGTTCCAAAACAGGCAGACACGTAGTAGGAATGTCTGATTGCAGAAATACTATAACTATTGCTCAGTCCAAAAGCGGAAGTTATAATTGCACCATCAAATATCTCAACAAGACTGCTGAGGGATTTGAATGTCCATTCACACACTTAGATAGTGCCCCAGGAATGGTGTGGGTCTGTGGCGAAACTGCATATTACCATTTAGATGAGAAAGAATGGATAGGTTGTTGCTATGCTGCTATTTTGTCTACAGGGACTAGCATAATGGAAAAGGGAAAGCATAGAACTCTGGCCACATCCTTAAACAGACAAAAAAGGGAAACGAAAATGCCCAAGTATTATGCAGGCCACACGATTAGTGACCCATGGACAACTCCTTGGGAGAATGTTGGCTGGTCCATAGCAGGTTATTTTACAGGGACTGGTACTACGGTCGCTCTGAACAAAATCAATGGTCTGGCATGGCAGGTTCTTTCTCTGGAAAATGACACAGCACAAGCTTTAAATTTAATATCTGCTCAATTGAAGAAAATGAGAGTCGCAGTGGTGCAACACAGGCTTGCTTTAGACATATTGACAGCAGAGAAAGGAGGAGTGTGCAAAATGTTGGGAGTATCTTGTTGTTTTTCAATTCCTGATTACTCAGATAATGTCACTGATGTTGTTAAACATATGAGAGATTCTGTTCGTGAACCTGAAACAGTGAACGTAACATGGTTTAAATGGTTAGACGGTCTGACAGGGGGATGGGGATATTGGATAACCAGTACGGTAATTCCCATTGTCATTACTGGATTGGCTCTGTTGCTATTGTTGCCATGCATGTTACAATGTGTGCTTGGATGTGTTAAAAAATCCGTTTCATCCCTTACAACTGAAGGAACTTATCAAATGATGATGACAAGAACAACTAACAGGTATCAGACTATGCTGATTAGGCGTACACCTGAAGGTTATCGTCCGGAAGATCAGATTCAAACTTGGGGCTCCACTTTTGATGATCTCAGTGATATAGATGAGGATGATAACGATTATGTTCATACGTATGAGTTAGAGCCAGAGCCAGAACCTGAACTAGAATTAGACCCCGAACCAATGCCACAGCTAGAACAAAGTTACATGGAAAATGATGAAGAAATGGACAGACAGAATGGTTATGACGATTCGGTAATTGATCTTGGAACGCTCGATGAGGAGTTCTAGCTATAGTTATTCTTTTGTTTTTGTTTTTATTGATGATGAATTGTTTTGTTATGTTTTTATCACAAATCAGCCTGACTGATTTTCTTTAGCTTAAGTAATGACTGATGTTTTCTCTCATAACAGCTTGCACACCAGAAAACCCAACAAAAATACGCAATTGCAACTATACTTTTATTATTGAGTTTGTATTAACACATTTATTGATTCTATATTAACATGTTATTGATGTACTCTATACTTTGTACTTTAAAGGGACAGGCCTGTTTAGTAAGACCGTTGGTCTGAAAGTGGCCATTGTGAGAAAGTGGATTTCGGCCTTGTCCCGCACATAACCTAAACTGATGTTTTATGCTTTATCTGATCAGTCTCACGATGAATTGTGCTTATCTGTTCATGTCTCACGATGAGTAATACCCAAGAGACATGTCTAACACAGACTGGATGACAGAACTCCGGTCACCGTGCCCTTGAATGTTCTAGATGATGGAGAACAGGGAACTAGAAAATGCTGTCTTAACAAAATAATATGATCCGAGGTCTTGTGATCTTGATACGAAGTCTGGTGATTTTCCATGACCGAATGTTACTTCCTGTTTTATGCATATAAATGATACCCCTAAGATGTAATAAACTTTAGACTCTGATTGAACTGCACATCTCGTGTCTGTGTCATTCTTGGTCTCCAGGCCTGCAACTCTGAAGCTTCAATCGACTCGACTCTTCAACTTAGAATAACTGAATTTAGACTTAGGGGACAAGTAAGAAATAATCTTACATTAACAAAGCCAGTTTTACAAAAAGTGCTGATTTCAGGGCCAAATCTTTGTTTCTCACTCTCCCAGCACTCAGAATGAACGTTTAAAAAAACTGATTCTGATCCTGTCCTTAACAAACTTTTTTATTATGCACAATGCCAGTTTTACAAAAAGTGCTGTTTTCAGTGCCAAATCATTGTTTTTCACTCTCCCAGCACTCAGAATGAACGTTTAAGAAAACTGATTCTGATCCTATCCTTAACAAGCTTTTTCATTATGCACAATGCCAGTTTTACAAAACGTGCTGTTTTCAGTGTCAAATACTTGTTTCTCACTCTCCCAGCACTCAGAATGAACGTTTAAGAAAACTGATTCTGATCCTATCCTTAACAAGTTTTTTCATTATGCACAATGCTAGTTTTACAAAAAGTGCTGTTTTCAGTGTCAAATCCTTGTTTCTCACTCTCCCAGCACTCAGAATGAACGTTTAAGAAAACTGATTCTGATCCTGTCCTTAACAAACTTTTTTAGTATACACAAAGCTAGTTTTACAAAAGTGCAGTTTTCAGTGCCAAATTTACATTTACATTTACATTTAGTCATTTAGCAGACGCTTTTATCCAAAACGACTTACAAGTGGGGTAGGTAATGGAAGCAATTAGGACATCATAAGTACAACAAAAGCATAAGTGCAATCAAAAATAAGGTTCATATAGTCCAACACAGTATACAGAATCATTCATACATTTTTTTTGTTTGTTTGTTTGTTTGTTTTTTTAAAGAAGAGAAGAAAAGAGTAGAGAAGAGAGTTGAGTCAGAACAGATCAGTCAGGTGTCAGATGTTGGCGGAAGAGATGTGTTTTCAGGCGTTTCTTAAAGATGGCTACAGAGTCTGCAGATCTTGTAGCAGCAGGTAGATCATTCCACATAGGTGGAACAGATCCGGAGAAGGTGCGCGAGAGAGATTTTTTACCTTTATGGGATGGCACCACAAGACGCCGTTCGTTTGCAGATCGTAGGGATCTGGCGGGTACATATGTCTGCATTAGTGAGTGAAGATAAGGTGGTGCCAAACCAGTCGTGGTCTTGTAAGCCAGGAGCAGAGTCTTGAATTTAATGCGAGCGGCTATAGGGAGCCATTGTAGCTTAATGAGTAGAGGAGTGACGTGTGCCCTCTTCGGTTCATTAAAGATAACTCTTGCCGCAGCATTCTGGATCATCTGTAGAGGATCATCTGTAGAGAAACAAATCCTTGTTTCTCACTATCCCAGCACTCAGAATGAACGTTTAAGAAAACTGATTCTGATCCTGTCCATAACAAACTATTTTTATTATGCATAATGCCAGTTTTACAAAAAGTGCTGTTTTCAGTGCCAAATCCTTGTTTCTCACTCTCCCAGCACTCAGATTGAACGTTTAAGAAAACTGATTCTGATCCTGTCCTTAACAAGCTTTTTCATTATGCACAATGCCAGTTTTACAAAAAGTGCTGTTTTCAGTGCCAAATCATTGTTTCTCACTCTCCCAGCACTCAGAATGAACGTTTAAGAAAACTGATTCTGATCCTATCCTTAACAAGCTTTTTTCATATGCACAATGCCAGTTTTACTAAACGTGCTGTTTTCAGTGCCAAATCATTGTTTCTCACTCTCCCAGCACTCAGAATGAACGTTTAAGAAAACTGATTCTGATCCTATCCTTAACAATTCTTCATTATGCACAATGCCAGTTTTACAAAAAGTGCTGTTTTCAGTGCCAAATACTTGTTTCTCACTCTCCCAGCACTCAGAATGAACGTTTAAGAAAACTGATTCTGATCCTATCCTTAACAAGCTTTTTCATTATGCACAATGCCAGTTTTACAAAAAGTGCTGTTTTCAGTGCCAAATCATTGTTTCTCACTCTCCCAGCACTCAGAATGAACGTTTAAGAAAACTGATTCTGATCCTGTCCTTAAAAAGCTTTTTCATTATGCACAATGCCAGTTTTACAAAAAGTGCTGTTTTCAGTGCCAAATACTTGTTTCTCACTCTCCCAGCACTCAGAATGAACGTTTAAGAAAACTGATTCTGATCCTATCCTTAACAAGCTTTTTAATTATGCACGATGCCAGTTTTACAAAAAGTGCTGTTTTCAGTGTCAAATCATTGTTTCTCACTCTCCCAGCACTCAGAATGAACGTTTAAGAAAACTGATTCTGATCCTGTCCTTAACAAGCTTTTTCATTATGCACAATGCCAGTTTTACAAAAAGTGCTGTTTTCAGTGCCAAATCATTGTTTCTCACTCTCCCAGCACTCAGAATGAACGTTTAAGAAAACTGATTCTGATCCTGTCCTTAACAAGCTTTTTCATTATGCACAATGCCAGTTTTACAAAAAGTGCTGTTTTCAGTGTCAAATCATTGTTTCTCACTCTCCCAGCACTCAGAATGAACGTTTAAGAAAACTGATTCTGATCCTATCCTTAACAAGCTTTTTTCATATGCACAATGCCAGTTTTACTAAAAGTGCTGTTTTCAGTGCCAAATCATTGTTTCTCACTCTCCCAGCACTCAGAATGAACGTTTAAGAAAACTGATTCTGATCCTATCCTTAACAAGCTTTTTCATTATGCACAATGCCAGTTTTACAAAAAGTTCTGTTTTCAGTGCCAAATACTTGTTTCTCACTCTCCCAGCACTCAGAATGAACGTTTAAGAAAACTGGATCTGATCATGTCCTTAACAAACTTTCTTATTATGCACAATGCAAGTTTTACAAAAAGTGCTGTTTTCAGTGCCAAATCCTTGTTTCTCACTATCCCAGCACTCAGAATGAACGTTTAAGAAAACTGATTCTGATCCTGTCCTTAACAAGCTTTTTCATTATGCACAATGCAAGTTTTACAAAAAGTGCTGTTTTCAGTGCCAAATCCTTGTTTCTCACTATCCCAGCACTCAGAATGAACGTTTAAGAAAACTGATTCTGATCCTGTCCTTAACAAGCTTTTTCATTATGCACAATGCAAGTTGTACAAAAAGTGCTGTTTTCAGTGCCAAATCCTTGTTTCTCACTATCCCAGCACTCAGAATGAACGTTTAAGAAAACTGATTCTGATCCTATCCTTAACAAACTATTTTTATTATGCATAGAGCCAGTTTTACAAAAAGTGCTGTTTTCAGTGCCAAATCATTGTTTCTCACTCTCCCAGCACTCAGAATGAACGTTTAAGAAAACTGATTCTGATCCTGTCCTTAACAAGCTTTTTCATTATGCACAATGCCAGTTTTACAAAAAGTGCTGTTTTCAGTGCCAAATCATTGTTTCTCACTCTCCCAGCACTCAGAATGAACGTTTAAGAAAACTGATTCTGATCCTGTCCTTAACAAGCTTTTTCATTATGCACAATGCCAGTTTTACAAAAAGTGCTGTTTTCAGTGCCAAATCATTGTTTCTCACTCTCCCAGCACTCAGAATGAACGTTTAAGAAAACTGATTCTGATCCTATCCTTAACAAGCTTTTTCATTATGCACAATGCCAGTTTTACAAAAAGCGCTGTTTTCAGTGCCAAATCATTGTTTCTCACTCTCCCAGCACTCAGAATGAACGTTTAAGAAAACTGATTCTGATCCTATCCTTAACAAGCTTTTTCATTATGCACAATGCCAGTTTTACTAAAAGTGCTGTTTTCAGTGTCAAATCATTGTTTCTCACTCTCCCAGCACTCAGAATGAACGTTTAAGAAAACTGATTCTGATCCTGTCCTTAACAAGCTTTTTCATTATGCACAATGCCAGTTTTACAAAAAGTGCTGTTTTCAGTGCCAAATCATTGTTTCTCACTCTCCCAGCACTCAGAATGAACGTTTAAGAAAACTGATTCTGATCCTATCCTTAACAAGCTTTTTCATTATGCACAATGCCAGTTTTACAAAAAGTGCTGTTTTCAGTGCCAAATCATTGTTTCTCACTCTCCCAGCACTCATAATGAACGTTTAAGAAAACTGGTTCTGATCCTATCCTTAACAAGCTTTTTTCATTTGCACAATGCCAGTTTTACTAAAAGTGCTGTTTTCAGTGCCAAATCATTGTTTCTCACTCTCCCAGCACTCAGAATGAACGTTTAAGAAAACTGATTCTGATCCTATCCTTAACAAGCTTTTTCATTATGCACAATGCAAGTTTTACAAAAAGTGCTGTTTTCAGTGCCAAATACTTGTTTCTCACTCTCCCAGCACTCAGAATGAACGTTTAAGAAAACTGATTCTGATCCTGTCCTTAACAAACTTTTTTATTATTTACAAAGCCAGTTTTACAAAAAGTGCTGTTTTCAGTGCCAAATCCTTGTTTCTCACTCTCCCAGCACTCAGAATGAACGTTTAAGAAAACTGATTCTGATCCTGTCCTTAACAAACTTTTTCATTATGCACAATGCCAGTTTTACAAAAAGTGCTGTTTTCAGTGTCAAATACTTGTTTCTCACTCTCCCAGCACTCAGAATGAACGTTTAAGAAAACTGATTCTGATCCTGTCCTTAACAAACTTTTTTATTATTTACAAAGCCAGTTTTACAAAAAGTGCTGTTTTCAGTGCCAAATCCTTGTTTCTCACTCTCCCAGCACTCAGAATGAACGTTTAAGAAAACTGATTCTGATCCTGTCCTTAATTAACGGGACGGCTGTTGAACTTGTTTCCAGTTTTAAGTTCCTGGGGACCCACATTTCGGAGGACCTGTCCTGGACCACCAACACCTCATGCCTGGTCAAGAAGGCTCACCAGCGTCTCTTCTTTCTGAGGACACTGAAGAAGAACCAACTGTCTTCAACTATCCTGGTGAACTTCTATCGCTCCACGATAGAGAGCATCCTGACCAACTGTGTCACAGTCTGGTACGGGAACTGTTCTGTTGCTGAGCGCATGGCACTGCAGCGGGTGGTGAAAACAGCCCAGCGCATCACAGGAACTACACTCCCTTCCATTGAGGACATCCAGAAGAAACGCTGTCTGCGTCGAGCTCGCAGCATTCTCAAGGACTCCTCTCACCCCGCTCATAGACTGTTTACTCTCCTGCCTTCCGGTAGGCGCTTCAGGTGCCTCCGGACAAGAACCAGCAGACTAGGAAACAGCTTTTTTCCCAGAGCTGTTTCATTATTGAACTCTGCTCCCCACTGATTTCACTACCTCTCATAACTTTAACTTAATGCTGCTATTACAATGTTTACATTGCACTACAGGGCTGCCATGCATGACTGAACTGTACACACCAGTACTTCATGTATCTGCTCTACCGGACTGTTTACACACACACAGCATCATTTGCACTCTATACTGCTCACTTGCACACCAGGAATATTACACTGGTAACTTCAATAACTGCACTAACTCACCTACTGCACTCTAACTCATCTATTGCATTGCATCTATCGCATAACTAACTGCATTAACTCATGTATTGCACCGTACCTTTAATAACTGCATTAACTCATCTACTGCACTGTAACTTTAATAGCTAATGTCTGTAACTAATGCACACTCAAGTCACTTGCACTATTGTATAGTCTATATTGTTATCTGTTCATAACCTCCTGTACACTAATGTTCACAGTATATAGCCTTCTGTATATATTGTTCATAGTACATACCGATTGTCATATTTTCATAGTACATGCCCATCGAAAATTATTTTCCTAATATTGTATTCTGTATTTATTCACACTGTATATCTGCACTTGCTAATTGCACTTCTGGTTAGACCTAAACTACATTTCGTTACACTGTACTTGTATATGTGTAATGACAATAAAGTTGAATCTAATCTAATCTAATCTAACAAACTTTTTTATTATTTACAAAGCCAGTTTTACAAAAAGTGCTGTTTTCAGTGCCAAATCCTTGTTTCTCACTCTCCCTGCACTCAGAATGAGCGTTTAAGAAAACTGATTCTGATCCTGTCCTTAACAAACGTTTTCATTATGCACAATGCCAGTTTTACAAAAAGTGCTGTTTTCAGTGCCAAATCCTTGTTTCTCATTCTCCCAGCACTCAGAATGAACGTTTAAGAAAACTGATCGTGGAGATGGTGGTCTAGTGGGTTAAACCACTGTACTGGTAATCAGAAGGCTGCTGGTTCGATCCCAGCAACCACCACCAGTGTGTCCTTGAGTAAGACACTTTACTCCATGTTGCTCCAGGGGGATTGTCCCTGTAATAAGTGCTCTGTAAGTTGCTTTGGATAAAAGCGTCTGCCAAATGACTAAATGTAAATGTAAATGATTCTGATCTTGTCCTTAACAAGCTTTTTCATTATGCACAATGCCAGTTTTACAAAAAGTGCTGTTTTCAGTGCCAAATCATTGTTTCTCACTCTCCCAGCACTCAGAATGAACGTTTAAGAAAAATGATTCTGATCCTGTCCTTAACAAACTTTTTTCATATGCACAATGCCAGTTTTACAAAAAGTGCTGTTTTCAGTGCCAAATCATTGTTTCTCACTCTCCCAGCACTCAGAATGAACGTTTAAGAAAACTGATTCTGATCCTATCCTTAACAAGCTTTTTCATTATGCACAATGCCAGTTTTACAAAAAGTGCTGTTTTCAGTGCCAAATACTTGTTTCTCACTCTCCCAGCACTCAGAATGAACGTTTAAGAAAACTGATTCTGATCCTATCCTTAACAAGCTTTTTCATTATGCACAATGCCAGTTTTACTAAAAGTGCTGTTTTCAGTGTCAAATCATTGTTTCTCACTCTCCCAGCACTCAGAATGAACGTTTAAGAAAACTGATTCTGATCCTGTCCTTAACAAACTTTTTTCATATGCACAATGCCAGTTTTACAAAAAGTGCTGTTTTCAGTGCCAAATCATTGTTTCTCACTCTCCCAGCACTCAGAATGAACGTTTAAGAAAACTGATTCTGATCCTGTCCTTAACAAGCTTTTTCATTATGCACAATGCCAGTTTTACTAAAAGTGCTGTTTTCAGTGCCAAATACTTGTTTCTCACTCTCCCAGCACTCAGAATGAACGTTTAAGAAAACTGATTCTGATCCTATCCTTAACAAGCTTTTTCATTATGCACAATGCCAGTTTTACAAAAAGTGCTGTTTTCAGTGCCAAATACTTGTTTCTCACTCTCCCAGCACTCAGAATGAACGTTTAAGAAAACTGATTCTGATCCTATCCTTAACAAGCTTTTTCATTATGCACAATGCCAGTTTTACAAAAAGTGCTGTTTTCAGTGCCAAATCATTGTTTCTCACTCTCCCAGCACTCAGAATGAACGTTTAAGAAAACTGGTTCTGAACCTATCCTTAACAAGCTTTTTTCATATGCACAATGCCAGTTTTACTAAAAGTGCTGTTTTCAGTGCCAAATCATTGTTTCTCACTCTCCCAGCACTCAGAATGAACGTTTAAGAAAACTGATTCTGATCCTATCCTTAACAAGCTTTTTCATTATGCACAATGCCAGTTTTACAAAAAGTGCTGTTTTCAGTGCCAAATCATTGTTTCTCACTCTCCCAGCACTCAGAATGAACGTTTAAGAAAACTGATTCTGATCCTATCCTTAACAAGCTTTTTCATTATGCACAATGCCAGTTTTACTAAAAGTGCTGTTTTCAGTGCCAAATACTTGTTTCTCACTCTCCCAGCACTCAGAATGAACGTTTAAGAAAACTGGTTCTGATCCTATCCTTAACAAGCTTTTTTCATATGCACAATGCCAGTTTTACTAAAAGTGCTGTTTTCAGTGCCAAATCATTGTTTCTCACTCTCCCAGCACTCAGAATGAACGTTTAAGAAAACTGATTCTGATCCTGTCCTTAACAAGCTTTTTCAGTATGCACACTGCCAGTTTTACAAAAAGTGCTGTTTTCAGTGCCAAATCATTGTTTCTCACTCTCCCAGCACTCAGAATGAACGTTTAAGAAAACTGATTCTGATCCTATCCTTAACAAGCTTTTTCATATGCACAATGCCAGTTTTACTAAAAGTGCTGTTTTCAGTGCCAAATCATTGTTTCTCACTCTCCCAGCACTCAGAATGAACGTTTAAGAAAACTGATTCTGATCCTGTCCTTAACAAGCTTTTTCATTATGCACAATGCCAGTTTTACAAAAAGTGCTGTTTTCAGTGCCAAATCCTTGTTTCTCACTCTCCCAGCACTCAGAATGAACGTTTAAGAAAACTGATTCTGATCCTGTCCTTAACAAGCTTTTTCATTATGCACAATGCCAGTTTTACAAAAAGTGCTGTTTTCAGTGCCAAATCATTGTTTCTCACTCTCCCAGCACTCAGAATGAACGTTTAAGAAAACTGATTCTGATCCTGTCCTTAACAAGCTTTTTCACTATGCACAATGCCAGTTTTGCAAAAAGTGCTGTTTTCAGTGCCAAATACTTGTTTCTCACTCTCCCAGCACTCAGAATGAACGTTTAAGAAAACTGATTCTGATCCTGTCCTTAACAAGCTTTTTCATTATGCACAATGCCAGTTTTACAAAAAGTGCTGTTTTCAGTGCAAAATCATTGTTTCTCACTCTCCCAGCACTCAGAATGAACGTTTAAGAAAACTGATTCTGATCCTGTCCTTAACAAGCTTTTTCATTATGCACAATGCCAGTTTTACAAAAAGTGCTGTTTTCAGTGCCAAATCATTGTTTCTCACTCTCCCAGCACTCAGAATGAACGTTTAAGAAAACTGATTCAGATCCTGTCCTTAACAAGCTTTTTCATTATGCACAATGCCAGTTTTACAAAAAGTGCTGTTTTCAGTGCCAAATCATTGTTTCTCACTCTCCCAGCACTCAGAATGAACGTTTAAGAAAACTGATTCTGATCCTATCCTTAACAAGCTTTTTCATTATGCACAATGCCAGTTTTACTAAAAGTGCTGTTTTCAGTGCCAAATCATTGTTTCTCACTCTCCCAGCACTCAGAATGAACGTTTAAGAAAACTGATTCTGATCCTGTCCTAAACAAGCTTTTTCATTATGCACAATGCCAGTTTTACAAAAAGTGCTGTTTTCAGTGACAAATCATTGTTTCTCACTCTCCCAGCACTCAGAATGAACGTTTAAGAAAACTGATTCTAATCCTGTCCTTAACAAGCTTTTTCATTATGCACAATGCCAGTTTTACTAAAAGTGCTGTTTTCAGTGCCAAATACTTGTTTCTCACTCTCCCAGCACTCAGAATGAACGTTTAAGAAAACTGATTCTGATCCTATCCTTAACAAACTATTTTTATTATGCATAGAGCCAGTTTTACAAAAAGTGCTGTTTTCAGTGCCAAATCATTGTTTCTCACTCTCCCAGCACTCAGAATGAACGTTTAAGAAAACTGATTCTGATCCTGTCCTTAACAAGCTTTTTCATTATGCACAATGCCAGTTTTACAAAAAGTGCTATTTTCAGTGCCAAATCATTGTTTCTCACTCTCCCAGCACTCAGAATGAACGTTTAAGAAAACTGATTCTGATCCTGTCCTTAACAAGCTTTTTCATTATGCACAATGCCAGTTTTACAAAAAGTGCTGTTTTCAGTGCCAAATCATTGTTTCTCACTCTCCCAGCACTCAGAATGAACGTTTAAGAAAACTGATTCTGATCCTATCCTTAACAAGCTTTTTCATTATGCACAATGCCAGTTTTACAAAAAGTGCTGTTTTCAGTGCCAAATACTTGTTTCTCACTCTCCCAGCACTCAGAATGAACGTTTAAGAAAACTGATTCTGATCCTATCCTTAACAAGCTTTTTCATTATGCACAATGCCAGTTTTACAAAAAGTGCTGTTTTCAGTGCCAAATCATTGTTTCTCACTCTCCCAGCACTCAGAATGAACATTTAAGAAAACTGATTCTGATCCTATCCTTAACAAGCTTTTTCATTATGCACAATGCCAGTTTTACTAAAAGTGCTGTTTTCAGTGCCAAATCATTGTTTCTCACTCTCCCAGCACTCAGAATGAACGTTTAAGAAAACTGATTCTGATCCTGTCCTAAACAAGCTTTTTCATTATGCACAATGCCAGTTTTACAAAAAGTGCTGTTTTCAGTGCCAAATCATTGTTTCTCACTCTCCCAGCACTCAGAATGAACGTTTAAGAAAACTGATTCTGATCCTATCCTTAACAAGCTTTTTCATTATGCACAATGACAGTTTTACAAAAAGTGCTGTTTTCAGTGCCAAATCATTGTTTCTCACTCTCCCAGCACTCATAATGAACGTTTAAGAAAACTGGTTCTGATCCTATCCTTAACCAGCTTTTTTCATTTGCACAATGCCAGTTTTACTAAAAGTGCTGTTTTCAGTGCCAAATCATTGTTTCTCACTCTCCCAGCACTCAGAATGAACGTTTAAGAAAACTGATTCTGATCCTATCCTTAACAAGCTTTTTCATTATGCACAATGCAAGTTTTACAAAAAGTGCTGTTTTCAGTGCCAAATACTTGTTTCTCACTCTCCCAGCACTCAGAATGAACGTTTAAGAAAACTGATTCTGATCCTATCCTTAACAAGCTATTTCATTATGCACAATGCAAGTTTTACAAAAAGTGCTGTTTTCAGTGCCAAATCCTTGTTTCTCACTATCCCAGCACTCAGAATGAACGTTTAAGAAAACTGATTCTGATCCTGTCCTTAACAAGCTTTTTCATTATGCACAATGCAAGTTTTACAAAAAGTGCTGTTTTCAGTGCCAAATCCTTGTTTCTCACTATCCCAGCACTCAGAATGAACGTTTAAGAAAACTGATTCTTATCCTATCCTTAACAAACTATTTTTATTATGCATAGAGCCAGTTTTACAAAAAGTGCTGTTTTCAGTGCCAAATCCTTGTTTCTCACTCTCCCAGCACTCAGAATGAACGTTTAAGAAAACTGATTCTGATCCTGTCCTTAACAAGCTTTTTCATTATGCACAATGCCAGTTTTACAAAAAGTGCTGTTTTCAGTGCCAAATCATTGTTTCTCACTCTCCCAGCACTCAGAATGAACGTTTAAGAAAATTGATTCTGATCCTGTCCTTAACAAACTTTTTTCATATGCACAATGCCAGTTTTACAAAAAGTGCTGTTTTCAGTGCCAAATCATTGTTTCTCACTCTCCCAGCACTCAGAATGAACGTTTAAGAAAACTGATTCTGATCCTATCCTTAACAAGCTTTTTCAATATGCACAATGCCAGTTTTACAAAAAGTGCTGTTTTCAGTGCCAAATACTTGTTTCTCACTCTCCCAGCACTCAGAATGAACGTTTAAGAAAACTGATTCTGATCCTATCCTTAACAAGCTTTTTCATTATGCACAATGCCAGTTTTACTAAAAGTGCTGTTTTCAGTGTCAAATCATTGTTTCTCACTCTCCCAGCACTCAGAATGAACGTTTAAGAAAACTGATTCTGATCCTGTCCTTAACAAGCTTTTTCATTATGCACAATGCCAGTTTTACAAAAAGTGCTATTTTCAGTGCCAAATACTTGTTTCTCACTCTCCCAGCACTCAGAATGAACGTTTAAGAAAACTGATTCTGATCCTGTCCTTAACAAGCTTTTTCATTATGCACAATGCCAGTTTTACAAAAAGTGCTGTTTTCAGTGCAAAATCATTGTTTCTCACTCTCCCAGCACTCAGAATGAACGTTTAAGAAAACTGATTCTGATCCTGTCCTTAACAAGCTTTTTCATTATGCACACTGCCAGTTTTTCAAAAAGTGCTGTTTTCAGTGCCAAACATTGTTTCTCACTCTCCCAGCACTCAGAATGAACGTTTAAGAAAACTGATTCTGATCCTATCCTTAACAAGCTTTTTCATATGCACAATGCCAGTTTTACTAAAAGTGCTGTTTTCAGTGCCAAATCATTGTTTCTCACTCTCCCAGCACTCAGAATGAACGTTTAAGAAAACTGATTCTGATCCTGTCCTTAACAAACTTTTTTCATATGCACAATGCCAGTTTTACAAAAAGTGCTGTTTTCAGTGCCAAATCATTGTTTCTCACTCTCCCAGCAATCAGAATGAACGTTTAAGAAAACTGATTCTGATCCTGTCCTTAACAAGCTTTTTCATTATGCACAATGCCAGTTTTGCAAAAAGTGCTGTTTTCAGTGCCAAATACTTGTTTCTCACTCTCCCAGCACTCAGAATGAACGTTTAAGAAAACTGATTCTGATCCTATCCTTAACAAGCTTTTTCATTATGCACAATGCCAGTTTTACAAAAAGTGCTGTTTTCATTGCAAAATCATTGTTTCTCACTCTCCCAGCACTCAGAATGAACGTTTAAGAAAACTGATTCTGATCCTGTCCTTAACAAGCTTTTTCATTATGCACAATGCCAGTTTTACAAAAAGTGCTGTTTTCAGTGCCAAATCATTGTTTCTCACTCTCCCAGCACTCAGAATGAACGTTTAAGAAAACTGATTCAGATCCTGTCCTTAACAAGCTTTTTCATTATGCACAATGCCAGTTTTACAAAAAGTGCTGTTTTCAGTGCCAAATCATTGTTTCTCACTCTCCCAGCACTCAGAATGAACGTTTAAGAAAACTGATTCTGATCCTATCCTTAACAAGCTTTTTCATTATGCACAATGCCAGTTTTACTAAAAGTGCTGTTTTCAGTGTCAAATCATTGTTTCTCACTCTCCCAGCACTCAGAATGAACGTTTTAGAAAACTGATTCTGATCCTGTCCTAAACAAGCTTTTTCATTATGCACAATGCCAGTTTTACAAAAAGTGCTGTTTTCAGTGACAAATCATTGTTTCTCACTCTCCCAGCACTCAGAATGAACGTTTAAGAAAACTGATTCTGATCCTGTCCTTAACAAGCTTTTTCATTATGCACAATGCCAGTTTTACAAAAAGTGCTGTTTTCAGTGCCAAATACTTGTTTCTCACTCTCCCAGCACTCAGAATGAACGTTTAAGAAAACTGATTCTGATCCTGTCCATAACAAACTTTTTTCATATGCACAATGCCAGTTTTACAAAAAGTGCTGTTTTCAGTGCAAAATCATTGTTTCTCACTCTCCCAGCACTCAGAATGAACGTTTAAGAAAACTGGTTCTGATCCTATCCTTAACAAGCTTTTTTCATATGAACAATGCCAGTTTTACTAAAAGTGCTGTTTTCAGTGCCAAATCATTGTTTCTCACTCTCCCAGCACTCAGAATGAACGTTTAAGAAAACTGATTCTGATCCTATCCTTAACAAGCTTTTTCATTATGCACAATGACAGTTTTACAAAAAGTGCTGTTTTCAGTGCCAAATCATTGTTTCTCACTCTCCCAGCACTCATAATGAACGTTTAAGAAAACTGGTTCTGATCCTATCCTTAACCAGCTTTTTTCATTTGCACAATGCCAGTTTTACTAAAAGTGCTGTTTTCAGTGCCAAATCATTGTTTCTCACTCTCCCAGCACTCAGAATGAACGTTTAAGAAAACTGATTCTGATCCTATCCTTAACAAGCTTTTTCATTATGCACAATGCAAGTTTTACAAAAAGTGCTGTTTTCAGTGCCAAATACTTGTTTCTCACTCTCCCAGCACTCAGAATGAACGTTTAAGAAAACTGATTCTGATCCTATCCTTAACAAGCTATTTCATTATGCACAATGCAAGTTTTACAAAAAGTGCTGTTTTCAGTGCCAAATCCTTGTTTCTCACTATCCCAGCACTCAGAATGAACGTTTAAGAAAACTGATTCTGATCCTGTCCTTAACAAGCTTTTTCATTATGCACAATGCAAGTTTTACAAAAAGTGCTGTTTTCAGTGCCAAATCCTTGTTTCTCACTATCCCAGCACTCAGAATGAACGTTTAAGAAAACTGATTCTTATCCTATCCTTAACAAACTATTTTTATTATGCATAGAGCCAGTTTTACAAAAAGTGCTGTTTTCAGTGCCAAATCCTTGTTTCTCACTCTCCCAGCACTCAGAATGAACGTTTAAGAAAACTGATTCTGATCCTGTCCTTAACAAGCTTTTTCATTATGCACAATGCCAGTTTTACAAAAAGTGCTGTTTTCAGTGCCAAATCATTGTTTCTCACTCTCCCAGCACTCAGAATGAACGTTTAAGAAAATTGATTCTGATCCTGTCCTTAACAAACTTTTTTCATATGCACAATGCCAGTTTTACAAAAAGTGCTGTTTTCAGTGCCAAATCATTGTTTCTCACTCTCCCAGCACTCAGAATGAACGTTTAAGAAAACTGATTCTGATCCTATCCTTAACAAGCTTTTTCAATATGCACAATGCCAGTTTTACAAAAAGTGCTGTTTTCAGTGCCAAATACTTGTTTCTCACTCTCCCAGCACTCAGAATGAACGTTTAAGAAAACTGATTCTGATCCTATCCTTAACAAGCTTTTTCATTATGCACAATGCCAGTTTTACTAAAAGTGCTGTTTTCAGTGTCAAATCATTGTTTCTCACTCTCCCAGCACTCAGAATGAACGTTTAAGAAAACTGATTCTGATCCTGTCCTTAACAAGCTTTTTCATTATGCACAATGCCAGTTTTACAAAAAGTGCTATTTTCAGTGCCAAATACTTGTTTCTCACTCTCCCAGCACTCAGAATGAACGTTTAAGAAAACTGATTCTGATCCTGTCCTTAACAAGCTTTTTCATTATGCACAATGCCAGTTTTACAAAAAGTGCTGTTTTCAGTGCAAAATCATTGTTTCTCACTCTCCCAGCACTCAGAATGAACGTTTAAGAAAACTGATTCTGATCCTGTCCTTAACAAGCTTTTTCATTATGCACACTGCCAGTTTTTCAAAAAGTGCTGTTTTCAGTGCCAAACATTGTTTCTCACTCTCCCAGCACTCAGAATGAACGTTTAAGAAAACTGATTCTGATCCTATCCTTAACAAGCTTTTTCATATGCACAATGCCAGTTTTACTAAAAGTGCTGTTTTCAGTGCCAAATCATTGTTTCTCACTCTCCCAGCACTCAGAATGAACGTTTAAGAAAACTGATTCTGATCCTGTCCTTAACAAACTTTTTTCATATGCACAATGCCAGTTTTACAAAAAGTGCTGTTTTCAGTGCCAAATCATTGTTTCTCACTCTCCCAGCAATCAGAATGAACGTTTAAGAAAACTGATTCTGATCCTGTCCTTAACAAGCTTTTTCATTATGCACAATGCCAGTTTTGCAAAAAGTGCTGTTTTCAGTGCCAAATACTTGTTTCTCACTCTCCCAGCACTCAGAATGAACGTTTAAGAAAACTGATTCTGATCCTATCCTTAACAAGCTTTTTCATTATGCACAATGCCAGTTTTACAAAAAGTGCTGTTTTCATTGCAAAATCATTGTTTCTCACTCTCCCAGCACTCAGAATGAACGTTTAAGAAAACTGATTCTGATCCTGTCCTTAACAAGCTTTTTCATTATGCACAATGCCAGTTTTACAAAAAGTGCTGTTTTCAGTGCCAAATCATTGTTTCTCACTCTCCCAGCACTCAGAATGAACGTTTAAGAAAACTGATTCAGATCCTGTCCTTAACAAGCTTTTTCATTATGCACAATGCCAGTTTTACAAAAAGTGCTGTTTTCAGTGCCAAATCATTGTTTCTCACTCTCCCAGCACTCAGAATGAACGTTTAAGAAAACTGATTCTGATCCTATCCTTAACAAGCTTTTTCATTATGCACAATGCCAGTTTTACTAAAAGTGCTGTTTTCAGTGTCAAATCATTGTTTCTCACTCTCCCAGCACTCAGAATGAACGTTTTAGAAAACTGATTCTGATCCTGTCCTAAACAAGCTTTTTCATTATGCACAATGCCAGTTTTACAAAAAGTGCTGTTTTCAGTGACAAATCATTGTTTCTCACTCTCCCAGCACTCAGAATGAACGTTTAAGAAAACTGATTCTGATCCTGTCCTTAACAAGCTTTTTCATTATGCACAATGCCAGTTTTACAAAAAGTGCTGTTTTCAGTGCCAAATACTTGTTTCTCACTCTCCCAGCACTCAGAATGAACGTTTAAGAAAACTGATTCTGATCCTGTCCTTAACAAGCTTTTTCATTATGCACAATGCCAGTTTTACAAAAAGTGCTGTTTTCAGTGCAAAATCATTGTTTCTCACTCTCCCAGCACTCAGAATGAACGTTTAAGAAAACTGATTCTGATCCTGTCCTTAACAAGCTTTTTCATTATGCACACTGCCAGTTTTTCAAAAAGTGCTGTTTTCAGTGCCAAACATTGTTTCTCACTCTCCCAGCACTCAGAATGAACGTTTAAGAAAACTGATTCTGATCCTATCCTTAACAAGCTTTTTCATATGCACAATGCCAGTTTTACTAAAAGTGCTGTTTTCAGTGCCAAATCATTGTTTCTCACTCTCCCAGCACTCAGAATGAACGTTTAAGAAAACTGATTCTGATCCTGTCCATAACAAACTTTTTTCATATGCACAATGCCAGTTTTACAAAAAGTGCTGTTTTCAGTGCCAAATCATTGTTTCTCACTCTCCCAGCACTCAGAATGAACGTTTAAGAAAACTGATTCTGATCCTGTCCTTAACAAGCTTTTTCATTATGCACAATGCCAGTTTTGCAAAAAGTGCTGTTTTCAGTGCCAAATACTTGTTTCTCACTCTCCCAGCACTCAGAATGAACGTTTAAGAAAACTGATTCTGATCCTATCCTTAACAAGCTTTTTCATTATGCACAATGCCAGTTTTACAAAAAGTGCTGTTTTCAGTGCAAAATCATTGTTTCTCACTCTCCCAGCACTCAGAATGAACGTTTAAGAAAACTGATTCTGATCCTGTCCTTAACAAGCTTTTTCATTATGCACAATGCCAGTTTTACAAAAAGTGCTGTTTTCAGTGCCAAATCATTGTTTCTCACTCTCCCAGCACTCAGAATGAACGTTTAAGAAAACTGATTCAGATCCTGTCCTTAACAAGCTTTTTCATTATGCACAATGCCAGTTTTACAAAAAGTGCTGTTTTCAGTGCCAAATACTTGTTTCTCACTCTCCCAGCACTCAGAATGAACGTTTAAGAAAACTGATTCTGATCCTATCCTTAACAAGCTTTTTCATTATGCACAATGCCAGTTTTACAAAAAGTGCTGTTTTCAGTGCCAAATACTTGTTTCTCACTCTCCCAGCACTCAGAATGAACGTTTAAGAAAACTGATTCTGATCCTATCCTTAACAAGCTTTTTCATTATGCACAATGCCAGTTTTACTAAAAGTGCTGTTTTCAGTGTCAAATCATTGTTTCTCACTCTCCCAGCACTCAGAATGAACGTTTAAGAAAACTGATTCTGATCCTATCCTTAACAAGCTTTTTCATTATGCACAATGCCAGTTTTACTAAAAGTGCTTTTTTCAGTGTCAAATCATTGTTTCTCACTCTCCCAGCACTCAGAATGAACGTTTAAGAAAACTGATTCTGATCCTGTCCTTAACAAGCTTTTTCATTATGCACAATGCCAGTTTTACAAAAAGTGCTGTTTTCAGTGCCAAATCATTGTTTCTCACTCTCCCAGCACTCAGAATGAACGTTTAAGAAAACTGGTTCTGATCCTATCCTTAACAAGCTTTTTTCATATGAACAATGCCAGTTTTACTAAAAGTGCTGTTTTCAGTGCCAAATCATTGTTTCTCACTCTCCCAGCACTCAGAATGAACGTTTAAGAAAACTGATTCTGATCCTATCCTTAACAAGCTTTTTCATTATGCACAATGCCAGTTTTACAAAAAGTGCTGTTTTCAGTGCCAAATCATTGTTTCTCACTCTCCCAGCACTCAGAATGAACGTTTAAGAAAACTGATTCTGATCCTATCCTTAACAAGCTTTTTCATTATGCACAATGCCTGTTTTACTAAAAGTGCTGTTTTCAGTGCCAAATACTTGTTTCTCACTCTCCCAGCACTCAGAATGAACGTTTAAGAAAACTGATTCTGATCCTATCCTTAACAAGCTTTTTCATTATGCACAATGCCTGTTTTACTAAAAGTGCTGTTTTCAGTGCCAAATACTTGTTTCTCACTCTCCCAGCACTCAGAATGAACGTTTAAGAAAACTGGTTCTGATCCTGTCCTTAACAAACTTTCTTATTATGCACAATGCCAGTTTTACAAAAAGTGCTGATTTCAGTGCCAAATACTTGTTTCTCACTCTCCCAGCACTCAGAATGAACGTTTAAGAAAACTGATTCTGATCCTATCCTTAACAAGCTTTTTCATTATGCACAATGCCTGTTTTACTAAAAGTGCTGTTTTCAGTGCCAAATCATTGTTTCTCACTCTCCCAGCACTCAGAATGAACGTTTAAGAAAACTGATTCTGATCCTATCCTTAACAAGCTTTTTCATTATGCACAATGCCAGTTTTACAAAAAGTGCTGTTTTCAGTGCCAAATACTTGTTTCTCACTCTCCCAGCACTCAGAATGAACGTTTAAGAAAACTGGTTCTGATCCTGTCCTTAACAAACTTTCTTATTATGCACAATGCCAGTTTTACAAAAAGTGCTGTTTTCAGTGCCAAATCATTGTTTCTCACTCTCCCAGCACTCAGAATGAACGTTTAAGAAAACTGATTCTGATCCTATCCTTAACAAGCTTTTTCATTATGCACAATGCCAGTTTTACAAAAAGTGCTGTTTTCAGTGCCAAATACTTGTTTCTCACTCTCCCAGCACTCAGAATGAACGTTTAAGAAAACTGATTCTGATCCTATCCTTAACAAGCTTTTTCATTATGCACAATGCCTGTTTTACTAAAAGTGCTGTTTTCAGTGCCAAATCATTGTTTCTCACTCTCCCAGCACTCGGAATGAACGTTTAAGAAAACTGATTCTGATCCTGTCCTTAACAAACTTTTTTTATTATGCACAATGCCAGTTTTACAAAAAGTGCTGTTTTCAGTGCCAAATCATTGTTTCTCACTCTCCCAGCACTCAGAATGAACGTTTAAGAAAACTGATTCTGATCCTATCCTTAACAAGCTTTTTCATTATGCACAATGCCAGTTTTACAAAAAGTGCTGTTTTCAGTGCCAAATACTTGTTTCTCACTCTCCCAGCACTCAGAATGAACGTTTAAGAAAACTGATTCTGATCCTATCCTTAACAAGCTTTTTCATTATGCACAATGCCAGTTTTACAAAAAGTGCTGTTTTCAGTGCCAAAAACTTGTTTCTCACTCTCCCAGCACTCAGAATGAACGTTTAAGAAAACTGATTCTGATCCTATCCTTAACAAGCTTTTTCATTATGCACAATGCCAGTTTTACTAAAAGTGCTGATTTCAGTGCCAAAAACTTGTTTCTCACTCTCCCAGCACTCAGAATGAACGTTTAAGAAAACTGGTTCTGATCCTTTCCTTAACAAGCTTTTTTCATATGCACAATGCCAGTTTTACTAAAAGTGCTGTTTTCAGTGCCAAATCATTGTTTCTCACTCTCCCAGCACTCAGAATGAACGTTTAAGAAAACTGATTCTGATCCTATCCTTAACAAGCTTTTTCATTATGCACAATGCCAGTTTTACAAAAAGTGCTGTTTTCAGTGCCAAATACTTGTTTCTCACTCTCCCAGCACTCAGAATGAACGTTTAAGAAAACTGGTTCTGATCCTATCCTTAACAAACTTTCTTATTATGCACAATGCCAGTTTTGCAAAAAGTGCTGTTTTCAGTGCCAAATCATTGTTTCTCACTCTCCCAGCACTCAGAATGAACGTTTAAGAAAACTGATTCTGATCCTGTCCTTAACAAGCTTTTTCATTATGCACAATGCCAGTTTTACAAAAAGTGCTGTTTTCAGTGCCAAATACTTGTTTCTCACTCTCCCAGCACTCAGAATGAACGTTTAAGAAAACTGATTCTGATCCTATCCTTAACAAGCTTTTTCATTATGCACAATGCCTGTTTTACTAAAAGTGCTGTTTTCAGTGCCAAATCATTGTTTCTCACTCTCCCAGCACTCAGAATGAACGTTTAAGAAAACTGATTCTGATCCTATCCTTAACAAGCTTTTTCATTATGCACAATGCCTGTTTTACTAAAAGTGCTGTTTTCAGTGCCAAATACTTGTTTCTCACTCTCCCAGCACTCAGAATGAACGTTTAAGAAAACTGATTCTGATCCTATCCTTAACAAGCTTTTTCATCATGCACAATGCCTGTTTTACTAAAAGTGCTGTTTTCAGTGCCAAATACTTGTTTCTCACTCTCCCAGCACTCAGAATGAACGTTTAAGAAAACTGGTTCTGATCCTGTCCTTAACAAACTTTCTTATTATGCACAATGCCAGTTTTACAAAAAGTGCTGATTTCAGTGCCAAATACTTGTTTCTCACTCTCCCAGCACTCAGAATGAACGTTTAAGAAAACTGATTCTGATCCTATCCTTAACAAGCTTTTTCATTATGCACAATGCCTGTTTTACTAAAAGTGCTGTTTTCAGTGCCAAATCATTGTTTCTCACTCTCCCAGCACTCAGAATGAACGTTTAAGAAAACTGATTCTGATCCTATCCTTAACAAGCTTTTTCATTATGCACAATGCCAGTTTTACAAAAAGTGCTGTTTTCAGTGCCAAATACTTGTTTCTCACTCTCCCAGCACTCAGAATGAACGTTTAAGAAAACTGGTTCTGATCCTGTCCTTAACAAACTTTCTTATTATGCACAATGCCAGATTTACAAAAAGTGCTGTTTTCAGTGCCAAATCATTGTTTCTCACTCTCCCAGCACTCGGAATGAACGTTTAAGAAAACTGATTCTGATCCTGTCCTTAACAAACTTTTTTTATTATGCACAATGCCAGTTTTACAAAAAGTGCTGTTTTCAGTGCCAAATCATTGTTTCTCACTCTCCCAGCACTCAGAATGAACGTTTAAGAAAACTGATTCTGATCCTATCCTTAACAAGCTTTTTCATTATGCACAATGGCAGTTTTACAAAAAAGTGCTGTTTTCAGTGCCAAATACTTGTTTCTCACTCTCCCAGCACTCAGAATGAACGTTTAAGAAAACTGATTCTGATCCTATCCTTAACAAGCTTATTCATTATGCACAATGCCAGTTTTACAAAAAGTGCTGTTTTCAGTGCCAAAAACTTGTTTCTCACTCTCCCAGCACTCAGAATGAACGTTTAAGAAAACTGATTCTGATCCTATCCTTAACAAGCTTTTTCATTATGCACAATGCCAGTTTTACTAAAAGTGCTGATTTCAGTGCCAAAAACTTATTTCTCACTCTCCCAGCACTCAGAATGAACGTTTAAGAAAACTGGTTCTGATCCTTTCCTTAACAAGCTTTTTTCATATGCACAATGCCAGTTTTACTAAAAGTGCTGTTTTCAGTGCCAAATCATTGTTTCTCACTCTCCCAGCACTCAGAATGAACGTTTAAGAAAACTGATTCTGATCCTATCCTTAACAAGCTTTTTCATTATGCACAATGCCAGTTTTACAAAAAGTGCTGTTTTCAGTGCCAAATACTTGTTTCTCACTCTCCCAGCACTCAGAATGAACGTTTAAGAAAACTGGTTCTGATCCTATCCTTAACAAACTTTCTTATTATGCACAATGCCAGTTTTGCAAAAAGTGCTGTTTTCAGTGCCAAATCATTGTTTCTCACTCTCCCAGCACTCAGAATGAACGTTTAAGAAAACTGATTCTGATCCTGTCCTTAACAAGCTTTTTCATTATGCACAATGCCAGTTTTACAAAAAGTGCTGTTTTCAGTGCCAAATACTTGTTTCTCACTCTCCCAGCACTCAGAATGAACGTTTAAGAAAACTGATTCTGATCCTATCCTTAACAAGCTTTTTCATTATGCACAATGCCTGTTTTACTAAAAGTGCTGTTTTCAGTGCCAAATCATTGTTTCTCACTCTCCCAGCACTCAGAATGAACGTTTAAGAAAACTGATTCTGATCCTATCCTTAACAAGCTTTTTCATTATGCACAATGCCTGTTTTACTAAAAGTGCTGTTTTCAGTGCCAAATACTTGTTTCTCACTCTCCCAGCACTCAGAATGAACGTTTAAGAAAACTGATTCTGATCCTATCCTTAACAAGCTTTTTCATTATGCACAATGCCAGTTTTACAAAAAGTGCTGTTTTCAGTGCCAAATACTTGTTTCTCACTCTCCCAGCACTCAGAATGAACGTTTAAGAAAACTGGTTCTGATCCTGTCCTTAACAAACTTTCTTATTATGCACAATGCCAGTTTTACAAAAAGTGCTGTTTTCAGTGCCAAATCATTGTTTCTCACTCTCCCAGCACTCGGAATGAACGTTTAAGAAAACTGATTCTGATCCTGTCCTTAACAAACTTTCTTATTATGCACAATGCCAGTTTTACAAAAAGTGCTGATTTCAGTGCCAAATACTTGTTGCTCTTTCTCCCAGCACTCAGAATGAACGTTTAAGAAAACTGATTCTGATCCTATCCTTAACAAGCTTTTTCATTATGCACAATGCCTGTTTTACTAAAAGTGCTGTTTTCAGTGCCAAATCATTGTTTCTCACTCTCCCAGCACTCAGAATGAACGTTTAAGAAAACTGATTCTGATCCTATCCTTAACAAGCTTTTTCATTATGCACAATGCCAGTTTTACAAAAAGTGCTGTTTTCAGTGCCAAATACTTGTTTCTCACTCTCCCAGCACTCAGAATGAACGTTTAAGAAAACTGGTTCTGATCCTATCCTTAACAAACTTTCTTATTATGCACAATGCCAGTTTTGCAAAAAGTGCTGTTTTCAGTGCCAAATCATTGTTTCTCACTCTCCCAGCACTCAGAATGAACGTTTAAGAAAACTGATTCTGATCCTATCCTTAACAAGCTTTTTCATTATGCACAATGCCAGTTTTACAAAAAGTGCTGTTTTCAGTGCCAAATACTTGTTTCTCACTCTCCCAGCACTCAGAATGAACGTTTAAGAAAACTGATTCTGATCATATCCTTAACAAGCTTTTTCATTATGCACAATGCCAGTTTTACAAAAAGTGCTGTTTTCAGTGCCAAAAACTTGTTTCTCACTCTCCCAGCACTCAGAATGAACGTTTAAGAAAACTGATTCTGATCCTATCCTTAACAAGCTTTTTCATTATGCACAATGCCAGTTTTACTAAAAGTGCTGATTTCAGTGCCAAAAACTTGTTTCTCACTCTCCCAGCACTCAGAATGAACGTTTAAGAAAACTGGTTCTGATCCTTTCCTTAACAAGCTTTTTTCATATGCACAATGCCAGTTTTACTAAAAGTGCTGTTTTCAGTGCCAAATACTTGTTTCTCACTCTCCCAGCACTCAGAATGAACGTTTAAGAAAACTGGTTCTGATCCTATCCTTAACAAACTTTCTTATTATGCACAATGCCAGTTTTGCAAAAAGTGCTGTTTTCAGTGCCAAATCATTGTTTCTCACTCTCCCAGCACTCAGAATGAACGTTTAAGAAAACTGATTCTGATCCTGTCCTTAACAAGCTTTTTCATTATGCACAATGCCAGTTTTACAAAAAGTGCTGTTTTCAGTGCCAAATACTTGTTTCTCACTCTCCCAGCACTCAGAATGAACGTTTAAGAAAACTGATTCTGATCCTATCCTTAACAAGCTTTTTCATTATGCACAATGCCTGTTTTACTAAAAGTGCTGTTTTCAGTGCCAAATCATTGTTTCTCACTCTCCCAGCACTCAGAATGAACGTTTAAGAAAACTGATTCTGATCCTATCCTTAACAAGCTTTTTCATTATGCACAATGCCTGTTTTACTAAAAGTGCTGTTTTCAGTGCCAAATACTTGTTTCTCACTCTCCCAGCACTCAGAATGAACGTTTAAGAAAACTGATTCTGATCCTATCCTTAACAAGCTTTTTCATCATGCACAATGCCTGTTTTACTAAAAGTGCTGTTTTCAGTGCCAAATACTTGTTTCTCACTCTCCCAGCACTCAGAATGAACGTTTAAGAAAACTGATTCTGATCCTATCCTTAACAAGCTTTTTCATTATGCACAATGCCTGTTTTACTAAAAGTGCTGTTTTCAGTGCCAAATCATTGTTTCTCACTCTCCCAGCACTCAGAATGAACGTTTAAGAAAACTGATTCTGATCCTATCCTTAACAAGCTTTTTCATTATGCACAATGCCAGTTTTACAAAAAGTGCTGTTTTCAGTGCCAAATACTTGTTTCTCACTCTCCCAGCACTCAGAATGAACGTTTAAGAAAACTGGTTCTGATCCTGTCCTTAACAAACTTTCTTATTATGCACAATGCCAGATTTACAAAAAGTGCTGTTTTCAGTGCCAAATCATTGTTTCTCACTCTCCCAGCACTCGGAATGAACGTTTAAGAAAACTGATTCTGATCCTGTCCTTAACAAACTTTTTTTATTATGCACAATGCCAGTTTTACAAAAAGTGCTGTTTTCAGTGCCAAATCATTGTTTCTCACTCTCCCAGCACTCAGAATGAACGTTTAAGAAAACTGATTCTGATCCTATCCTTAACAAGCTTTTTCATTATGCACAATGGCAGTTTTACAAAAAGTGCTGTTTTCAGTGCCAAATACTTGTTTCTCACTCTCCCAGCACTCAGAATGAACGTTTAAGAAAACTGATTCTGATCCTATCCTTAACAAGCTTATTCATTATGCACAATGCCAGTTTTACAAAAAGTGCTGTTTTCAGTGCCAAAAACTTGTTTCTCACTCTCCCAGCACTCAGAATGAACGTTTAAGAAAACTGATTCTGATCCTATCCTTAACAAGCTTTTTCATTATGCACAATGCCAGTTTTACTAAAAGTGCTGATTTCAGTGCCAAAAACTTGTTTCTCACTCTCCCAGCACTCAGAATGAACGTTTAAGAAAACTGGTTCTGATCCTTTCCTTAACAAGCTTTTTTCATATGCACAATGCCAGTTTTACTAAAAGTGCTGTTTTCAGTGCCAAATCATTGTTTCTCACTCTCCCAGCACTCAGAATGAACGTTTAAGAAAACTGATTCTGATCCTATCCTTAACAAGCTTTTTCATTATGCACAATGCCAGTTTTACAAAAAGTGCTGTTTTCAGTGCCAAATACTTGTTTCTCACTCTCCCAGCACTCAGAATGAACGTTTAAGAAAACTGGTTCTGATCCTATCCTTAACAAACTTTCTTATTATGCACAATGCCAGTTTTGCAAAAAGTGCTGTTTTCAGTGCCAAATCATTGTTTCTCACTCTCCCAGCACTCAGAATGAACGTTTAAGAAAACTGATTCTGATCCTGTCCTTAAAAAGCTTTTTCATTATGCACAATGCCAGTTTTACAAAAAGTGCTGTTTTCAGTGCCAAATACTTGTTTCTCACTCTCCCAGCACTCAGAATGAACGTTTAAGAAAACTGATTCTGATCCTATCCTTAACAAGCTTTTTCATTATGCACAATGCCTGTTTTACTAAAAGTGCTGTTTTCAGTGCCAAATCATTGTTTCTCACTCTCCCAGCACTCAGAATGAACGTTTAAGAAAACTGATTCTGATCCTATCCTTAACAAGCTTTTTCATTATGCACAATGCCTGTTTTACTAAAAGTGCTGTTTTCAGTGCCAAATACTTGTTTCTCACTCTCCCAGCACTCAGAATGAACGTTTAAGAAAACTGATTCTGATCCTGTCCTTAACAAGCTTTTTCATTATGCACAATGCCAGTTTTACAAAAAGTGCTGTTTTCAGTGCCAAATACTTGTTTCTCACTCTCCCAGCACTCAGAATGAACGTTTAAGAAAACTGATTCTGATCCTATCCTTAACAAGCTTTTTCATTATGCACAATGCCTGTTTTACTAAAAGTGCTGTTTTCAGTGCCAAATCATTGTTTCTCACTCTCCCAGCACTCAGAATGAACGTTTAAGAAAACTGATTCTGATCCTATCCTTAACAAGCTTTTTCATTATGCACAATGCCTGTTTTACTAAAAGTGCTGTTTTCAGTGCCAAATACTTGTTTCTCACTCTCCCAGCACTCAGAATGAACGTTTAAGAAAACTGATTCTGATCCTATCCTTAACAAGCTTTTTCATTATGCACAATGCCTGTTTTACTAAAAGTGCTGTTTTCAGTGCCAAATACTTGTTTCTCACTCTCCCAGCACTCAGAATGAACGTTTAAGAAAACTGGTTCTGATCCTGTCCTTAACAAACTTTCTTATTATGCACAATGCCAGTTTTACAAAAAGTGCTGATTTCAGTGCCAAATACTTGTTTCTCACTCTCCCAGCACTCAGAATGAACGTTTAAGAAAACTGATTCTGATCCTATCCTTAACAAGCTTTTTCATTATGCACAATGCCTGTTTTACTAAAAGTGCTGTTTTCAGTGCCAAATCATTGTTTCTCACTCTCCCAGCACTCAGAATGAACGTTTAAGAAAACTGATTCTGATCCTATCCTTAACAAGCTTTTTCATTATGCACAATGCCAGTTTTACAAAAAGTGCTGTTTTCAGTGCCAAATACTTGTTTCTCACTCTCCCAGCACTCAGAATGAACGTTTAAGAAAACTGGTTCTGATCCTGTCCTTAACAAACTTTCTTATTATGCACAATGCCAGATTTACAAAAAGTGCTGTTTTCAGTGCCAAATCATTGTTTCTCACTCTCCCAGCACTCGGAATGAACGTTTAAGAAAACTGATTCTGATCCTGTCCTTAACAAACTTTTTTTATTATGCACAATGCCAGTTTTACAAAAAGTGCTGTTTTCAGTGCCAAATCATTGTTTCTCACTCTCCCAGCACTCAGAATGAACGTTTAAGAAAACTGATTCTGATCCTATCCTTAACAAGCTTTTTCATTATGCACAATGGCAGTTTTACAAAAAGTGCTGTTTTCAGTGCCAAATACTTGTTTCTCACTCTCCCAGCACTCAGAATGAACGTTTAAGAAAACTGATTCTGATCCTATCCTTAACAAGCTTTTTCATTATGCACAATGCCAGTTTTACAAAAAGTGCTGTTTTCAGTGCCAAAAACTTGTTTCTCACTCTCCCAGCACTCAGAATGAACGTTTAAGAAAACTGATTCTGATCCTATCCTTAACAAGCTTTTTCATTATGCACAATGCCAGTTTTACTAAAAGTGCTGATTTCAGTGCCAAAAACTTGTTTCTCACTCTCCCAGCACTCAGAATGAACGTTTAAGAAAACTGGTTCTGATCCTTTCCTTAACAAGCTTTTTTCATATGCACAATGCCAGTTTTACTAAAAGTGCTGTTTTCAGTGCCAAATCATTGTTTCTCACTCTCCCAGCACTCAGAATGAACGTTTAAGAAAACTGATTCTGATCCTATCCTTAACAAGCTTTTTCATTATGCACAATGCCAGTTTTACAAAAAGTGCTGTTTTCAGTGCCAAATACTTGTTTCTCACTCTCCCAGCACTCAGAATGAACGTTTAAGAAAACTGGTTCTGATCCTATCCTTAACAAACTTTCTTATTATGCACAATGCCAGTTTTGCAAAAAGTGCTGTTTTCAGTGCCAAATCATTGTTTCTCACTCTCCCAGCACTCAGAATGAACGTTTAAGAAAACTGATTCTGATCCTATCCTTAACAAGCTTTTTCATTATGCACAATGCCAGTTTTACAAAAAGTGCTGTTTTCAGTGCCAAATACTTGTTTCTCACTCTCCCAGCACTCAGAATGAACGTTTAAGAAAACTGATTCTGATCCTATCCTTAACAAGCTTTTTCATTATGCACAATGCCAGTTTTACAAAAAGTGCTGTTTTCAGTGCCAAAAACTTGTTTCTCACTCTCCCAGCACTCAGAATGAACGTTTAAGAAAACTGATTCTGATCCTATCCTTAACAAGCTTTTTCATTATGCACAATGCCAGTTTTACTAAAAGTGCTGATTTCAGTGCCAAAAACTTGTTTCTCACTCTCCCAGCACTCAGAATGAACGTTTAAGAAAACTGGTTCTGATCCTTTCCTTAACAAGCTTTTTTCATATGCACAATGCCAGTTTTACTAAAAGTGCTGTTTTCAGTGCCAAATACTTGTTTCTCACTCTCCCAGCACTCAGAATGAACGTTTAAGAAAACTGGTTCTGATCCTATCCTTAACAAACTTTCTTATTATGCACAATGCCAGTTTTGCAAAAAGTGCTGTTTTCAGTGCCAAATCATTGTTTCTCACTCTCCCAGCACTCAGAATGAACGTTTAAGAAAACTGATTCTGATCCTGTCCTTAACAAGCTTTTTCATTATGCACAATGCCAGTTTTACAAAAAGTGCTGTTTTCAGTGCCAAATACTTGTTTCTCACTCTCCCAGCACTCAGAATGAACGTTTAAGAAAACTGATTCTGATCCTATCCTTAACAAGCTTTTTCATTATGCACAATGCCTGTTTTACTAAAAGTGCTGTTTTCAGTGCCAAATCATTGTTTCTCACTCTCCCAGCACTCAGAATGAACGTTTAAGAAAACTGATTCTGATCCTATCCTTAACAAGCTTTTTCATTATGCACAATGCCTGTTTTACAAAAAGTGCTGTTTTCAGTGCCAAATACTTGTTTCTCACTCTCCCAGCACTCAGAATGAACGTTTAAGAAAACTGATTCTGATCCTATCCTTAACAAGCTTTTTCATCATGCACAATGCCTGTTTTACTAAAAGTGCTGTTTTCAGTGCCAAATACTTGTTTCTCACTCTCCCAGCACTCAGAATGAACGTTTAAGAAAACTGGTTCTGATCCTGTCCTTAACAAACTTTCTTATTATGCACAATGCCAGTTTTACAAAAAGTGCTGATTTCAGTGCCAAATACTTGTTTCTCACTCTCCCAGCACTCAGAATGAACGTTTAAGAAAACTGATTCTGATCCTATCCTTAACAAGCTTTTTCATTATGCACAATGCCTGTTTTACTAAAAGTGCTGTTTTCAGTGCCAAATCATTGTTTCTCACTCTCCCAGCACTCAGAATGAACGTTTAAGAAAACTGATTCTGATCCTATCCTTAACAAGCTTTTTCATTATGCACAATGCCAGTTTTACAAAAAGTGCTGTTTTCAGCGCCAAATACTTGTTTCTCACTCTCCCAGCACTCAGAATGAACGTTTAAGAAAACTGGTTCTGATCCTGTCCTTAACAAACTTTCTTATTATGCACAATGCCAGATTTACAAAAAGTGCTGTTTTCAGTGCCAAATCATTGTTTCTCACTCTCCCAGCACTCGGAATGAACGTTTAAGAAAACTGATTCTGATCCTGTCCTTAACAAACTTTTTTTATTATGCACAATGCCAGTTTTACAAAAAGTGCTGTTTTCAGTGCCAAATCATTGTTTCTCACTCTCCCAGCACTCAGAATGAACGTTTAAGAAAACTGATTCTGATCCTATCCTTAACAAGCTTTTTCATTATGCACAATGGCAGTTTTACAAAAAGTGCTGTTTTCAGTGCCAAATACTTGTTTCTCACTCTCCCAGCACTCAGAATGAACGTTTAAGAAAACTGATTCTGATCCTATCCTTAACAAGCTTATTCATTATGCACAATGCCAGTTTTACAAAAAGTGCTGTTTTCAGTGCCAAAAACTTGTTTCTCACTCTCCCAGCACTCAGAATGAACGTTTAAGAAAACTGATTCTGATCCTATCCTTAACAAGCTTTTTCATTATGCACAATGCCAGTTTTACTAAAAGTGCTGATTTCAGTGCCAAAAACTTGTTTCTCACTCTCCCAGCACTCAGAATGAACGTTTAAGAAAACTGGTTCTGATCCTTTCCTTAACAAGCTTTTTTCATATGCACAATGCCAGTTTTACTAAAAGTGCTGTTTTCAGTGCCAAATCATTGTTTCTCACTCTCCCAGCACTCAGAATGAACGTTTAAGAAAACTGATTCTGATCCTATCCTTAACAAGCTTTTTCATTATGCACAATGCCAGTTTTACAAAAAGTGCTGTTTTCAGTGCCAAATACTTGTTTCTCACTCTCCCAGCACTCAGAATGAACGTTTAAGAAAACTGGTTCTGATCCTATCCTTAACAAACTTTCTTATTATGCACAATGCCAGTTTTGCAAAAAGTGCTGTTTTCAGTGCCAAATCATTGTTTCTCACTCTCCCAGCACTCAGAATGAACGTTTAAGAAAACTGATTCTGATCCTGTCCTTAACAAGCTTTTTCATTATGCACAATGCCAGTTTTACAAAAAGTGCTGTTTTCAGTGCCAAATACTTGTTTCTCACTCTCCCAGCACTCAGAATGAACGTTTAAGAAAACTGATTCTGATCCTATCCTTAACAAGCTTTTTCATTATGCACAATGCCTGTTTTACTAAAAGTGCTGTTTTCAGTGCCAAATCATTGTTTCTCACTCTCCCAGCACTCAGAATGAACGTTTAAGAAAACTGATTCTGATCCTATCCTTAACAAGCTTTTTCATTATGCACAATGCCTGTTTTACTAAAAGTGCTGTTTTCAGTGCCAAATACTTGTTTCTCACTCTCCCAGCACTCAGAATGAACGTTTAAGAAAACTGATTCTGATCCTATCCTTAACAAGCTTTTTCATTATGCACAATGCCAGTTTTACAAAAAGTGCTGTTTTCAGTGCCAAATACTTGTTTCTCACTCTCCCAGCACTCAGAATGAACGTTTAAGAAAACTGGTTCTGATCCTGTCCTTAACAAACTTTCTTATTATGCACAATGCCAGTTTTACAAAAAGTGCTGTTTTCAGTGCCAAATCATTGTTTCTCACTCTCCCAGCACTCGGAATGAACGTTTAAGAAAACTGATTCTGATCCTGTCCTTAACAAACTTTCTTATTATGCACAATGCCAGTTTTACAAAAAGTGCTGATTTCAGTGCCAAATACTTGTTGCTCTTTCTCCCAGCACTCAGAATGAACGTTTAAGAAAACTGATTCTGATCCTATCCTTAACAAGCTTTTTCATTATGCACAATGCCTGTTTTACTAAAAGTGCTGTTTTCAGTGCCAAATCATTGTTTCTCACTCTCCCAGCACTCAGAATGAACGTTTAAGAAAACTGATTCTGATCCTATCCTTAACAAGCTTTTTCATTATGCACAATGCCAGTTTTACAAAAAGTGCTGTTTTCAGTGCCAAATACTTGTTTCTCACTCTCCCAGCACTCAGAATGAACGTTTAAGAAAACTGGTTCTGATCCTATCCTTAACAAACTTTCTTATTATGCACAATGCCAGTTTTGCAAAAAGTGCTGTTTTCAGTGCCAAATCATTGTTTCTCACTCTCCCAGCACTCAGAATGAACGTTTAAGAAAACTGATTCTGATCCTGTCCTTAAAAAGCTTTTTCATTATGCACAATGCCAGTTTTACAAAAAGTGCTGTTTTCAGTGCCAAATACTTGTTTCTCACTCTCCCAGCACTCAGAATGAACGTTTAAGAAAACTGATTCTGATCCTATCCTTAACAAGCTTTTTCATTATGCACAATGCCTGTTTTACTAAAAGTGCTGTTTTCAGTGCCAAATCATTGTTTCTCACTCTCCCAGCACTCAGAATGAACGTTTAAGAAAACTGATTCTGATCCTATCCTTAACAAGCTTTTTCATTATGCACAATGCCTGTTTTACTAAAAGTGCTGTTTTCAGTGCCAAATACTTGTTTCTCACTCTCCCAGCACTCAGAATGAACGTTTAAGAAAACTGGTTCTGATCCTGTCATTAACAAACTTTCTTATTATGCACAATGCCAGTTTTAAAAAAATTCCTGATTTCAGTGCCAAATACTTGTTTCTCACTCTCCCAGCACTCAGAATGAACGTTTAAGAAAACTGATTCTGATCCTGTCCTTAACAAGCTTTTTCATTATGCACAATGCCAGTTTTACAAAAAGTGCTGTTTTCAGTGCCAAATACTTGTTTCTCACTCTCCCAGCACTCAGAATGAACGTTTAAGAAAACTGATTCTGATCCTATCCTTAACAAGCTTTTTCATTATGCACAATGCCTGTTTTACTAAAAGTGCTGTTTTCAGTGCCAAATCATTGTTTCTCACTCTCCCAGCACTCAGAATGAACGTTTAAGAAAACTGATTCTGATCCTATCCTTAACAAGCTTTTTCATTATGCACAATGCCTGTTTTACTAAAAGTGCTGTTTTCAGTGCCAAATACTTGTTTCTCACTCTCCCAGCACTCAGAATGAACGTTTAAGAAAACTGATTCTGATCCTATCCTTAACAAGCTTTTTCATTATGCACAATGCCTGTTTTACTAAAAGTGCTGTTTTCAGTGCCAAATACTTGTTTCTCACTCTCCCAGCACTCAGAATGAACGTTTAAGAAAACTGGTTCTGATCCTGTCCTTAACAAACTTTCTTATTATGCACAATGCCAGTTTTACAAAAAGTGCTGATTTCAGTGCCAAATACTTGTTTCTCACTCTCCCAGCACTCAGAATGAACGTTTAAGAAAACTGATTCTGATCCTATCCTTAACAAGCTTTTTCATTATGCACAATGCCTGTTTTACTAAAAGTGCTGTTTTCAGTGCCAAATCATTGTTTCTCACTCTCCCAGCACTCAGAATGAACGTTTAAGAAAACTGATTCTGATCCTATCCTTAACAAGCTTTTTCATTATGCACAATGCCAGTTTTACAAAAAGTGCTGTTTTCAGTGCCAAATACTTGTTTCTCACTCTCCCAGCACTCAGAATGAACGTTTAAGAAAACTGGTTCTGATCCTGTCCTTAACAAACTTTCTTATTATGCACAATGCCAGATTTACAAAAAGTGCTGTTTTCAGTGCCAAATCATTGTTTCTCACTCTCCCAGCACTCGGAATGAACGTTTAAGAAAACTGATTCTGATCCTGTCCTTAACAAACTTTTTTTATTATGCACAATGCCAGTTTTACAAAAAGTGCTGTTTTCAGTGCCAAATCATTGTTTCTCACTCTCCCAGCACTCAGAATGAACGTTTAAGAAAACTGATTCTGATCCTATCCTTAACAAGCTTTTTCATTATGCACAATGGCAGTTTTACAAAAAGTGCTGTTTTCAGTGCCAAATACTTGTTTCTCACTCTCCCAGCACTCAGAATGAACGTTTAAGAAAACTGATTCTGATCCTATCCTTAACAAGCTTTTTCATTATGCACAATGCCAGTTTTACAAAAAGTGCTGTTTTCAGTGCCAAAAACTTGTTTCTCACTCTCCCAGCACTCAGAATGAACGTTTAAGAAAACTGATTCTGATCCTATCCTTAACAAGCTTTTTCATTATGCACAATGCCAGTTTTACTAAAAGTGCTGATTTCAGTGCCAAAAACTTGTTTCTCACTCTCCCAGCACTCAGAATGAACGTTTAAGAAAACTGGTTCTGATCCTTTCCTTAACAAGCTTTTTTCATATGCACAATGCCAGTTTTACTAAAAGTGCTGTTTTCAGTGCCAAATCATTGTTTCTCACTCTCCCAGCACTCAGAATGAACGTTTAAGAAAACTGATTCTGATCCTATCCTTAACAAGCTTTTTCATTATGCACAATGCCAGTTTTACAAAAAGTGCTGTTTTCAGTGCCAAATACTTGTTTCTCACTCTCCCAGCACTCAGAATGAACGTTTAAGAAAACTGGTTCTGATCCTATCCTTAACAAACTTTCTTATTATGCACAATGCCAGTTTTGCAAAAAGTGCTGTTTTCAGTGCCAAATCATTGTTTCTCACTCTCCCAGCACTCAGAATGAACGTTTAAGAAAACTGATTCTGATCCTGTCCTTAAAAAGCTTTTTCATTATGCACAATGCCAGTTTTACAAAAAGTGCTGTTTTCAGTGCCAAATACTTGTTTCTCACTCTCCCAGCACTCAGAATGAACGTTTAAGAAAACTGATTCTGATCCTATCCTTAACAAGCTTTTTCATTATGCACAATGCCTGTTTTACTAAAAGTGCTGTTTTCAGTGCCAAATCATTGTTTCTCACTCTCCCAGCACTCAGAATGAACGTTTAAGAAAACTGATTCTGATCCTATCCTTAACAAGCTTTTTCATTATGCACAATGCCTGTTTTACTAAAAGTGCTGTTTTCAGTGCCAAATACTTGTTTCTCACTCTCCCAGCACTCAGAATGAACGTTTAAGAAAACTGGTTCTGATCCTGTCATTAACAAACTTTCTTATTATGCACAATGCCAGTTTTAAAAAAATTCCTGATTTCAGTGCCAAATACTTGTTTCTCACTCTCCCAGCACTCAGAATGAACGTTTAAGAAAACTGATTCTGATCCTGTCCTTAACAAGCTTTTTCATTATGCACAATGCCAGTTTTACAAAAAGTGCTGTTTTCAGTGCCAAATACTTGTTTCTCACTCTCCCAGCACTCAGAATGAACGTTTAAGAAAACTGATTCTGATCCTATCCTTAACAAGCTTTTTCATTATGCACAATGCCTGTTTTACTAAAAGTGCTGTTTTCAGTGCCAAATCATTGTTTCTCACTCTCCCAGCACTCAGAATGAACGTTTAAGAAAACTGATTCTGATCCTATCCTTAACAAGCTTTTTCATTATGCACAATGCCTGTTTTACTAAAAGTGCTGTTTTCAGTGCCAAATACTTGTTTCTCACTCTCCCAGCACTCAGAATGAACGTTTAAGAAAACTGATTCTGATCCTATCCTTAACAAGCTTTTTCATTATGCACAATGCCTGTTTTACTAAAAGTGCTGTTTTCAGTGCCAAATACTTGTTTCTCACTCTCCCAGCACTCAGAATGAACGTTTAAGAAAACTGGTTCTGATCCTGTCCTTAACAAACTTTCTTATTATGCACAATGCCAGTTTTACAAAAAGTGCTGATTTCAGTGCCAAATACTTGTTTCTCACTCTCCCAGCACTCAGAATGAACGTTTAAGAAAACTGATTCTGATCCTATCCTTAACAAGCTTTTTCATTATGCACAATGCCTGTTTTACTAAAAGTGCTGTTTTCAGTGCCAAATCATTGTTTCTCACTCTCCCAGCACTCAGAATGAACGTTTAAGAAAACTGATTCTGATCCTATCCTTAACAAGCTTTTTCATTATGCACAATGCCAGTTTTACAAAAAGTGCTGTTTTCAGTGCCAAATACTTGTTTCTCACTCTCCCAGCACTCAGAATGAACGTTTAAGAAAACTGGTTCTGATCCTGTCCTTAACAAACTTTCTTATTATGCACAATGCCAGATTTACAAAAAGTGCTGTTTTCAGTGCCAAATCATTGTTTCTCACTCTCCCAGCACTCGGAATGAACGTTTAAGAAAACTGATTCTGATCCTGTCCTTAACAAACTTTTTTTATTATGCACAATGCCAGTTTTACAAAAAGTGCTGTTTTCAGTGCCAAATCATTGTTTCTCACTCTCCCAGCACTCAGAATGAACGTTTAAGAAAACTGATTCTGATCCTATCCTTAACAAGCTTTTTCATTATGCACAATGGCAGTTTTACAAAAAGTGCTGTTTTCAGTGCCAAATACTTGTTTCTCACTCTCCCAGCACTCAGAATGAACGTTTAAGAAAACTGATTCTGATCCTATCCTTAACAAGCTTTTTCATTATGCACAATGCCAGTTTTACAAAAAGTGCTGTTTTCAGTGCCAAAAACTTGTTTCTCACTCTCCCAGCACTCAGAATGAACGTTTAAGAAAACTGATTCTGATCCTATCCTTAACAAGCTTTTTCATTATGCACAATGCCAGTTTTACTAAAAGTGCTGATTTCAGTGCCAAAAACTTGTTTCTCACTCTCCCAGCACTCAGAATGAACGTTTAAGAAAACTGGTTCTGATCCTTTCCTTAACAAGCTTTTTTCATATGCACAATGCCAGTTTTACTAAAAGTGCTGTTTTCAGTGCCAAATCATTGTTTCTCACTCTCCCAGCACTCAGAATGAACGTTTAAGAAAACTGATTCTGATCCTATCCTTAACAAGCTTTTTCATTATGCACAATGCCAGTTTTACAAAAAGTGCTGTTTTCAGTGCCAAATACTTGTTTCTCACTCTCCCAGCACTCAGAATGAACGTTTAAGAAAACTGGTTCTGATCCTATCCTTAACAAACTTTCTTATTATGCACAATGCCAGTTTTGCAAAAAGTGCTGTTTTCAGTGCCAAATCATTGTTTCTCACTCTCCCAGCACTCAGAATGAACGTTTAAGAAAACTGATTCTGATCCTGTCCTTAACAAGCTTTTTCATTATGCACAATGCCAGTTTTACAAAAAGTGCTGTTTTCAGTGCCAAATACTTGTTTCTCACTCTCCCAGCACTCAGAATGAACGTTTAAGAAAACTGATTCTGATCCTATCCTTAACAAGCTTTTTCATTATGCACAATGCCTGTTTTACTAAAAGTGCTGTTTTCAGTGCCAAATCATTGTTTCTCACTCTCCCAGCACTCAGAATGAACGTTTAAGAAAACTGATTCTGATCCTATCCTTAACAAGCTTTTTCATTATGCACAATGCCTGTTTTACTAAAAGTGCTGTTTTCAGTGCCAAATACTTGTTTCTCACTCTCCCAGCACTCAGAATGAACGTTTAAGAAAACTGATTCTGATCCTATCCTTAACAAGCTTTTTCATTATGCATAATGCCTGTTTTACTAAAAGTGCTGTTTTCAGTGCCAAATACTTGTTTCTCACTCTCCCAGCACTCAGAATGAACGTTTAAGAAAACTGGTTCTGATCCTGTCCTTAACAAACTTTCTTATTATGCACAATGCCAGTTTTACAAAAAGTGCTGATTTCAGTGCCAAATACTTGTTTCTCACTCTCCCAGCACTCAGAATGAACGTTTAAGAAAACTGATTCTGATCCTATCCTTAACAAGCTTTTTCATTATGCACAATGCCTGTTTTACTAAAAGTGCTGTTTTCAGTGCCAAATCATTGTTTCTCACTCTCCCAGCACTCAGAATGAACGTTTAAGAAAACTGATTCTGATCCTATCCTTAACAAGCTTTTTCATTATGCACAATGCCAGTTTTACAAAAAGTGCTGTTTTCAGTGCCAAATACTTGTTTCTCACTCTCCCAGCACTCAGAATGAACGTTTAAGAAAACTGGTTCTGATCCTGTCCTTAACAAACTTTCTTATTATGCACAATGCCAGTTTTACAAAAAGTGCTGTTTTCAGTGCCAAATCATTGTTTCTCACTCTCCCAGCACTCGGAATGAACGTTTAAGAAAACTGATTCTGATCCTGTCCTTAACAAACTTTCTTATTATGCACAATGCCAGTTTTACAAAAAGTGCTGATTTCAGTGCCAAATACTTGTTGCTCTTTCTCCCAGCACTCAGAATGAACGTTTAAGAAAACTGATTCTGATCCTATCCTTAACAAGCTTTTTCATTATGCACAATGCCTGTTTTACTAAAAGTGCTGTTTTCAGTGCCAAATCATTGTTTCTCACTCTCCCAGCACTCAGAATGAACGTTTAAGAAAACTGGTTCTGATCCTGTCCTTAACAAACTTTCTTATTATGCACAATGCCAGTTTTACAAAAAGTGCTGTTTTCAGTGCCAAATCATTGTTTCTCACTCTCCCAGCACTCAGAATGAACGTTTAAGAAAACTGATTCTGATCCTATCCTTAACAAGCTTTTTCATTATGCACAATGCCAGTTTTACAAAAAGTGCTGTTTTCAGTGCCAAATACTTGTTTCTCACTCTCCCAGCACTCAGAATGAACGTTTAAGAAAACTGGTTCTGATCCTGTCCTTAACAAACTTTCTTATTATGCACAATGCCAGTTTTACAAAAAGTGCTGATTTCAGTGCCAAATACTTGTTTCTCACTCTCCCAGCACTCAGAATGAACGTTTAAGAAAACTGATTCTGATCCTATCCTTAACAAGCTTTTTCATTATGCACAATGCCTGTTTTACTAAAAGTGCTGTTTTCAGTGCCAAATCATTGTTTCTCACTCTCCCAGCACTCGGAATGAACGTTTAAGAAAACTGATTCTGATCCTGTCCTTAACAAACTTTTTTTATTATGCACAATGCCAGTTTTACAAAAAGTGCTGTTTTCAGTGCCAAATCATTGTTTCTCACTCTCCCAGCACTCAGAATGAACGTTTAAGAAAACTGATTCTGATCCTATCCTTAACAAGCTTTTTCATTATGCACAATGCCAGTTTTACAAAAAGTGCTGTTTTCAGTGCCAAATACTTGTTTCTCACTCTCCCAGCACTCAGAATGAACGTTTAAGAAAACTGATTCTGATCCTATCCTTAACAAGCTTTTTCATTATGCACAATGCCAGTTTTACAAAAAGTGCTGTTTTCAGTGCCAAAAACTTGTTTCTCACTCTCCCAGCACTCAGAATGAACGTTTAAGAAAACTGATTCTGATCCTATCCTTAACAAGCTTTTTCATTATGCACAATGCCAGTTTTACTAAAAGTGCTGATTTCAGTGCCAAAAACTTGTTTCTCACTCTCCCAGCACTCAGAATGAACGTTTAAGAAAACTGGTTCTGATCCTTTCCTTAACAAGCTTTTTTCATATGCACAATGCCAGTTTTACTAAAAGTGCTGTTTTCAGTGCCAAATCATTGTTTCTCACTCTCCCAGCACTCAGAATGAACGTTTAAGAAAACTGATTCTGATCCTATCCTTAACAAGCTTTTTCATTATGCACAATGCCAGTTTTACAAAAAGTGCTGTTTTCAGTGCCAAATACTTGTTTCTCACTCTCCCAGCACTCAGAATGAACGTTTAAGAAAACTGGTTCTGATCCTATCCTTAACAAACTTTCTTATTATGCACAATGCCAGTTTTGCAAAAAGTGCTGTTTTCAGTGCCAAATCATTGTTTCTCACTCTCCCAGCACTCAGAATGAACGTTTAAGAAAACTGATTCTGATCCTGTCCTTAACAAGCTTTTTCATTATGCACAATGCCAGTTTTACAAAAAGTGCTGTTTTCAGTGCCAAATACTTGTTTCTCACTCTCCCAGCACTCAGAATGAACGTTTAAGAAAACTGATTCTGATCCTATCCTTAACAAGCTTTTTCATTATGCACAATGCCTGTTTTACTAAAAGTGCTGTTTTCAGTGCCAAATCATTGTTTCTCACTCTCCCAGCACTCAGAATGAACGTTTAAGAAAACTGATTCTGATCCTATCCTTAACAAGCTTTTTCATTATGCACAATGCCTGTTTTACTAAAAGTGCTGTTTTCAGTGCCAAATACTTGTTTCTCACTCTCCCAGCACTCAGAATGAACGTTTAAGAAAACTGATTCTGATCCTATCCTTAACAAGCTTTTTCATTATGCACAATGCCTGTTTTACTAAAAGTGCTGTTTTCAGTGCCAAATACTTGTTTCTCACTCTCCCAGCACTCAGAATGAACGTTTAAGAAAACTGGTTCTGATCCTGTCCTTAACAAACTTTCTTATTATGCACAATGCCAGTTTTACAAAAAGTGCTGATTTCAGTGCCAAATACTTGTTTCTCACTCTCCCAGCACTCAGAATGAACGTTTAAGAAAACTGATTCTGATCCTATCCTTAACAAGCTTTTTCATTATGCACAATGCCTGTTTTACTAAAAGTGCTGTTTTCAGTGCCAAATCATTGTTTCTCACTCTCCCAGCACTCAGAATGAACGTTTAAGAAAACTGATTCTGATCCTATCCTTAACAAGCTTTTTCATTATGCACAATGCCAGTTTTACAAAAAGTGCTGTTTTCAGTGCCAAATACTTGTTTCTCACTCTCCCAGCACTCAGAATGAACGTTTAAGAAAACTGGTTCTGATCCTGTCCTTAACAAACTTTCTTATTATGCACAATGCCAGATTTACAAAAAGTGCTGTTTTCAGTGCCAAATCATTGTTTCTCACTCTCCCAGCACTCGGAATGAACGTTTAAGAAAACTGATTCTGATCCTGTCCTTAACAAACTTTTTTTATTATGCACAATGCCAGTTTTACAAAAAGTGCTGTTTTCAGTGCCAAATCATTGTTTCTCACTCTCCCAGCACTCAGAATGAACGTTTAAGAAAACTGATTCTGATCCTATCCTTAACAAGCTTTTTCATTATGCACAATGGCAGTTTTACAAAAAGTGCTGTTTTCAGTGCCAAATACTTGTTTCTCACTCTCCCAGCACTCAGAATGAACGTTTAAGAAAACTGATTCTGATCCTATCCTTAACAAGCTTTTTCATTATGCACAATGCCAGTTTTACAAAAAGTGCTGTTTTCAGTGCCAAATCATTGTTTCTCACTCTCCCAGCACTCAGAATGAACGTTTAAGAAAACTGATTCTGATCCTATCCTTAACAAGCTTTTTCATTATGCACAATGCCTGTTTTACTAAAAGTGCTGTTTTCAGTGCCAAATCATTGTTTCTCACTCTCCCAGCACTCGGAATGAACGTTTAAGAAAACTGATTCTGATCCTGTCCTTAACAAACTTTTTTTATTATGCACAATGCCAGTTTTACAAAAAGTGCTGTTTTCAGTGCCAAATCATTGTTTCTCACTCTCCCAGCACTCAGAATGAACGTTTAAGAAAACTGATTCTGATCCTGTCCTTAACAAGCTTTTTCATTATGCACAATGCCAGTTTTACTAAAAGTGCTGTTTTCAGTGTCAAATCATTGTTTCTCACTCTCCCAGCACTCAGAATGAACGTTTAAGAAAACTGATTCTGATCCTGTCCTTAACAAGCTTTTTCATTATGCACAATGCCAGTTTTACAAAAAGTGCTGTTTTCAGTGCCAAATCATTGTTTCTCACTCTCCCAGCACTCAGAATGAACGTTTAAGAAAACTGGTTCTGATCCTATCCTTAACAAGCTTTTTTCATATGCACAATGCCAGTTTTACTAAAAGTGCTGTTTTCAGTGCCAAATCATTGTTTCTCACTCTCCCAGCACTCAGAATGAACGTTTAAGAAAACTGATTCTGATCCTATCCTTAACAAGCTTTTTCATTATGCACAATGCCAGTTTTACAAAAAGTGCTGTTTTCAGTGCCAAATCATTGTTTCTCACTCTCCCAGCACTCAGAATGAACGTTTAAGAAAACTGATTCTGATCCTATCCTTAACAAACTTTTTCATTATGCACAATGCCTGTTTTACTAAAAGTGCTGTTTTCAGTGCCAAATACTTGTTTCTCACTCTCCCAGCACTCAGAATGAACGTTTAAGAAAACTGATTCTGATCCTATCCTTAACAAGCTTTTTCATTATGCACAATGCCAGTTTTACAAAAAGTGCTGTTTTCAGTGCCAAATACTTGTTTCTCACTCTCCCAGCACTCAGAATGAACGTTTAAGAAAACTGGTTCTGATCCTGTCCTTAACAAACTTTCTTATTATGCACAATGCCAGTTTTACAAAAAGTGCTGTTTTCAGTGCCAAATCATTGTTTCTCACTCTCCCAGCACTCAGAATGAACGTTTAAGAAAACTGATTCTGATCCTATCCTTAACAAGCTTTTTCATTATGCACAATGCCAGTTTTACAAAAAGTGCTGTTTTCAGTGCCAAATACTTGTTTCTCACTCTCCCAGCACTCAGAATGAACGTTTAAGAAAACTGGTTCTGATCCTGTCCTTAACAAACTTTCTTATTATGCACAATGCCAGTTTTACAAAAAGTGCTGATTTCAGTGCCAAATACTTGTTTCTCACTCTCCCAGCACTCAGAATGAACGTTTAAGAAAACTGATTCTGATCCTATCCTTAACAAGCTTTTTCATTATGCACAATGCCTGTTTTACTAAAAGTGCTGTTTTCAGTGCCAAATCATTGTTTCTCACTCTCCCAGCACTCGGAATGAACGTTTAAGAAAACTGATTCTGATCCTGTCCTTAACAAACTTTTTTTATTATGCACAATGCCAGTTTTACAAAAAGTGCTGTTTTCAGTGCCAAATCATTGTTTCTCACTCTCCCAGCACTCAGAATGAACGTTTAAGAAAACTGATTCTGATCCTATCCTTAACAAGCTTTTTCATTATGCACAATGCCAGTTTTACAAAAAGTGCTGTTTTCAGTGCCAAATACTTGTTTCTCACTCTCCCAGCACTCAGAATGAACGTTTAAGAAAACTGATTCTGATCCTATCCTTAACAAGCTTTTTCATTATGCACAATGCCAGTTTTACAAAAAGTGCTGTTTTCAGTGCCAAAAACTTGTTTCTCACTCTCCCAGCACTCAGAATGAACGTTTAAGAAAACTGATTCTGATCCTATCCTTAACAAGCTTTTTCATTATGCACAATGCCAGTTTTACTAAAAGTGCTGATTTCAGTGCCAAAAACTTGTTTCTCACTCTCCCAGCACTCAGAATGAACGTTTAAGAAAACTGGTTCTGATCCTTTCCTTAACAAGCTTTTTTCATATGCACAATGCCAGTTTTACTAAAAGTGCTGTTTTCAGTGCCAAATCATTGTTTCTCACTCTCCCAGCACTCAGAATGAACGTTTAAGAAAACTGATTCTGATCCTATCCTTAACAAGCTTTTTCATTATGCACAATGCCAGTTTTACAAAAAGTGCTGTTTTCAGTGCCAAATACTTGTTTCTCACTCTCCCAGCACTCAGAATGAACGTTTAAGAAAACTGGTTCTGATCCTATCCTTAACAAACTTTCTTATTATGCACAATGCCAGTTTTGCAAAAAGTGCTGTTTTCAGTGCCAAATCATTGTTTCTCACTCTCCCAGCACTCAGAATGAACGTTTAAGAAAACTGATTCTGATCCTGTCCTTAACAAGCTTTTTCATTATGCACAATGCCAGTTTTACAAAAAGTGCTGTTTTCAGTGCCAAATACTTGTTTCTCACTCTCCCAGCACTCAGAATGAACGTTTAAGAAAACTGATTCTGATCCTATCCTTAACAAGCTTTTTCATTATGCACAATGCCTGTTTTACTAAAAGTGCTGTTTTCAGTGCCAAATCATTGTTTCTCACTCTCCCAGCACTCAGAATGAACGTTTAAGAAAACTGATTCTGATCCTATCCTTAACAAGCTTTTTCATTATGCACAATGCCTGTTTTACTAAAAGTGCTGTTTTCAGTGCCAAATACTTGTTTCTCACTCTCCCAGCACTCAGAATGAACGTTTAAGAAAACTGATTCTGATCCTATCCTTAACAAGCTTTTTCATTATGCACAATGCCTGTTTTACTAAAAGTGCTGTTTTCAGTGCCAAATACTTGTTTCTCACTCTCCCAGCACTCAGAATGAACGTTTAAGAAAACTGATTCTGATCCTATCCTTAACAAGCTTTTTCATTATGCACAATGCCAGTTTTACAAAAAGTGCTGTTTTCAGTGCCAAATACTTGTTTCTCACTCTCCCAGCACTCAGAATGAACGTTTAAGAAAACTGGTTCTGATCCTGTCCTTAACAAACTTTCTTATTATGCACAATGCCAGATTTACAAAAAGTGCTGTTTTCAGTGCCAAATCATTGTTTCTCACTCTCCCAGCACTCGGAATGAACGTTTAAGAAAACTGATTCTGATCCTGTCCTTAACAAACTTTTTTTATTATGCACAATGCCAGTTTTACAAAAAGTGCTGTTTTCAGTGCCAAATCATTGTTTCTCACTCTCCCAGCACTCAGAATGAACGTTTAAGAAAACTGATTCTGATCCTATCCTTAACAAGCTTTTTCATTATGCACAATGGCAGTTTTACAAAAAGTGCTGTTTTCAGTGCCAAATACTTGTTTCTCACTCTCCCAGCACTCAGAATGAACGTTTAAGAAAACTGATTCTGATCCTATCCTTAACAAGCTTTTTCATTATGCACAATGCCAGTTTTACAAAAAGTGCTGTTTTCAGTGCCAAAAACTTGTTTCTCACTCTCCCAGCACTCAGAATGAACGTTTAAGAAAACTGATTCTGATCCTATCCTTAACAAGCTTTTTCATTATGCACAATGCCAGTTTTACTAAAAGTGCTGATTTCAGTGCCAAAAACTTGTTTCTCACTCTCCCAGCACTCAGAATGAACGTTTAAGAAAACTGGTTCTGATCCTTTCCTTAACAAGCTTTTTTCATATGCACAATGCCAGTTTTACTAAAAGTGCTGTTTTCAGTGCCAAATCATTGTTTCTCACTCTCCCAGCACTCAGAATGAACGTTTAAGAAAACTGATTCTGATCCTATCCTTAACAAGCTTTTTCATTATGCACAATGCCAGTTTTACAAAAAGTGCTGTTTTCAGTGCCAAATACTTGTTTCTCACTCTCCCAGCACTCAGAATGAACGTTTAAGAAAACTGGTTCTGATCCTATCCTTAACAAACTTTCTTATTATGCACAATGCCAGTTTTGCAAAAAGTGCTGTTTTCAGTGCCAAATCATTGTTTCTCACTCTCCCAGCACTCAGAATGAACGTTTAAGAAAACTGATTCTGATCCTATCCTTAACAAGCTTTTTCATTATGCACAATGCCAGTTTTACAAAAAGTGCTGTTTTCAGTGCCAAATACTTGTTTCTCACTCTCCCAGCACTCAGAATGAACGTTTAAGAAAACTGATTCTGATCCTGTCCTTAACAAGCTTTTTCATTATGCACAATGCCTGTTTTACTAAAAGTGCTGTTTTCAGTGCCAAATCATTGTTTCTCACTCTCCCAGCACTCAGAATGAACGTTTAAGAAAACTGATTCTGATCCTATCCTTAACAAGCTTTTTCATTATGCACAATGCCTGTTTTACTAAAAGTGCTGTTTTCAGTGCCAAATACTTGTTTCTCACTCTCCCAGCACTCAGAATGAACGTTTAAGAAAACTGGTTCTGATCCTGTCCTTAACAAACTTTCTTATTATGCACAATGCCAGTTTTACAAAAAGTGCTGATTTCAGTGCCAAATACTTGTTTCTCACTCTCCCAGCACTCAGAATGAACGTTTAAGAAAACTGATTCTGATCCTATCCTTAACAAGCTTTTTCATTATGCACAATGCCTGTTTTACTAAAAGTGCTGTTTTCAGTGCCAAATCATTGTTTCTCACTCTCCCAGCACTCAGAATGAACGTTTAAGAAAACTGATTCTGATCCTATCCTTAACAAGCTTTTTCATTATGCACAATGCCAGTTTTACAAAAAGTGCTGTTTTCAGTGCCAAATACTTGTTTCTCACTCTCCCAGCACTCAGAATGAACGTTTAAGAAAACTGGTTCTGATCCTGTCCTTAACAAACTTTCTTATTATGCACAATGCCAGTTTTACAAAAAGTGCTGTTTTCAGTGCCAAATCATTGTTTCTCACTCTCCCAGCACTCGGAATGAACGTTTAAGAAAACTGATTCTGATCCTGTCCTTAACAAACTTTCTTATTATGCACAATGCCAGTTTTACAAAAAGTGCTGATTTCAGTGCCAAATACTTGTTGCTCTTTCTCCCAGCACTCAGAATGAACGTTTAAGAAAACTGATTCTGATCCTATCCTTAACAAGCTTTTTCATTATGCACAATGCCTGTTTTACTAAAAGTGCTGTTTTCAGTGCCAAATCATTGTTTCTCACTCTCCCAGCACTCAGAATGAACGTTTAAGAAAACTGATTCTGATCCTATCCTTAACAAGCTTTTTCATTATGCACAATGCCAGTTTTACAAAAAGTGCTGTTTTCAGTGCCAAATACTTGTTTCTCACTCTCCCAGCACTCAGAATGAACGTTTAAGAAAACTGATTCTGATCCTATCCTTAACAAGCTTTTTCATTATGCACAATGCCTGTTTTACTAAAAGTGCTGTTTTCAGTGCCAAATCATTGTTTCTCACTCTCCCAGCACTCAGAATGAACGTTTAAGAAAACTGATTCTGATCCTATCCTTAACAAGCTTTTTCATTATGCACAATGCCAGTTTTACAAAAAGTGCTGTTTTCAGTGCCAAATACTTGTTTCTCACTCTCCCAGCACTCAGAATGAACGTTTAAGAAAACTGGTTCTGATCCTATCCTTAACAAACTTTCTTATTATGCACAATGCCAGTTTTGCAAAAAGTGCTGTTTTCAGTGCCAAATCATTGTTTCTCACTCTCCCAGCACTCAGAATGAACGTTTAAGAAAACTGATTCTGATCCTGTCCTTAAAAAGCTTTTTCATTATGCACAATGCCAGTTTTACAAAAAGTGCTGTTTTCAGTGCCAAATACTTGTTTCTCACTCTCCCAGCACTCAGAATGAACGTTTAAGAAAACTGATTCTGATCCTATCCTTAACAAGCTTTTTCATTATGCACAATGCCTGTTTTACTAAAAGTGCTGTTTTCAGTGCCAAATCATTGTTTCTCACTCTCCCAGCACTCAGAATGAACGTTTAAGAAAACTGATTCTGATCCTATCCTTAACAAGCTTTTTCATTATGCACAATGCCTGTTTTACTAAAAGTGCTGTTTTCAGTGCCAAATACTTGTTTCTCACTCTCCCAGCACTCAGAATGAACGTTTAAGAAAACTGGTTCTGATCCTGTCCTTAACAAACTTTCTTATTATGCACAATGCCAGTTTTACAAAAAGTGCTGATTTCAGTGCCAAATACTTGTTTCTCACTCTCCCAGCACTCAGAATGAACGTTTAAGAAAACTGATTCTGATCCTATCCTTAACAAGCTTTTTCATTATGCACAATGCCTGTTTTACTAAAAGTGCTGTTTTCAGTGCCAAATCATTGTTTCTCACTCTCCCAGCACTCAGAATGAACGTTTAAGAAAACTGATTCTGATCCTATCCTTAACAAGCTTTTTCATTATGCACAATGCCAGTTTTACAAAAAGTGCTGTTTTCAGTGCCAAATACTTGTTTCTCACTCTCCCAGCACTCAGAATGAACGTTTAAGAAAACTGGTTCTGATCCTGTCCTTAACAAACTTTCTTATTATGCACAATGCCAGTTTTACAAAAAGTGCTGTTTTCAGTGCCAAATCATTGTTTCTCACTCTCCCAGCACTCAGAATGAACGTTTAAGAAAACTGATTCTGATCCTATCCTTAACAAGCTTTTTCATTATGCACAATGCCAGTTTTACAAAAAGTGCTGTTTTCAGTGCCAAATCATTGTTTCTCACTCTCCCAGCACTCAGAATGAACGTTTAAGAAAACTGGTTCTGATCCTGTCCTTAACAAACTTTCTTATTATGCACAATGCCAGTTTTACAAAAAGTGCTGATTTCAGTGCCAAATACTTGTTTCTCACTCTCCCAGCACTCAGAATGAACGTTTAAGAAAACTGATTCTGATCCTATCCTTAACAAGCTTTTTCATTATGCACAATGCCTGTTTTACTAAAAGTGCTGTTTTCAGTGCCAAATCATTGTTTCTCACTCTCCCAGCACTCGGAATGAACGTTTAAGAAAACTGATTCTGATCCTGTCCTTAACAAACTTTTTTTATTATGCACAATGCCAGTTTTACAAAAAGTGCTGTTTTCAGTGCCAAATCATTGTTTCTCACTCTCCCAGCACTCAGAATGAACGTTTAAGAAAACTGATTCTGATCCTATCCTTAACAAGCTTTTTCATTATGCACAATGCCAGTTTTACAAAAAGTGCTGTTTTCAGTGCCAAATACTTGTTTCTCACTCTCCCAGCACTCAGAATGAACGTTTAAGAAAACTGGTTCTGATCCTGTCCTTAACAAACTTTCTTATTATGCACAATGCCAGTTTTACAAAAAGTGCTGTTTTCAGTGCCAAATCATTGTTTCTCACTCTCCCAGCACTCGGAATGAACGTTTAAGAAAACTGATTCTGATCCTGTCCTTAACAAACTTTCTTATTATGCACAATGCCAGTTTTACAAAAAGTGCTGATTTCAGTGCCAAATCATTGTTTCTCACTCTCCCAGCACTCAGAATGAACGTTTAAGAAAACTGATTCTGATCCTATCCTTAACAAGCTTTTTCATTATGCACAATGCCAGTTTTACTAAAAGTGCTGTTTTCAGTGCCAAATCATTGTTTCTCACTCTCCCAGCACTCAGAATGAACGTTTAAGAAAACTGATTCTGATCCTATCCTTAACAAGCTTTTTCATTATGCACAATGCCAGTTTTACAAAAAGTGCTGTTTTCAGTGCCAAATACTTGTTTCTCACTCTCCCAGCACTCAGAATGAACGTTTAAGAAAACTGGTTCTGATCCTATCCTTAACAAACTTTCTTATTATGCACAATGCCAGTTTTGCAAAAAGTGCTGTTTTCAGTGCCAAATCATTGTTTCTCACTCTCCCAGCACTCAGAATGAACGTTTAAGAAAACTGATTCTGATCCTGTCCTTAAAAAGCTTTTTCATTATGCACAATGCCAGTTTTACAAAAAGTGCTGTTTTCAGTGCCAAATACTTGTTTCTCACTCTCCCAGCACTCAGAATGAACGTTTAAGAAAACTGATTCTGATCCTATCCTTAACAAGCTTTTTCATTATGCACAATGCCTGTTTTACTAAAAGTGCTGTTTTCAGTGCCAAATCATTGTTTCTCACTCTCCCAGCACTCAGAATGAACGTTTAAGAAAACTGATTCTGATCCTATCCTTAACAAGCTTTTTCATTATGCACAATGCCTGTTTTACTAAAAGTGCTGTTTTCAGTGCCAAATACTTGTTTCTCACTCTCCCAGCACTCAGAATGAACGTTTAAGAAAACTGGTTCTGATCCTGTCCTTAACAAACTTTCTTATTATGCACAATGCCAGTTTTACAAAAAGTGCTGATTTCAGTGCCAAATACTTGTTTCTCACTCTCCCAGCACTCAGAATGAACGTTTAAGAAAACTGATTCTGATCCTATCCTTAACAAGCTTTTTCATTATGCACAATGCCTGTTTTACTAAAAGTGCTGTTTTCAGTGCCAAATCATTGTTTCTCACTCTCCCAGCACTCAGAATGAACGTTTAAGAAAACTGATTCTGATCCTATCCTTAACAAGCTTTTTCATTATGCACAATGCCAGTTTTACAAAAAGTGCTGTTTTCAGTGCCAAATACTTGTTTCTCACTCTCCCAGCACTCAGAATGAACGTTTAAGAAAACTGGTTCTGATCCTGTCCTTAACAAACTTTCTTATTATGCACAATGCCAGTTTTACAAAAAGTGCTGTTTTCAGTGCCAAATCATTGTTTCTCACTCTCCCAGCACTCAGAATGAACGTTTAAGAAAACTGATTCTGATCCTATCCTTAACAAGCTTTTTCATTATGCACAATGCCAGTTTTACAAAAAGTGCTGTTTTCAGTGCCAAATCATTGTTTCTCACTCTCCCAGCACTCAGAATGAACGTTTAAGAAAACTGGTTCTGATCCTGTCCTTAACAAACTTTCTTATTATGCACAATGCCAGTTTTACAAAAAGTGCTGATTTCAGTGCCAAATACTTGTTTCTCACTCTCCCAGCACTCAGAATGAACGTTTAAGAAAACTGATTCTGATCCTATCCTTAACAAGCTTTTTCATTATGCACAATGCCTGTTTTACTAAAAGTGCTGTTTTCAGTGCCAAATCATTGTTTCTCACTCTCCCAGCACTCGGAATGAACGTTTAAGAAAACTGATTCTGATCCTGTCCTTAACAAACTTTTTTTATTATGCACAATGCCAGTTTTACAAAAAGTGCTGTTTTCAGTGCCAAATCATTGTTTCTCACTCTCCCAGCACTCAGAATGAACGTTTAAGAAAACTGATTCTGATCCTATCCTTAACAAGCTTTTTCATTATGCACAATGCCAGTTTTACAAAAAGTGCTGTTTTCAGTGCCAAATACTTGTTTCTCACTCTCCCAGCACTCAGAATGAACGTTTAAGAAAACTGATTCTGATCCTATCCTTAACAAGCTTTTTCATTATGCACAATGCCAGTTTTACAAAAAGTGCTGTTTTCAGTGCCAAATACTTGTTTCTCACTCTCCCAGCACTCAGAATGAACGTTTAAGAAAACTGATTCTGATCCTATCCTTAACAAGCTTTTTCATTATGCACAATGCCAGTTTTACTAAAAGTGCTGTTTTCAGTGTCAAATCATTGTTTCTCACTCTCCCAGCACTCAGAATGAACGTTTAAGAAAACTGGTTCTGATCCTTTCCTTAACAAGCTTTTTTCATATGCACAATGCCAGTTTTACTAAAAGTGCTGTTTTCAGTGCCAAATCATTGTTTCTCACTCTCCCAGCACTCAGAATGAACGTTTAAGAAAACTGATTCTGATCCTATCCTTAACAAGCTTTTTCATTATGCACAATGCCAGTTTTACAAAAAGTGCTGTTTTCAGTGCCAAATACTTGTTTCTCACTCTCCCAGCACTCAGAATGAACGTTTAAGAAAACTGGTTCTGATCCTATCCTTAACAAGCTTTTTTCATATGCACAATGCCAGTTTTACTAAAAGTGCTGTTTTCAGTGCCAAATCATTGTTTCTCACTCTCCCAGCACTCAGAATGAACGTTTAAGAAAACTGATTCTGATCCTATCCTTAACAAGCTTTTTCATTATGCACAATGCCAGTTTTACAAAAAGTGCTGTTTTCAGTGCCAAATACTTGTTTCTCACTCTCCCAGCACTCAGAATGAACGTTTAAGAAAACTGATTCTGATCCTATCCTTAACAAGCTTTTTCATTATGCACAATGCCAGTTTTACAAAAAGTGCTGTTTTCAGTGCCAAATCATTGTTTCTCACTCTCCCAGCACTCAGAATGAACGTTTAAGAAAACTGGTTCTGAACCTATCCTTAACAAGCTTTTTTCATATGCACAATGCCAGTTTTACTAAAGGTGCTGTTTTCAGTGCCAAATCATTGTTTCTCACTCTCCCAGCACTCAGAATGAACGTTAAAGAAAACTGATTCTGATCCTATCCTTAACAAGCTTTTTCATTATGCACAATGCCAGTTTTACAAAAAGTGCTGTTTTCAGTGCCAAATCATTGTTTCTCACTCTCCCAGCACTCAGAATGAACGTTTAAGAAAACTGATTCTGATCCTATCCTTAACAAGCTTTTTCATTATGCACAATGCCAGTTTTACTAAAAGTGCTGTTTTCAGTGCCAAATACTTGTTTCTCACTCTCCCAGCACTCAGAATGAACGTTTAAGAAAACTGGTTCTGATCCTATCCTTAACAAGCTTTTTTCATATGCACAATGCCAGTTTTACTAAAAGTGCTGTTCTCAGTGCCAAATCATTGTTTCTCACTCTCCCAGCACTCAGAATTAACGTTTAAGAAAACTGATTCTGATCCTATCCTTAACAAGCTTTTTCATTATGCACAATGCCAGTTTTACAAAAAGTGCTGTTTTCAGTGCCAAATCATTGTTTCTCACTCTCCCAGCACTCAGAATGAACGTTTAAGAAAACTGATTCTGATCCTATCCTTAACAAGCTTTTTTCATATGCACAATGCCAGTTTTACTAAAAGTGCTGTTTTCAGTGCCAAATCATTGTTTCTCACTCTCCCAGCACTCAGAATGAACGTTTAAGAAAACTGATTCTGATCCTGTCCTTAACAAGCTTTTTCATTATGCACAATGCCAGTTTTACAAAAAGTGCTGTTTTCAGTGCCAAATCATTGTTTCTCACTCTCCCAGCACTCAGAATGAACGTTTAAGAAAACTGATTCTGATCCTATCCTTAACAAGCTTTTTCATTATGCACAATGCCAGTTTTACAAAAAGTGCTGTTTTCAGTGCCAAATACTTGTTTCTCACTCTCCCAGCACTCAGAATGAACGTTTAAGAAAACTGATTCTGATCCTGTCCTTAACAAACTTTTTTCATATGCACAATGCCAGTTTTACTAAAAGTGCTGTTTTCAGTGCCAAATCATTGTTTCTCACTCTCCCAGCACTCAGAATGAACGTTTAAGAAAACTGATTCTGATCCTATCCTTAACAAGCTTTTTCATTATGCACAATGCCAGTTTTACAAAAAGTGCTGTTTTCAGTGCCAAATACTTGTTTCTCACTCTCCCAGCACTCAGAATGAACGTTTAAGAAAACTGGTTCTGATCCTATCCTTAACAAACTTTCTTATTATGCACAATGCCAGTTTTGCAAAAAGTGCTGTTTTCAGTGCCAAATCATTGTTTCTCACTCTCCCAGCACTCAGAATGAACGTTTAAGAAAACTGATTCTGATCCTGTCCTTAAAAAGCTTTTTCATTATGCACAATGCCAGTTTTACAAAAAGTGCTGTTTTCAGTGCCAAATACTTGTTTCTCACTCTCCCAGCACTCAGAATGAACGTTTAAGAAAACTGATTCTGATCCTATCCTTAACAAGCTTTTTCATTATGCACAATGCCTGTTTTACTAAAAGTGCTGTTTTCAGTGCCAAATCATTGTTTCTCACTCTCCCAGCACTCAGAATGAACGTTTAAGAAAACTGATTCTGATCCTATCCTTAACAAGCTTTTTCATTATGCACAATGCCTGTTTTACTAAAAGTGCTGTTTTCAGTGCCAAATACTTGTTTCTCACTCTCCCAGCACTCAGAATGAACGTTTAAGAAAACTGGTTCTGATCCTGTCCTTAACAAACTTTCTTATTATGCACAATGCCAGTTTTACAAAAAGTGCTGATTTCAGTGCCAAATACTTGTTTCTCACTCTCCCAGCACTCAGAATGAACGTTTAAGAAAACTGATTCTGATCCTATCCTTAACAAGCTTTTTCATTATGCACAATGCCTGTTTTACTAAAAGTGCTGTTTTCAGTGCCAAATCATTGTTTCTCACTCTCCCAGCACTCAGAATGAACGTTTAAGAAAACTGATTCTGATCCTATCCTTAACAAGCTTTTTCATTATGCACAATGCCAGTTTTACAAAAAGTGCTGTTTTCAGTGCCAAATACTTGTTTCTCACTCTCCCAGCACTCAGAATGAACGTTTAAGAAAACTGGTTCTGATCCTGTCCTTAACAAACTTTCTTATTATGCACAATGCCAGTTTTACAAAAAGTGCTGTTTTCAGTGCCAAATCATTGTTTCTCACTCTCCCAGCACTCAGAATGAACGTTTAAGAAAACTGATTCTGATCCTGTCCTTAAAAAGCTTTTTCATTATGCACAATGCCAGTTTTACAAAAAGTGCTGTTTTCAGTGCCAAATACTTGTTTCTCACTCTCCCAGCACTCAGAATGAACGTTTAAGAAAACTGATTCTGATCCTATCCTTAACAAGCTTTTTCATTATGCACAATGCCTGTTTTACTAAAAGTGCTGTTTTCAGTGCCAAATCATTGTTTCTCACTCTCCCAGCACTCAGAATGAACGTTTAAGAAAACTGATTCTGATCCTATCCTTAACAAGCTTTTTCATTATGCACAATGCCTGTTTTACTAAAAGTGCTGTTTTCAGTGCCAAATACTTGTTTCTCACTCTCCCAGCACTCAGAATGAACGTTTAAGAAAACTGGTTCTGATCCTGTCCTTAACAAACTTTCTTATTATGCACAATGCCAGTTTTACAAAAAGTGCTGATTTCAGTGCCAAATACTTGTTTCTCACTCTCCCAGCACTCAGAATGAACGTTTAAGAAAACTGATTCTGATCCTATCCTTAACAAGCTTTTTCATTATGCACAATGCCTGTTTTACTAAAAGTGCTGTTTTCAGTGCCAAATCATTGTTTCTCACTCTCCCAGCACTCAGAATGAACGTTTAAGAAAACTGATTCTGATCTTATCCTTAACAAGCTTTTTCATTATGCACAATGCCAGTTTTACAAAAAGTGCTGTTTTCAGTGCCAAATACTTGTTTCTCACTCTCCCAGCACTCAGAATGAACGTTTAAGAAAACTGGTTCTGATCCTGTCCTTAACAAACTTTCTTATTATGCACAATGCCAGTTTTACAAAAAGTGCTGTTTTCAGTGCCAAATCATTGTTTCTCACTCTCCCAGCACTCAGAATGAACGTTTAAGAAAACTGATTCTGATCCTATCCTTAACAAGCTTTTTCATTATGCACAATGCCAGTTTTACAAAAAGTGCTGTTTTCAGTGCCAAATCATTGTTTCTCACTCTCCCAGCACTCAGAATGAACGTTTAAGAAAACTGGTTCTGATCCTGTCCTTAACAAACTTTCTTATTATGCACAATGCCAGTTTTACAAAAAGTGCTGATTTCAGTGCCAAATACTTGTTTCTCACTCTCCCAGCACTCAGAATGAACGTTTAAGAAAACTGATTCTGATCCTATCCTTAACAAGCTTTTTCATTATGCACAATGCCTGTTTTACTAAAAGTGCTGTTTTCAGTGCCAAATCATTGTTTCTCACTCTCCCAGCACTCGGAATGAACGTTTAAGAAAACTGATTCTGATCCTGTCCTTAACAAACTTTTTTTATTATGCACAATGCCAGTTTTACTAAAAGTGCTGTTTTCAGTGCCAAATCATTGTTTCTCACTCTCCCAGCACTCAGAATGAACGTTTAAGAAAACTGATTCTGATCCTATCCTTAACAAGCTTTTTCATTATGCACAATGCCAGTTTTACAAAAAGTGCTGTTTTCAGTGCCAAATACTTGTTTCTCACTCTCCCAGCACTCAGAATGAACGTTTAAGAAAACTGATTCTGATCCTATCCTTAACAAGCTTTTTCATTATGCACAATGCCAGTTTTACAAAAAGTGCTGTTTTCAGTGCCAAATACTTGTTTCTCACTCTCCCAGCACTCAGAATGAACGTTTAAGAAAACTGATTCTGATCCTATCCTTAACAAGCTTTTTCATTATGCACAATGCCAGTTTTACTAAAAGTGCTGTTTTCAGTGTCAAATCATTGTTTCTCACTCTCCCAGCACTCAGAATGAACGTTTAAGAAAACTGGTTCTGATCCTTTCCTTAACAAGCTTTTTTCATATGCACAATGCCAGTTTTACTAAAAGTGCTGTTTTCAGTGCCAAATCATTGTTTCTCACTCTCCCAGCACTCAGAATGAACGTTTAAGAAAACTGATTCTGATCCTATCCTTAACAAGCTTTTTCATTATGCACAATGCCAGTTTTACAAAAAGTGCTGTTTTCAGTGCCAAATACTTGTTTCTCACTCTCCCAGCACTCAGAATGAACGTTTAAGAAAACTGGTTCTGATCCTATCCTTAACAAGCTTTTTTCATATGCACAATGCCAGTTTTACTAAAAGTGCTGTTTTCAGTGCCAAATCATTGTTTCTCACTCTCCCAGCACTCAGAATGAACGTTTAAGAAAACTGATTCTGATCCTATCCTTAACAAGCTTTTTCATTATGCACAATGCCAGTTTTACAAAAAGTGCTGTTTTCAGTGCCAAATACTTGTTTCTCACTCTCCCAGCACTCAGAATGAACGTTTAAGAAAACTGATTCTGATCCTATCCTTAACAAGCTTTTTCATTATGCACAATGCCAGTTTTACAAAAAGTGCTGTTTTCAGTGCCAAATCATTGTTTCTCACTCTCCCAGCACTCAGAATGAACGTTTAAGAAAACTGGTTCTGAACCTATCCTTAACAAGCTTTTTTCATATGCACAATGCCAGTTTTACTAAAGGTGCTGTTTTCAGTGCCAAATCATTGTTTCTCACTCTCCCAGCACTCAGAATGAACGTTAAAGAAAACTGATTCTGATCCTATCCTTAACAAGCTTTTTCATTATGCACAATGCCAGTTTTACAAAAAGTGCTGTTTTCAGTGCCAAATCATTGTTTCTCACTCTCCCAGCACTCAGAATGAACGTTTAAGAAAACTGATTCTGATCCTATCCTTAACAAGCTTTTTCATTATGCACAATGCCAGTTTTACTAAAAGTGCTGTTTTCAGTGCCAAATACTTGTTTCTCACTCTCCCAGCACTCAGAATGAACGTTTAAGAAAACTGGTTCTGATCCTATCCTTAACAAGCTTTTTTCATATGCACAATGCCAGTTTTACTAAAAGTGCTGTTCTCAGTGCCAAATCATTGTTTCTCACTCTCCCAGCACTCAGAATTAACGTTTAAGAAAACTGATTCTGATCCTATCCTTAACAAGCTTTTTCATTATGCACAATGCCAGTTTTACAAAAAGTGCTGTTTTCAGTGCCAAATCATTGTTTCTCACTCTCCCAGCACTCAGAATGAACGTTTAAGAAAACTGATTCTGATCCTATCCTTAACAAGCTTTTTTCATATGCACAATGCCAGTTTTACTAAAAGTGCTGTTTTCAGTGCCAAATCATTGTTTCTCACTCTCCCAGCACTCAGAATGAACGTTTAAGAAAACTGATTCTGATCCTGTCCTTAACAAGCTTTTTCATTATGCACAATGCCAGTTTTACAAAAAGTGCTGTTTTCAGTGCCAAATCATTGTTTCTCACTCTCCCAGCACTCAGAATGAACGTTTAAGAAAACTGATTCTGATCCTATCCTTAACAAGCTTTTTCATTATGCACAATGCCAGTTTTACAAAAAGTGCTGTTTTCAGTGCCAAATACTTGTTTCTCACTCTCCCAGCACTCAGAATGAACGTTTAAGAAAACTGATTCTGATCCTGTCCTTAACAAACTTTTTTCATATGCACAATGCCAGTTTTACTAAAAGTGCTGTTTTCAGTGCCAAATCATTGTTTCTCACTCTCCCAGCACTCAGAATGAACGTTTAAGAAAACTGATTCTGATCCTATCCTTAACAAGCTTTTTCATTATGCACAATGCCAGTTTTACAAAAAGTGCTGTTTTCAGTGCCAAATACTTGTTTCTCACTCTCCCAGCACTCAGAATGAACTTTTAAGAAAACTGGTTCTGATCCTATCCTTAACAAGCTTTTTTCATATGCACAATGCCAGTTTTACTAAAAGTGCTGTTTTCAGTGCCAAATCATTGTTTCTCACTCTCCCAGCACTCAGAATGAACGTTTAAGAAAACTGATTCTGAACCTATCCTTAACAAGCTTTTTCATTATGCACAATGCCAGTTTTACTAAAAGTGCTGTTTTCAGTGTCAAATCATTGTTTCTCACTCTCCCAGCACTCAGAATGAACGTTTAAGAAAACTGATTCTGATCCTGTCCTTAACAAGCTTTTTCATTATGCACAATGCCAGTTTTACAAAAAGTGCTGTTTTCAGTGCCAAATCATTGTTTCTCACTCTCCCAGCACTCAGAATGAACGTTTAAGAAAACTGGTTCTGATCCTATCCTTAACAAGCTTTTTTCATATGCACAATGCCAGTTTTACAAAAAGTGCTGTTTTCAGTGCCAAATCATTGTTTCTCACTCTCCCAGCACTCAGAATGAACGTTTAAGAAAACTGGTTCTGATCCTATCCTTGACAAGCTTTTTTCATATGCACAATGCCAGTTTTACTAAAAGTGCTGTTTTCAGTGCCAAATCATTGTTTCTCACTAAGAAAACTGATTCTGATCCTATCCTTAACAAGCTTTTTCATTATGCACAATGCCAGTTTTACAAAAAGTGCTGTTTTCAGTGCCAAATACTTGTTTCTCACTCTCCCAGCACTCAGAATGAACGTTTAAGAAAACTGATTCTGATCCTGTCCTTAACAAGCTTTTTCATTATGCACAATGCCAGTTTTACAAAAAGTGCTGTTTTCAGTGCCAAATCATTGTTTCTCACTCTCCCAGCACTCAGAATGAACGTTTAAGAAAACTGGTTCTGATCCTATCCTTAACAAGCTTTTTTCATATGCACAATGCCAGTTTTACTAAAAGTGCTGTTTTCAGTGCCAAATCATTGTTTCTCACTAAGAAAACTGATTCTGATCCTATCCTTAACAAGCTTTTTCATTATGCACAATGCCAGTTTTACAAAAAGTGCTGTTTTCAGTGCCAAATACTTGTTTCTCACTCTCCCAGCACTCAGAATGAACGTTTAAGAAAACTGATTCTGATCCTATCCTTAACAAGCTTTTTTCATATGCACAATGCCAGTTTTACTAAAAGTGCTGTTTTCAGTGCCAAATCATTGTTTCTCACTCTCCCAGCACTCAGAATGAACGTTTAAGAAAACTGATTCTGATCCTATCCTTAACAAGCTTTTTCATTATGCACAATGCCAGTTTTACAAAAAGTGCTGTTTTCAGTGCCAAATCATTGTTTCTCACTCTCCCAGGACTCAGAATGAACGTTTAAGAAAACTGATTCTGATCCTATCCTTAACAAGCTTTTTCATTATGCACAATGCCAGTTTTACTAAAAGTGCTGTTTTCAGTGTCAAATCATTGTTTCTCACTCTCCCAGCACTCAGAATGAACGTTTAAGAAAACTGATTCTGATCCTATCCTTAACAAGCTTTTTCATTATGCACAATGCCAGTTTTACAAAAAGTGCTGTTTTCAGTGCCAAATACTTGTTTCTCACTCTCCCAGCACTCAGAATGAACGTTTAAGAAAACTGGTTCTGATCCTATCCTTAACAAGCTTTTTTCATATGCACAATGCCAGTTTTACTAAAAGTGCTGTTTTCAGTGCCAAATCATTGTTTCTCACTCTCCCAGCACTCAGAATGAACGTTTAAGAAAACTGATTCTGATCCTATCCTTAACAAGCTTTTTCATTATGCACAATGCCAGTTTTACAAAAAGTGCTGTTTTCAGTGCCAAATCATTGTTTCTCACTCTCCCAGCACTCAGAATGAACGTTTAAGAAAACTGATTCTGATCCTATCCTTAACAAGCTTTTTCATTATGCACAATGCCAGTTTTACTAAAAGTGCTGTTTTCAGTGCCAAATACTTTTTTCTCACTCTCCCAGCACTAAGAATGAACGTTTAAGAAAACTGGTTCTGATCCTATCCTTAACAAGCTTTTTTCATATGCACAATGCCAGTTTTACCTAAAGTGCTGTTCTCAGTGCCAAATCATTGTTTCTCACTCTCCCAGCACTCAGAATGAACGTTTAAGAAAACTGATTCTGATCCTATCCTTAACAAGCTTTTTCATTATGCACAATGCCAGTTTTACAAAAAGTGCTGTTTTCAGTGCCAAATCATTGTTTCTCACTCTCCCAGCACTCAGAATGAACGTTTAAGAAAACTGATTCTGATCCTATCCTTAACAAGCTTTTTCATTATGCACAATGCCAGTTTTACAAAAAGTGCTGTTTTCAGTGCCAAATCATTGTTTCTCACTCTCCCAGCACTCAGAATGAACGTTTAAGAAAACTGGTTCTGAACCTATCCTTAACAAGCTTTTTTCATATGCACAATGCCAGTTTTACTAAAAGTGCTGTTTTCAGTGCCAAATCATTGTTTCTCACTCTCCCAGCACTCAGAATGAACGTTTAAGAAAACTGATTCTGATCCTATCCTTAACAAGCTTTTTCATTATGCACAATGCCAGTTTTACAAAAAGTGCTGTTTTCAGTGCCAAATCATTGTTTCTCACTCTCCCAGCACTCAGAATGAACGTTTAAGAAAACTGATTCTGATCCTATCCTTAACAAGCTTTTTCATTATGCACAATGCCAGTTTTACTAAAAGTGCTGTTTTCAGTGCCAAATACTTGTTTCTCACTCTCCCAGCACTAAGAATGAACGTTTAAGAAAACTGGTTCTGATCCTATCCTTAACAAGCTTTTTTCATATGCACAATGCCAGTTTTACTAAAAGTGCTGTTCTCAGTGCCAAATCATTGTTTCTCACTCTCCCAGCACTCAGAATGAACGTTTAAGAAAACTGATTCTGATCCTATCCTTAACAAGCTTTTTCATTATGCACAATGCCAGTTTTACAAAAAGTGCTGTTTTCAGTGCCAAATCATTGTTTCTCACTCTCCCAGCACTCAGAATGAACGTTTAAGAAAACTGATTCTGATCCTATCCTTAACAAGCTTTTTCATTATGCACAATGCCAGTTTTACAAAAAGTGCTGTTTTCAGTGCCAAATCATTGTTTCTCACTCTCCCAGCACTCAGAATGAACGTTTAAGAAAACTGGTTCTGATCCTATCCTTAACAAGCTTTTTCATTATGCACAATGCCTGTTTTACTAAAAGTGCTGTTTTCAGTGCCAAATCATTGTTTCTCACTCTCCCAGCACTCGGAATGAACGTTTAAGAAAACTGATTCTGATCCTGTCCTTAACAAACTTTTTTTATTATGCACAATGCCAGTTTTACTAAAAGTGCTGTTTTCAGTGCCAAATCATTGTTTCTCACTCTCCCAGCACTCAGAATGAACGTTTAAGAAAACTGATTCTGATCCTATCCTTAACAAGCTTTTTCATTATGCACAATGCCAGTTTTACAAAAAGTGCTGTTTTCAGTGCCAAATACTTGTTTCTCACTCTCCCAGCACTCAGAATGAACGTTTAAGAAAACTGATTCTGATCCTATCCTTAACAAGCTTTTTCATTATGCACAATGCCAGTTTTACAAAAAGTGCTGTTTTCAGTGCCAAATACTTGTTTCTCACTCTCCCAGCACTCAGAATGAACGTTTAAGAAAACTGATTCTGATCCTATCCTTAACAAGCTTTTTCATTATAAACAATGCCAGTTTTACTAAAAGTGCTGTTTTCAGTGTCAAATCATTGTTTCTCACTCTCCCAGCACTCAGAATGAACGTTTAAGAAAACTGGTTCTGATCCTTTCCTTAACAAGCTTTTTTCATATGCACAATGCCAGTTTTACTAAAAGTGCTGTTTTCAGTGCCAAATCATTGTTTCTCACTCTCCCAGCACTCAGAATGAACGTTTAAGAAAACTGATTCTGATCCTATCCTTAACAAGCTTTTTCATTATGCACAATGCCAGTTTTACAAAAAGTGCTGTTTTCAGTGCCAAATACTTGTTTCTCACTCTCCCAGCACTCAGAATGAACGTTTAAGAAAACTGGTTCTGATCCTATCCTTAACAAGCTTTTTTCATATGCACAATGCCAGTTTTACTAAAAGTGCTGTTTTCAGTGCCAAATCATTGTTTCTCACTCTCCCAGCACTCAGAATGAACGTTTAAGAAAACTGATTCTGATCCTATCCTTAACAAGCTTTTTCATTATGCACAATGCCAGTTTTACAAAAAGTGCTGTTTTCAGTGCCAAATACTTGTTTCTCACTCTCCCAGCACTCAGAATGAACGTTTAAGAAAACTGATTCTGATCCTATCCTTAACAAGCTTTTTCATTATGCACAATGCCAGTTTTACAAAAAGTGCTGTTTTCAGTGCCAAATCATTGTTTCTCACTCTCCCAGCACTCAGAATGAACGTTTAAGAAAACTGGTTCTGAACCTATCCTTAACAAGCTTTTTTCATATGCACAATGCCAGTTTTACTAAAGGTGCTGTTTTCAGTGCCAAATCATTGTTTCTCACTCTCCCAGCACTCAGAATGAACGTTAAAGAAAACTGATTCTGATCCTATCCTTAACAAGCTTTTTCATTATGCACAATGCCAGTTTTACAAAAAGTGCTGTTTTCAGTGCCAAATCATTGTTTCTCACTCTCCCAGCACTCAGAATGAACGTTTAAGAAAACTGATTCTGATCCTATCCTTAACAAGCTTTTTCATTATGCACAATGCCAGTTTTACTAAAAGTGCTGTTTTCAGTGCCAAATACTTGTTTCTCACTCTCCCAGCACTCAGAATGAACGTTTAAGAAAACTGGTTCTGATCCTATCCTTAACAAGCTTTTTTCATATGCACAATGCCAGTTTTACTAAAAGTGCTGTTCTCAGTGCCAAATCATTGTTTCTCACTCTCCCAGCACTCAGAATTAACGTTTAAGAAAACTGATTCTGATCCTATCCTTAACAAGCTTTTTCATTATGCACAATGCCAGTTTTACAAAAAGTGCTGTTTTCAGTGCCAAATCATTGTTTCTCACTCTCCCAGCACTCAGAATGAACGTTTAAGAAAACTGATTCTGATCCTATCCTTAACAAGCTTTTTTCATATGCACAATGCCAGTTTTACTAAAAGTGCTGTTTTCAGTGCCAAATCATTGTTTCTCACTCTCCCAGCACTCAGAATGAACGTTTAAGAAAACTGATTCTGATCCTGTCCTTAACAAGCTTTTTCATTATGCACAATGCCAGTTTTACAAAAAGTGCTGTTTTCAGTGCCAAATCATTGTTTCTCACTCTCCCAGCACTCAGAATGAACGTTTAAGAAAACTGATTCTGATCCTATCCTTAACAAGCTTTTTCATTATGCACAATGCCAGTTTTACAAAAAGTGCTGTTTTCAGTGCCAAATACTTGTTTCTCACTCTCCCAGCACTCAGAATGAACGTTTAAGAAAACTGATTCTGATCCTGTCCTTAACAAACTTTTTTCATATGCACAATGCCAGTTTTACTAAAAGTGCTGTTTTCAGTGCCAAATCATTGTTTCTCACTCTCCCAGCACTCAGAATGAACGTTTAAGAAAACTGATTCTGATCCTATCCTTAACAAGCTTTTTCATTATGCACAATGCCAGTTTTACAAAAAGTGCTGTTTTCAGTGCCAAATACTTGTTTCTCACTCTCCCAGCACTCAGAATGAACGTTTAAGAAAACTGGTTCTGATCCTATCCTTAACAAGCTTTTTTCATATGCACAATGCCAGTTTTACTAAAAGTGCTGTTTTCAGTGCCAAATCATTGTTTCTCACTCTCCCAGCACTCAGAATGAACGTTTAAGAAAACTGATTCTGAACCTATCCTTAACAAGCTTTTTCATTATGCACAATGCCAGTTTTACTAAAAGTGCTGTTTTCAGTGTCAAATCATTGTTTCTCACTCTCCCAGCACTCAGAATGAACGTTTAAGAAAACTGATTCTGATCCTGTCCTTAACAAGCTTTTTCATTATGCACAATGCCAGTTTTACAAAAAGTGCTGTTTTCAGTGCCAAATCATTGTTTCTCACTCTCCCAGCACTCAGAATGAACGTTTAAGAAAACTGGTTCTGATCCTATCCTTAACAAGCTTTTTTCATATGCACAATGCCAGTTTTACTAAAAGTGCTGTTTTCAGTGCCAAATCATTGTTTCTCACTAAGAAAACTGATTCTGATCCTATCCTTAACAAGCTTTTTCATTATGCACAATGCCAGTTTTACAAAAAGTGCTGTTTTCAGTGCCAAATACTTGTTTCTCACTCTCCCAGCACTCAGAATGAACGTTTAAGAAAACTGATTCTGATCCTGTCCTTAACAAGCTTTTTCATTATGCACAATGCCAGTTTTACAAAAAGTGCTGTTTTCAGTGCCAAATCATTGTTTCTCACTCTCCCAGCACTCAGAATGAACGTTTAAGAAAACTGGTTCTGATCCTATCCTTAACAAGCTTTTTTCATATGCACAATGCCAGTTTTACTAAAAGTGCTGTTTTCAGTGCCAAATCATTGTTTCTCACTAAGAAAACTGATTCTGATCCTATCCTTAACAAGCTTTTTCATTATGCACAATGCCAGTTTTACAAAAAGTGCTGTTTTCAGTGCCAAATACTTGTTTCTCACTCTCCCAGCACTCAGAATGAACGTTTAAGAAAACTGATTCTGATCCTATCCTTAACAAGCTTTTTTCATATGCACAATGCCAGTTTTACTAAAAGTGCTGTTTTCAGTGCCAAATCATTGTTTCTCACTCTCCCAGCACTCAGAATGAACGTTTAAGAAAACTGATTCTGATCCTATCCTTAACAAGCTTTTTCATTATGCACAATGCCAGTTTTACAAAAAGTGCTGTTTTCAGTGCCAAATCATTGTTTCTCACTCTCCCAGGACTCAGAATGAACGTTTAAGAAAACTGATTCTGATCCTATCCTTAACAAGCTTTTTCATTATGCACAATGCCAGTTTTACTAAAAGTGCTGTTTTCAGTGTCAAATCATTGTTTCTCACTCTCCCAGCACTCAGAATGAACGTTTAAGAAAACTGATTCTGATCCTATCCTTAACAAGCTTTTTCATTATGCACAATGCCAGTTTTACAAAAAGTGCTGTTTTCAGTGCCAAATACTTGTTTCTCACTCTCCCAGCACTCAGAATGAACGTTTAAGAAAACTGGTTCTGATCCTATCCTTAACAAGCTTTTTTCATATGCACAATGCCAGTTTTACTAAAAGTGCTGTTTTCAGTGCCAAATCATTGTTTCTCACTCTCCCAGCACTCAGAATGAACGTTTAAGAAAACTGGTTCTGATCCTATCCTTAACAAGCTTTTTTCATATGCACAATGCCAGTTTTACTAAAAGTGCTGTTTTCAGTGCCAAATCATTGTTTCTCACTCTCCCAGCACTCAGAATGAACGTTTAAGAAAACTGATTCTGATCCTATCCTTAACAAGCTTTTTCATTATGCACAATGCCAGTTTTACAAAAAGTGCTGTTTTCAGTGCCAAATCATTGTTTCTCACTCTCCCAGCACTCAGAATGAACGTTTAAGAAAACTGATTCTGATCCTATCCTTAACAAGCTTTTTCATTATGCACAATGCCAGTTTTACTAAAAGTGCTGTTTTCAGTGCCAAATACTTGTTTCTCACTCTCCCAGCACTAAGAATGAACGTTTAAGAAAACTGGTTCTGATCCTATCCTTAACAAGCTTTTTTCATATGCACAATGCCAGTTTTACCTAAAGTGCTGTTCTCAGTGCCAAATCATTGTTTCTCACTCTCCCAGCACTCAGAATGAACGTTTAAGAAAACTGATTCTGATCCTATCCTTAACAAGCTTTTTCATTATGCACAATGCCAGTTTTACAAAAAGTGCTGTTTTCAGTGCCAAATCATTGTTTCTCACTCTCCCAGCACTCAGAATGAACGTTTAAGAAAACTGATTCTGATCCTATCCTTAACAAGCTTTTTCATTATGCACAATGCCAGTTTTACAAAAAGTGCTGTTTTCAGTGCCAAATCATTGTTTCTCACTCTCCCAGCACTCAGAATGAACGTTTAAGAAAACTGGTTCTGAACCTATCCTTAACAAGCTTTTTTCATATGCACAATGCCAGTTTTACTAAAAGTGCTGTTTTCAGTGCCAAATCATTGTTTCTCACTCTCCCAGCACTCAGAATGAACGTTTAAGAAAACTGATTCTGATCCTATCCTTAACAAGCTTTTTCATTATGCACAATGCCAGTTTTACAAAAAGTGCTGTTTTCAGTGCCAAATCATTGTTTCTCACTCTCCCAGCACTCAGAATGAACGTTTAAGAAAACTGATTCTGATCCTATCCTTAACAAGCTTTTTCATTATGCACAATGCCAGTTTTACTAAAAGTGCTGTTTTCAGTGCCAAATACTTGTTTCTCACTCTCCCAGCACTAAGAATGAACGTTTAAGAAAACTGGTTCTGATCCTATCCTTAACAAGCTTTTTTCATATGCACAATGCCAGTTTTACTAAAAGTGCTGTTCTCAGTGCCAAATCATTGTTTCTCACTCTCCCAGCACTCAGAATGAACGTTTAAGAAAACTGATTCTGATCCTATCCTTAACAAGCTTTTTCATTATGCACAATGCCAGTTTTACAAAAAGTGCTGTTTTCAGTGCCAAATCATTGTTTCTCACTCTCCCAGCACTCAGAATGAACGTTTAAGAAAACTGATTCTGATCCTATCCTTAACAAGCTTTTTCATTATGCACAATGCCAGTTTTACAAAAAGTGCTGTTTTCAGTGCCAAATCATTGTTTCTCACTCTCCCAGCACTCAGAATGAACGTTTAAGAAAACTGGTTCTGATCCTATCCTTAACAAGCTTTTTTCATATGCACAATGCCAGTTTTACTAAAAGTGCTGTTTTCAGTGCCAAATCATTGTTTCTCACTCTCCCAGCACTCAGAATGAACGTTTAAGAAAACTGATTCTGAACCTATCCTTAACAAGCTTTTTCATTATGCACAATGCCAGTTTTACTAAAAGTGCTGTTTTCAGTGTCAAATCATTGTTTCTCACTCTCCCAGCACTCAGAATGAACGTTTAAGAAAACTTGTTCTGATCCTATCCTTAACAAGCTTTTTTCATATGCACAATGCCAGTTTTACTAAAAGTGCTGTTTTCAGTGCCAAATCATTGTTTCTCACTCTCCCAGCACTCAGAATGAACGTTTAAGAAAACTGATTCTGATCCTATCCTTAACAAGCTTTTTCATTATGCACAATGCCAGTTTTACAAAAAGTGCTGTTTTCAGTGCCAAATACTTGTTTCTCACTCTCCCAGCACTCAGAATGAACGTTTAAGAAAACTGATTCTGATCCTATCCTTAACAAGCTTTTTCATTATGCACAATGCCAGTTTTACAAAAAGTGCTGTTTTCAGTGCCAAATCATTGTTTCTCACTCTCCCAGCACTCAGAATGAACGTTTAAGAAAACTGGTTCTGATCCTATCCTTAACAAGCTTTTTTCATATGCACAATGCCAGTTTTACTAAAAGTGCTGTTTTCAGTGCCAAATCATTGTTTCTCACTCTCCCAGCACTCAGAATGAACGTTTAAGAAAACTGATTCTGATCCTATCCTTAACAAGCTTTTTCATTATGCACAATGCCAGTTTTACAAAAAGTGCTGTTTTCAGTGCCAAATACTTGTTTCTCACTCTCCCAGCACTCAGAATGAACGTTTAAGAAAACTGATTCTGATCCTATCCTTAACAAGCTTTTTTCATATGCACAATGCCAGTTTTACTAAAAGTGCTGTTTTCAGTGCCAAATCATTGTTTCTCACTCTCCCAGCACTCAGAATGAACGTTTAAGAAAACTGATTCTGATCCTATCCTTAACAAGCTTTTTCATTATGCACAATGCCAGTTTTACAAAAAGTGCTGTTTTCAGTGCCAAATCATTGTTTCTCACTCTCCCAGCACTCAGAATGAACGTTTAAGAAAACTGGTTCTGAACCTATCCTTAACAAGCTTTTTTCATATGCACAATGCCAGTTTTACTAAAGGTGCTGTTTTCAGTGCCAAATCATTGTTTCTCACTCTCCCAGCACTCAGAATGAACGTTAAAGAAAACTGATTCTGATCCTATCCTTAACAAGCTTTTTCATTATGCACAATGCCAGTTTTACAAAAAGTGCTGTTTTCAGTGCCAAATCATTGTTTCTCACTCTCCCAGCACTCAGAATGAACGTTTAAGAAAACTGATTCTGATCCTATCCTTAACAAGCTTTTTCATTATGCACAATGCCAGTTTTACTAAAAGTGCTGTTTTCAGTGCCAAATACTTGTTTCTCACTCTCCCAGCACTCAGAATGAACGTTTAAGAAAACTGGTTCTGATCCTATCCTTAACAAGCTTTTTTCATATGCACAATGCCAGTTTTACTAAAAGTGCTGTTCTCAGTGCCAAATCATTGTTTCGCACTCTCCCAGCACTCAGAATTAACGTTTAAGAAAACTGATTCTGATCCTATCCTTAACAAGCTTTTTCATTATGCACAATGCCAGTTTTACAAAAAGTGCTGTTTTCAGTGCCAAATCATTGTTTCTCACTCTCCCAGCACTCAGAATGAACGTTTAAGAAAACTGATTCTGATCCTATCCTTAACAAGCTTTTTTCATATGCACAATGCCAGTTTTACTAAAAGTGCTGTTTTCAGTGCCAAATCATTGTTTCTCACTCTCCCAGCACTCAGAATGAACGTTTAAGAAAACTGATTCTGATCCTGTCCTTAACAAGCTTTTTCATTATGCACAATGCCAGTTTTACAAAAAGTGCTGTTTTCAGTGCCAAATCATTGTTTCTCACTCTCCCAGCACTCAGAATGAACGTTTAAGAAAACTGATTCTGATCCTGTCCTTAACAAGCTTTTTCATTATGCACAATGCCTGTTTTACAAAAAGTGCTGTTTTCAGTGCCAAATACTTGTTTCTCACTCTCCCAGCACTCAGAATGAACGTTTAAGAAAACTGATTCTGATCCTATCCTTAACAAGCTTTTTCATTATGCACAATGCCAGTTTTACAAAAAGTGCTGTTTTCAGTGCCAAATACTTGTTTCTCACTCTCCCAGCACTCAGAATGAACGTTTAAGAAAACTGATTCTGATCCTGTCCTTAACAAACTTTTTTCATATGCACAATGCCAGTTTTACTAAAAGTGCTGTTTTCAGTGCCAAATCATTGTTTCTCACTCTCCCAGCACTCAGAATGAACGTTTAAGAAAACTGATTCTGATCCTATCCTTAACAAGCTTTTTCATTATGCACAATGCCAGTTTTACAAAAAGTGCTGTTTTCAGTGCCAAATACTTGTTTCTCACTCTCCCAGCACTCAGAATGAACGTTTAAGAAAACTGGTTCTGATCCTATCCTTAACAAGCTTTTTTCATATGCACAATGCCAGTTTTACTAAAAGTGCTGTTTTCAGTGCCAAATCATTGTTTCTCACTCTCCCAGCACTCAGAATGAACGTTTAAGAAAACTGATTCTGAACCTATCCTTAACAAGCTTTTTCATTATGCACAATGCCAGTTTTACTAAAAGTGCTGTTTTCAGTGTCAAATCATTGTTTCTCACTCTCCCAGCACTCAGAATGAACGTTTAAGAAAACTGATTCTGATCCTGTCCTTAACAAGCTTTTTCATTATGCACAATGCCAGTTTTACAAAAAGTGCTGTTTTCAGTGCCAAATCATTGTTTCTCACTCTCCCAGCACTCAGAATGAACGTTTAAGAAAACTGGTTCTGATCCTATCCTTAACAAGCTTTTTTCATATGCACAATGCCAGTTTTACTAAAAGTGCTGTTTTCAGTGCCAAATCATTGTTTCTCACTAAGAAAACTGATTCTGATCCTATCCTTAACAAGCTTTTTCATTATGCACAATGCCAGTTTTACAAAAAGTGCTGTTTTCAGTGCCAAATACTTGTTTCTCACTCTCCCAGCACTCAGAATGAACGTTTAAGAAAACTGATTCTGATCCTGTCCTTAACAAGCTTTTTCATTATGCACAATGCCAGTTTTACAAAAAGTGCTGTTTTCAGTGCCAAATCATTGTTTCTCACTCTCCCAGCACTCAGAATGAACGTTTAAGAAAACTGGTTCTGATCCTATCCTTAACAAGCTTTTTTCATATGCACAATGCCAGTTTTACTAAAAGTGCTGTTTTCAGTGCCAAATCATTGTTTCTCACTAAGAAAACTGATTCTGATCCTATCCTTAACAAGCTTTTTCATTATGCACAATGCCAGTTTTACAAAAAGTGCTGTTTTCAGTGCCAAATACTTGTTTCTCACTCTCCCAGCACTCAGAATGAACGTTTAAGAAAACTGATTCTGATCCTATCCTTAACAAGCTTTTTTCATATGCACAATGCCAGTTTTACTAAAAGTGCTGTTTTCAGTGCCAAATCATTGTTTCTCACTCTCCCAGCACTCAGAATGAACGTTTAAGAAAACTGATTCTGATCCTATCCTTAACAAGCTTTTTCATTATGCACAATGCCAGTTTTACAAAAAGTGCTGTTTTCAGTGCCAAATCATTGTTTCTCACTCTCCCAGGACTCAGAATGAACGTTTAAGAAAACTGATTCTGATCCTATCCTTAACAAGCTTTTTCATTATGCACAATGCCAGTTTTACTAAAAGTGCTGTTTTCAGTGTCAAATCATTGTTTCTCACTCTCCCAGCACTCAGAATGAACGTTTAAGAAAACTGATTCTGATCCTATCCTTAACAAGCTTTTTCATTATGCACAATGCCAGTTTTACAAAAAGTGCTGTTTTCAGTGCCAAATACTTGTTTCTCACTCTCCCAGCACTCAGAATGAACGTTTAAGAAAACTGGTTCTGATCCTATCCTTAACAAGCTTTTTTCATATGCACAATGCCAGTTTTACTAAAAGTGCTGTTTTCAGTGCCAAATCATTGTTTCTCACTCTCCCAGCACTCAGAATGAACGTTTAAGAAAACTGGTTCTGATCCTATCCTTAACAAGCTTTTTTCATATGCACAATGCCAGTTTTACTAAAAGTGCTGTTTTCAGTGCCAAATCATTGTTTCTCACTCTCCCAGCACTCAGAGTGAACGTTTAAGAAAACTGATTCTGATCCTATCCTTAACAAGCTTTTTCATTATGCACAATGCCAGTTTTACAAAAAGTGCTGTTTTCAGTGCCAAATCATTGTTTCTCACTCTCCCAGCACTCAGAATGAACGTTTAAGAAAACTGATTCTGATCCTATCCTTAACAAGCTTTTTCATTATGCACAATGCCAGTTTTACTAAAAGTGCTGTTTTCAGTGCCAAATACTTGTTTCTCACTCTCCCAGCACTAAGAATGAACGTTTAAGAAAACTGGTTCTGATCCTATCCTTAACAAGCTTTTTTCATATGCACAATGCCAGTTTTACCTAAAGTGCTGTTCTCAGTGCCAAATCATTGTTTCTCACTCTCCCAGCACTCAGAATGAACGTTTAAGAAAACTGATTCTGATCCTATCCTTAACAAGCTTTTTCATTATGCACAATGCCAGTTTTACAAAAAGTGCTGTTTTCAGTGCCAAATCATTGTTTCTCACTCTCCCAGCACTCAGAATGAACGTTTAAGAAAACTTGTTCTGATCCTATCCTTAACAAGCTTTTTCATTATGCACAATGCCAGTTTTACTAAAAGTGCTGTTTTCAGTGTCAAATCATTGTTTCTCACTCTCCCAGCACTCAGAATGAACGTTTAAGAAAACTTGTTCTGATCCTATCCTTAACAAGCTTTTTCATTATGCACAATGCCAGTTTTACAAAAAGTGCTGTTTTCAGTGCCAAATCATTGTTTCTCACTCTCCCAGCACTCAGAATGAACGTTTAAGAAAACTGATTCTGATCCTATCCTTGGCAAGGCAAGGCAATTTTATTTATATAGCACATTTCATACACAGTGGCAATTCAAAGTGCTTTACATAGAAGAAATTAAAATAATAAAAAGAAATAAAAGTAATTAAAACAGTTTATAAAAATAATAAAATACAGTACAGTACAGACAGTCGGACGAACATTGGCACAGTGCTCATTCATCAAATGCATAGCTAAACAGATGCGTTTTGAGTCTGGATTTGAAAGTGACTATTGTAGGTGCACATCCTTAACAAGCTTTTTCATTATGCACAATGCCAGTTTTACTAAAAGTGCTGTTTTCAGTGCCAAATACTTGTTTCTCACTCTCCCAGCACTAAGAATGAACGTTTAAGAAAACTGGTTCTGATCCTATCCTTAACAAGCTTTTTTCATATGCACAATGCCAGTTTTACTAAAAGTGCTGTTCTCAGTGCCAAATCATTGTTTCTCACTCTCCCAGCACTCAGAATGAACGTTTAAGAAAACTGATTCTGATCCTATCCTTAACAAGCTTTTTCATTATGCACAATGCCAGTTTTACAAAAAGTGCTGTTTTCAGTGCCAAATCATTGTTTCTCACTCTCCCAGCACTCAGAATGAACGTTTAAGAAAACTGATTCTGATCCTATCCTTAACAAGCTTTTTCATTATGCACAATGCCAGTTTTACAAAAAGTGCTGTTTTCAGTGCCAAATCATTGTTTCTCACTCTCCCAGCACTCAGAATGAACGTTTAAGAAAACTGGTTCTGATCCTATCCTTAACAAGCTTTTTTCATATGCACAATGCCAGTTTTACTAAAAGTGCTGTTTTCAGTGCCAAATCATTGTTTCTCACTCTCCCAGCACTCAGAATGAACGTTTAAGAAAACTGATTCTGAACCTATCCTTAACAAGCTTTTTCATTATGCACAATGCCAGTTTTACTAAAAGTGCTGTTTTCAGTGTCAAATCATTGTTTCTCACTCTCCCAGCACTCAGAATGAACGTTTAAGAAAACTTGTTCTGATCCTATCCTTAACAAGCTTTTTTCATATGCACAATGCCAGTTTTACTAAAAGTGCTGTTTTCAGTGCCAAATCATTGTTTCTCACTCTCCCAGCACTCAGAATGAACGTTTAAGAAAACTGATTCTGATCCTATCCTTAACAAGCTTTTTCATTATGCACAATGCCAGTTTTACAAAAAGTGCTGTTTTCAGTGCCAAATACTTGTTTCTCACTCTCCCAGCACTCAGAATGAACGTTTAAGAAAACTGATTCTGATCCTATCCTTAACAAGCTTTTTCATTATGCACAATGCCAGTTTTACAAAAAGTGCTGTTTTCAGTGCCAAATCATTGTTTCTCACTCTCCCAGCACTCAGAATGAACGTTTAAGAAAACTGGTTCTGATCCTATCCTTAACAAGCTTTTTTCATATGCACAATGCCAGTTTTACTAAAAGTGCTGTTTTCAGTGCCAAATCATTGTTTCTCACTCTCCCAGCACTCAGAATGAACGTTTAAGAAAACTGATTCTGATCCTATCCTTAACAAGCTTTTTCATTATGCACAATGCCAGTTTTACAAAAAGTGCTGTTTTCAGTGCCAAATACTTGTTTCTCACTCTCCCAGCACTCAGAATGAACGTTTAAGAAAACTGATTCTGATCCTATCCTTAACAAGCTTTTTTCATATGCACAATGCCAGTTTTACTAAAAGTGCTGTTTTCAGTGCCAAATCATTGTTTCTCACTCTCCCAGCACTCAGAATGAACGTTTAAGAAAACTGATTCTGATCCTATCCTTAACAAGCTTTTTCATTATGCACAATGCCAGTTTTACAAAAAGTGCTGTTTTCAGTGCCAAATCATTGTTTCTCACTCTCCCAGCACTCAGAATGAACGTTTAAGAAAACTGGTTCTGATCCTATCCTTAACAAGCTTTTTTCATATGCACAATGCCAGTTTTACTAAAAGTGCTGTTTTCAGTGCCAAATCATTGTTTCTCACTCTCCCAGCACTCAGAATGAACGTTTAAGAAAACTTGTTCTGATCCTATCCTTAACAAGCTTTTTTCATATGCACAATGCCAGTTTTACTAAAAGTGCTGTTTTCAGTGCCAAATCATTGTTTCTCACTCTCCCAGCACTCAGAATGAACGTTTAAGAAAACTGATTCTGATCCTATCCTTAACAAGCTTTTTCATTATGCACAATGCCAGTTTTACTAAAAGTGCTGTTTTCAGTGTCAAATCATTGTTTCTCACTCTCCCAGCACTCAGAATGAACGTTTAAGAAAACTTGTTCTGATCCTATCCTTAACAAGCTTTTTTCATATGCACAATGCCAGTTTTACTAAAAGTGCTGTTTTCAGTGCCAAATCATTGTTTCTCACTCTCCCAGCACTCAGAATGAACGTTTAAGAAAACTGATTCTGATCCTATCCTTAACAAGCTTTTTCATTATGCACAATGCCAGTTTTACAAAAAGTGCTGTTTTCAGTGCCAAATACTTGTTTCTCACTCTCCCAGCACTCAGAATGAACGTTTAAGAAAACTGATTCTGATCCTATCCTTAACAAGCTTTTTCATTATGCACAATGCCAGTTTTACAAAAAGTGCTGTTTTCAGTGCCAAATCATTGTTTCTCACTCTCCCAGCACTCAGAATGAACGTTTAAGAAAACTGATTCTGATCCTATCCTTAACAAGCTTTTTCATTATGCACAATGCCAGTTTTACTAAAAGTGCTGTTTTCAGTGCCAAATACTTGTTTCTCACTCTCCCAGCACTCAGAATGAACGTTTAAGAAAACTGGTTCTGATCCTATCCTTAACAAGCTTTTTTCATATGCACAATGCCAGTTTTACTAAAAGTGCTGTTCTCAGTGCCAAATCATTGTTTCTCACTCTCCCAGCACTCAGAATGAACGTTTAAGAAAACTGATTCTGATCCTATCCTTAACAAGCTTTTTCATTATGCACAATGCCAGTTTTACAAAAAGTGCTGTTTTCAGTGCCAAATCATTGTTTCTCACTCTCCCAGCACTCAGAATGAACGTTTAAGAAAACTGATTCTGATCCTATCCTTAACAAGCTTTTTCATTATGCACAATGCCAGTTTTACAAAAAGTGCTGTTTTCAGTGCCAAATCATTGTTTCTCACTCTCCCAGCACTCAGAATGAACGTTTAAGAAAACTGGTTCTGATCCTATCCTTAACAAGCTTTTTTCATATGCACAATGCCAGTTTTACTAAAAGTGCTGTTTTCAGTGCCAAATCATTGTTTCTCACTCTCCCAGCACTCAGAATGAACGTTTAAGAAAACTGATTCTGAACCTATCCTTAACAAGCTTTTTCATTATGCACAATGCCAGTTTTACTAAAAGTGCTGTTTTCAGTGTCAAATCATTGTTTCTCACTCTCCCAGCACTCAGAATGAACGTTTAAGAAAACTTGTTCTGATCCTATCCTTAACAAGCTTTTTTCATATGCACAATGCCAGTTTTACTAAAAGTGCTGTTTTCAGTGCCAAATCATTGTTTCTCACTCTCCCAGCACTCAGAATGAACGTTTAAGAAAACTGATTCTGATCCTATCCTTAACAAGCTTTTTCATTATGCACAATGCCAGTTTTACAAAAAGTGCTGTTTTCAGTGCCAAATACTTGTTTCTCACTCTCCCAGCACTCAGAATGAACGTTTAAGAAAACTGATTCTGATCCTATCCTTAACAAGCTTTTTCATTATGCACAATGCCAGTTTTACAAAAAGTGCTGTTTTCAGTGCCAAATCATTGTTTCTCACTCTCCCAGCACTCAGAATGAACGTTTAAGAAAACTGGTTCTGATCCTATCCTTAACAAGCTTTTTTCATATGCACAATGCCAGTTTTACTAAAAGTGCTGTTTTCAGTGCCAAATCATTGTTTCTCACTCTCCCAGCACTCAGAATGAACGTTTAAGAAAACTGATTCTGATCCTATCCTTAACAAGCTTTTTCATTATGCACAATGCCAGTTTTACAAAAAGTGCTGTTTTCAGTGCCAAATACTTGTTTCTCACTCTCCCAGCACTCAGAATGAACGTTTAAGAAAACTGATTCTGATCCTATCCTTAACAAGCTTTTTTCATATGCACAATGCCAGTTTTACTAAAAGTGCTGTTTTCAGTGCCAAATCATTGTTTCTCACTCTCCCAGCACTCAGAATGAACGTTTAAGAAAACTGATTCTGATCCTATCCTTAACAAGCTTTTTCATTATGCACAATGCCAGTTTTACAAAAAGTGCTGTTTTCAGTGCCAAATCATTGTTTCTCACTCTCCCAGCACTCAGAATGAACGTTTAAGAAAACTGGTTCTGATCCTATCCTTAACAAGCTTTTTTCATATGCACAATGCCAGTTTTACTAAAAGTGCTGTTTTCAGTGCCAAATCATTGTTTCTCACTCTCCCAGCACTCAGAATGAACGTTTAAGAAAACTGATTCTGAACCTATCCTTAACAAGCTTTTTCATTATGCACAATGCCAGTTTTACTAAAAGTGCTGTTTTCAGTGTCAAATCATTGTTTCTCACTCTCCCAGCACTCAGAATGAACGTTTAAGAAAACTTGTTCTGATCCTATCCTTAACAAGCTTTTTTCATATGCACAATGCCAGTTTTACTAAAAGTGCTGTTTTCAGTGCCAAATCATTGTTTCTCACTCTCCCAGCACTCAGAATGAACGTTTAAGAAAACTGATTCTGATCCTATCCTTAACAAGCTTTTTTATTATGCACAATGCCAGTTTTACAAAAAGTGCTGTTTTCAGTGCCAAATACTTGTTTCTCACTCTCCCAGCACTCAGAATGAACGTTTAAGAAAACTGATTCTGATCCTATCCTTAACAAGCTTTTTTCATATGCACAATGCCAGTTTTACCTAAAGTGCTGTTCTCAGTGCCAAATCATTGTTTCTCACTCTCCCAGCACTCAGAATGAACGTTTAAGAAAACTGATTCTGATCCTATCCTTAACAAGCTTTTTCATTATGCACAATGCCAGTTTTACAAAAAGTGCTGTTTTCAGTGCCAAATCATTGTTTCTCACTCTCCCAGCACTCAGAATGAACGTTTAAGAAAACTGATTCTGATCCTATCCTTAACAAGCTTTTTCATTATGCACAATGCCAGTTTTACAAAAAGTGCTGTTTTCAGTGCCAAATCATTGTTTCTCACTCTCCCAGCACTCAGAATGAACGTTTAAGAAAACTGGTTCTGAACCTATCCTTAACAAGCTTTTTTCATATGCACAATGCCAGTTTTACTAAAAGTGCTGTTTTCAGTGCCAAATCATTGTTTCTCACTCTCCCAGCACTCAGAATGAACGTTTAAGAAAACTGATTCTGATCCTATCCTTAACAAGCTTTTTTCATATGCACAATGCCAGTTTTACTAAAAGTGCTGTTTTCAGTGCCAAATCATTGTTTCTCACTCTCCCAGCACTCAGAATGAACGTTTAAGAAAACTGATTCTGATCCTGTCCTTAACAAGCTTTTTCATTATGCACAATGCCAGTTTTACAAAAAGTGCTGTTTTCAGTGCCAAATCATTGTTTCTCACTCTCCCAGCACTCAGAATGAACGTTTAAGAAAACTGATTCTGATCCTATCCTTAACAAGCTTTTTCATTATGCACAATGCCAGTTTTACAAAAAGTGCTGTTTTCAGTGCCAAATCATTGTTTCTCACTCTCCCAGCACTCAGAATGAACGTTTAAGAAAACTGATTCTGATCCTATCCTTAACAAGCTTTTTCATTATGCACAATGCCAGTTTTACAAAAAGTGCTGTTTTCAGTGCCAAATACTTGTTTCTCACTCTCCCAGCACTCAGAATGAACGTTTAAGAAAACTGATTCTGATCCTGTCCTTAACAAGCTTTTTCATTATGCACAATGCCAGTTTTACAAAAAGTGCTGTTTTCAGTGCCAAATCATTGTTTCTCACTCTCCCAGCACTCAGAATGAACGTTTAAGAAAACTGGTTCTGATCCTATCCTTAACAAGCTTTTTTCATATGCACAATGCCAGTTTTACTAAAAGTGCTGTTTTCAGTGCCAAATCATTGTTTCTCACTCTCCCAGCACTCAGAATGAACGTTTAAGAAAACTGATTCTGAACCTATCCTTAACAAGCTTTTTCATTATGCACAATGCCAGTTTTACTAAAAGTGCTGTTTTCAGTGTCAAATCATTGTTTCTCACTCTCCCAGCACTCAGAATGAACGTTTAAGAAAACTGATTCTGATCCTATCCTTAACAAGCTTTTTCATTATGCACAATGCCAGTTTTACAAAAAGTGCTGTTTTCAGTGCCAAATACTTGTTTCTCACTCTCCCAGCACTCAGAATGAACGTTTAAGAAAACTGATTCTGATCCTATCCTTAACAAGCTTTTTTCATATGCACAATGCCAGTTTTACTAAAAGTGCTGTTTTCAGTGCCAAATCATTGTTTCTCACTCTCCCAGCACTCAGAATGAACGTTTAAGAAAACTGATTCTGATCCTATCCTTAACAAGCTTTTTCATTATGCACAATGCCAGTTTTACAAAAAGTGCTGTTTTCAGTGCCAAATCATTGTTTCTCACTCTCCCAGCACTCAGAATGATCGTTTAAGAAAACTGGTTCTGATCCTATCCTTAACAAGCTTTTTTCATATGCACAATGCCAGTTTTACTAAAAGTGCTGTTTTCAGTGCCAAATCATTGTTTCTCACTCTCCCAGCACTCAGAATGAACGTTTAAGAAAACTTGTTCTGATCCTATCCTTAACAAGCTTTTTTCATATGCACAATGCCAGTTTTACTAAAAGTGCTGTTTTCAGTGCCAAATCATTGTTTCTCACTCTCCCAGCACTCAGAATGAACGTTTAAGAAAACTGATTCTGATCCTATCCTTAACAAGCTTTTTTCATATGCACAATGCCAGTTTTACCTAAAGTGCTGTTCTCAGTGCCAAATCATTGTTTCTCACTCTCCCAGCACTCAGAATGAACGTTTAAGAAAACTGATTCTGATCCTATCCTTAACAAGCTTTTTCATTATGCACAATGCCAGTTTTACAAAAAGTGCTGTTTTCAGTGCCAAATCATTGTTTCTCACTCTCCCAGCACTCAGAATGAACGTTTAAGAAAACTGATTCTGATCCTATCCTTAACAAGCTTTTTCATTATGCACAATGCCAGTTTTACAAAAAGTGCTGTTTTCAGTGCCAAATCATTGTTTCTCACTCTCCCAGCACTCAGAATGAACGTTTAAGAAAACTGGTTCTGAACCTATCCTTAACAAGCTTTTTTCATATGCACAATGCCAGTTTTACTAAAAGTGCTGTTTTCAGTGCCAAATCATTGTTTCTCACTCTCCCAGCACTCAGAATGAACGTTTAAGAAAACTGATTCTGATCCTATCCTTAACAAGCTTTTTCATTATGCACAATGCCAGTTTTACAAAAAGTGCTGTTTTCAGTGCCAAATACTTGTTTCTCACTCTCCCAGCACTCAGAATGAACGTTTAAGAAAACTGATTCTGATCCTATCCTTAACAAGCTTTTTTCATATGCACAATGCCAGTTTTACTAAAAGTGCTGTTTTCAGTGCCAAATCATTGTTTCTCACTCTCCCAGCACTCAGAATGAACGTTTAAGAAAACTGATTCTGATCCTGTCCTTAACAAGCTTTTTCATTATGCACAATGCCAGTTTTACAAAAAGTGCTGTTTTCAGTGCCAAATCATTGTTTCTCACTCTCCCAGCACTCAGAATGAACGTTTAAGAAAACTGATTCTGATCCTATCCTTAACAAGCTTTTTCATTATGCACAATGCCAGTTTTACAAAAAGTGCTGTTTTCAGTGCCAAATCATTGTTTCTCACTCTCCCAGCACTCAGAATGAACGTTTAAGAAAACTGATTCTGATCCTATCCTTAACAAGCTTTTTCATTATGCACAATGCCAGTTTTACAAAAAGTGCTGTTTTCAGTGCCAAATACTTGTTTCTCACTCTCCCAGCACTCAGAATGAACGTTTAAGAAAACTGATTCTGATCCTGTCCTTAACAAGCTTTTTCATTATGCACAATGCCAGTTTTACAAAAAGTGCTGTTTTCAGTGCCAAATCATTGTTTCTCACTCTCCCAGCACTCAGAATGAACGTTTAAGAAAACTGGTTCTGATCCTATCCTTAACAAGCTTTTTTCATATGCACAATGCCAGTTTTACTAAAAGTGCTGTTTTCAGTGCCAAATCATTGTTTCTCACTCTCCCAGCACTCAGAATGAACGTTTAAGAAAACTGATTCTGAACCTATCCTTAACAAGCTTTTTCATTATGCACAATGCCAGTTTTACTAAAAGTGCTGTTTTCAGTGTCAAATCATTGTTTCTCACTCTCCCAGCACTCAGAATGAACGTTTAAGAAAACTGATTCTGATCCTATCCTTAACAAGCTTTTTCATTATGCACAATGCCAGTTTTACAAAAAGTGCTGTTTTCAGTGCCAAATACTTGTTTCTCACTCTCCCAGCACTCAGAATGAACGTTTAAGAAAACTGATTCTGATCCTATCCTTAACAAGCTTTTTTCATATGCACAATGCCAGTTTTACTAAAAGTGCTGTTTTCAGTGCCAAATCATTGTTTCTCACTCTCCCAGCACTCAGAATGAACGTTTAAGAAAACTGATTCTGATCCTATCCTTAACAAGCTTTTTCATTATGCACAATGCCAGTTTTACAAAAAGTGCTGTTTTCAGTGCCAAATCATTGTTTCTCACTCTCCCAGCACTCAGAATGAACGTTTAAGAAAACTGGTTCTGATCCTATCCTTAACAAGCTTTTTTCATATGCACAATGCCAGTTTTACTAAAAGTGCTGTTTTCAGTGCCAAATCATTGTTTCTCACTCTCCCAGCACTCAGAATGAACGTTTAAGAAAACTTGTTCTGATCCTATCCTTAACAAGCTTTTTTCATATGCACAATGCCAGTTTTACTAAAAGTGCTGTTTTCAGTGCCAAATCATTGTTTCTCACTCTCCCAGCACTCAGAATGAACGTTTAAGAAAACTGATTCTGATCCTATCCTTAACAAGCTTTTTCATTATGCACAATGCCAGTTTTACTAAAAGTGCTGTTTTCAGTGTCAAATCATTGTTTCTCACTCTCCCAGCACTCAGAATGAACGTTTAAGAAAACTTGTTCTGATCCTATCCTTAACAAGCTTTTTTCATATGCACAATGCCAGTTTTACTAAAAGTGCTGTTTTCAGTGCCAAATCATTGTTTCTCACTCTCCCAGCACTCAGAATGAACGTTTAAGAAAACTGATTCTGATCCTATCCTTAACAAGCTTTTTCATTATGCACAATGCCAGTTTTACAAAAAGTGCTGTTTTCAGTGCCAAATACTTGTTTCTCACTCTCCCAGCACTCAGAATGAACGTTTAAGAAAACTGATTCTGATCCTATCCTTAACAAGCTTTTTCATTATGCACAATGCCAGTTTTACAAAAAGTGCTGTTTTCAGTGCCAAATCATTGTTTCTCACTCTCCCAGCACTCAGAATGAACGTTTAAGAAAACTGATTCTGATCCTATCCTTAACAAGCTTTTTCATTATGCACAATGCCAGTTTTACTAAAAGTGCTGTTTTCAGTGCCAAATACTTGTTTCTCACTCTCCCAGCACTAAGAATGAACGTTTAAGAAAACTGGTTCTGATCCTATCCTTAACAAGCTTTTTTCATATGCACAATGCCAGTTTTACTAAAAGTGCTGTTCTCAGTGCCAAATCATTGTTTCTCACTCTCCCAGCACTCAGAATGAACGTTTAAGAAAACTGATTCTGATCCTATCCTTAACAAGCTTTTTCATTATGCACAATGCCAGTTTTACAAAAAGTGCTGTTTTCAGTGCCAAATCATTGTTTCTCACTCTCCCAGCACTCAGAATGAACGTTTAAGAAAACTGATTCTGATCCTATCCTTAACAAGCTTTTTCATTATGCACAATGCCAGTTTTACTAAAAGTGCTGTTTTCAGTGCCAAATACTTGTTTCTCACTCTCCCAGCACTCAGAATGAACGTTTAAGAAAACTGGTTCTGATCCTATCCTTAACAAGCTTTTTTCATATGCACAATGCCAGTTTTACTAAAAGTGCTGTTCTCAGTGCCAAATCATTGTTTCTCACTCTCCCAGCACTCAGAATGAACGTTTAAGAAAACTGATTCTGATCCTATCCTTAACAAGCTTTTTCATTATGCACAATGCCAGTTTTACAAAAAGTGCTGTTTTCAGTGCCAAATCATTGTTTCTCACTCTCCCAGCACTCAGAATGAACGTTTAAGAAAACTGATTCTGATCCTATCCTTAACAAGCTTTTTCATTATGCACAATGCCAGTTTTACAAAAAGTGCTGTTTTCAGTGCCAAATCATTGTTTCTCACTCTCCCAGCACTCAGAATGAACGTTTAAGAAAACTGATTCTGAACCTATCCTTAACAAGCTTTTTCATTATGCACAATGCCAGTTTTACTAAAAGTGCTGTTTTCAGTGCCAAATCATTGTTTCTCACTCTCCCAGCACTCAGAATGAACGTTTAAGAAAACTGATTCTGAACCTATCCTTAACAAGCTTTTTCATTATGCACAATGCCAGTTTTACTAAAAGTGCTGTTTTCAGTGTCAAATCATTGTTTCTCACTCTCCCAGCACTCAGAATGAACGTTTAAGAAAACTTGTTCTGATCCTATCCTTAACAAGCTTTTTTCATATGCACAATGCCAGTTTTACTAAAAGTGCTGTTTTCAGTGCCAAATCATTGTTTCTCACTCTCCCAGCACTCAGAATGAACGTTTAAGAAAACTGATTCTGATCCTATCCTTAACAAGCTTTTTCATTATGCACAATGCCAGTTTTACAAAAAGTGCTGTTTTCAGTGCCAAATACTTGTTTCTCACTCTCCCAGCACTCAGAATGAACGTTTAAGAAAACTGATTCTGATCCTATCCTTAACAAGCTTTTTCATTATGCACAATGCCAGTTTTACAAAAAGTGCTGTTTTCAGTGCCAAATCATTGTTTCTCACTCTCCCAGCACTCAGAATGAACGTTTAAGAAAACTGGTTCTGATCCTATCCTTAACAAGCTTTTTTCATATGCACAATGCCAGTTTTACTAAAAGTGCTGTTTTCAGTGCCAAATCATTGTTTCTCACTCTCCCAGCACTCAGAATGAACGTTTAAGAAAACTGATTCTGATCCTATCCTTAACAAGCTTTTTCATTATGCACAATGCCAGTTTTACAAAAAGTGCTGTTTTCAGTGCCAAATACTTGTTTCTCACTCTCCCAGCACTCAGAATGAACGTTTAAGAAAACTGATTCTGATCCTATCCTTAACAAGCTTTTTTCATATGCACAATGCCAGTTTTACTAAAAGTGCTGTTTTCAGTGCCAAATCATTGTTTCTCACTCTCCCAGCACTCAGAATGAACGTTTAAGAAAACTGATTCTGATCCTATCCTTAACAAGCTTTTTCATTATGCACAATGCCAGTTTTACAAAAAGTGCTGTTTTCAGTGCCAAATCATTGTTTCTCACTCTCCCAGCACTCAGAATGAACGTTTAAGAAAACTGGTTCTGATCCTATCCTTAACAAGCTTTTTTCATATGCACAATGCCAGTTTTACTAAAAGTGCTGTTTTCAGTGCCAAATCATTGTTTCTCACTCTCCCAGCACTCAGAATGAACGTTTAAGAAAACTGATTCTGAACCTATCCTTAACAAGCTTTTTCATTATGCACAATGCCAGTTTTACTAAAAGTGCTGTTTTCAGTGTCAAATCATTGTTTCTCACTCTCCCAGCACTCAGAATGAACGTTTAAGAAAACTTGTTCTGATCCTATCCTTAACAAGCTTTTTTCATATGCACAATGCCAGTTTTACTAAAAGTGCTGTTTTCAGTGCCAAATCATTGTTTCTCACTCTCCCAGCACTCAGAATGAACGTTTAAGAAAACTGATTCTGATCCTATCCTTAACAAGCTTTTTCATTATGCACAATGCCAGTTTTACAAAAAGTGCTGTTTTCAGTGCCAAATCATTGTTTCTCACTCTCCCAGCACTCAGAATGAACGTTTAAGAAAACTGATTCTGATCCTATCCTTAACAAGCTTTTTCATTATGCACAATGCCAGTTTTACAAAAAGTGCTGTTTTCAGTGCCAAATCATTGTTTCTCACTCTCCCAGCACTCAGAATGAACGTTTAAGAAAACTGGTTCTGATCCTATCCTTAACAAGCTTTTTTCATATGCACAATGCCAGTTTTACTAAAAGTGCTGTTTTCAGTGCCAAATCATTGTTTCTCACTCTCCCAGCACTCAGAATGAACGTTTAAGAAAACTGATTCTGATCCTATCCTTAACAAGCTTTTTCATTATGCACAATGCCAGTTTTACAAAAAGTGCTGTTTTCAGTGCCAAATACTTGTTTCTCACTCTCCCAGCACTCAGAATGAACGTTTAAGAAAACTGATTCTGATCCTATCCTTAACAAGCTTTTTTCATATGCACAATGCCAGTTTTACTAAAAGTGCTGTTTTCAGTGCCAAATCATTGTTTCTCACTCTCCCAGCACTCAGAATGAACGTTTAAGAAAACTGATTCTGATCCTATCCTTAACAAGCTTTTTCATTATGCACAATGCCAGTTTTACAAAAAGTGCTGTTTTCAGTGCCAAATCATTGTTTCTCACTCTCCCAGCACTCAGAATGAACGTTTAAGAAAACTGGTTCTGATCCTATCCTTAACAAGCTTTTTTCATATGCACAATGCCAGTTTTACTAAAAGTGCTGTTTTCAGTGCCAAATCATTGTTTCTCACTCTCCCAGCACTCAGAATGAACGTTTAAGAAAACTGATTCTGAACCTATCCTTAACAAGCTTTTTCATTATGCACAATGCCAGTTTTACTAAAAGTGCTGTTTTCAGTGTCAAATCATTGTTTCTCACTCTCCCAGCACTCAGAATGAACGTTTAAGAAAACTTGTTCTGATCCTATCCTTAACAAGCTTTTTTCATATGCACAATGCCAGTTTTACTAAAAGTGCTGTTTTCAGTGCCAAATCATTGTTTCTCACTCTCCCAGCACTCAGAATGAACGTTTAAGAAAACTGATTCTGATCCTATCCTTAACAAGCTTTTTTATTATGCACAATGCCAGTTTTACAAAAAGTGCTGTTTTCAGTGCCAAATACTTGTTTCTCACTCTCCCAGCACTCAGAATGAACGTTTAAGAAAACTGATTCTGATCCTATCCTTAACAAGCTTTTTTCATATGCACAATGCCAGTTTTACCTAAAGTGCTGTTCTCAGTGCCAAATCATTGTTTCTCACTCTCCCAGCACTCAGAATGAACGTTTAAGAAAACTGATTCTGATCCTATCCTTAACAAGCTTTTTCATTATGCACAATGCCAGTTTTACAAAAAGTGCTGTTTTCAGTGCCAAATCATTGTTTCTCACTCTCCCAGCACTCAGAATGAACGTTTAAGAAAACTGATTCTGATCCTATCCTTAACAAGCTTTTTCATTATGCACAATGCCAGTTTTACAAAAAGTGCTGTTTTCAGTGCCAAATCATTGTTTCTCACTCTCCCAGCACTCAGAATGAACGTTTAAGAAAACTGGTTCTGAACCTATCCTTAACAAGCTTTTTTCATATGCACAATGCCAGTTTTACTAAAAGTGCTGTTTTCAGTGCCAAATCATTGTTTCTCACTCTCCCAGCACTCAGAATGAACGTTTAAGAAAACTGATTCTGATCCTATCCTTAACAAGCTTTTTCATTATGCACAATGCCAGTTTTACAAAAAGTGCTGTTTTCAGTGCCAAATACTTGTTTCTCACTCTCCCAGCACTCAGAATGAACGTTTAAGAAAACTGATTCTGATCCTATCCTTAACAAGCTTTTTTCATATGCACAATGCCAGTTTTACTAAAAGTGCTGTTTTCAGTGCCAAATCATTGTTTCTCACTCTCCCAGCACTCAGAATGAACGTTTAAGAAAACTGATTCTGATCCTGTCCTTAACAAGCTTTTTCATTATGCACAATGCCAGTTTTACAAAAAGTGCTGTTTTCAGTGCCAAATCATTGTTTCTCACTCTCCCAGCACTCAGAATGAACGTTTAAGAAAACTGATTCTGATCCTATCCTTAACAAGCTTTTTCATTATGCACAATGCCAGTTTTACAAAAAGTGCTGTTTTCAGTGCCAAATCATTGTTTCTCACTCTCCCAGCACTCAGAATGAACGTTTAAGAAAACTGATTCTGATCCTATCCTTAACAAGCTTTTTCATTATGCACAATGCCAGTTTTACAAAAAGTGCTGTTTTCAGTGCCAAATACTTGTTTCTCACTCTCCCAGCACTCAGAATGAACGTTTAAGAAAACTGATTCTGATCCTGTCCTTAACAAGCTTTTTCATTATGCACAATGCCAGTTTTACAAAAAGTGCTGTTTTCAGTGCCAAATCATTGTTTCTCACTCTCCCAGCACTCAGAATGAACGTTTAAGAAAACTGGTTCTGATCCTATCCTTAACAAGCTTTTTTCATATGCACAATGCCAGTTTTACTAAAAGTGCTGTTTTCAGTGCCAAATCATTGTTTCTCACTCTCCCAGCACTCAGAATGAACGTTTAAGAAAACTGATTCTGAACCTATCCTTAACAAGCTTTTTCATTATGCACAATGCCAGTTTTACTAAAAGTGCTGTTTTCAGTGTCAAATCATTGTTTCTCACTCTCCCAGCACTCAGAATGAACGTTTAAGAAAACTGATTCTGATCCTATCCTTAACAAGCTTTTTCATTATGCACAATGCCAGTTTTACAAAAAGTGCTGTTTTCAGTGCCAAATACTTGTTTCTCACTCTCCCAGCACTCAGAATGAACGTTTAAGAAAACTGATTCTGATCCTATCCTTAACAAGCTTTTTTCATATGCACAATGCCAGTATTACTAAAAGTGCTGTTTTCAGTGCCAAATCATTGTTTCTCACTCTCCCAGCACTCAGAATGAACGTTTAAGAAAACTGATTCTGATCCTATCCTTAACAAGCTTTTTCATTATGCACAATGCCAGTTTTACAAAAAGTGCTGTTTTCAGTGCCAAATCATTGTTTCTCACTCTCCCAGCACTCAGAATGATCGTTTAAGAAAACTGGTTCTGATCCTATCCTTAACAAGCTTTTTTCATATGCACAATGCCAGTTTTACTAAAAGTGCTGTTTTCAGTGCCAAATCATTGTTTCTCACTCTCCCAGCACTCAGAATGAACGTTTAAGAAAACTTGTTCTGATCCTATCCTTAACAAGCTTTTTTCATATGCACAATGCCAGTTTTACTAAAAGTGCTGTTTTCAGTGCCAAATCATTGTTTCTCACTCTCCCAGCACTCAGAATGAACGTTTAAGAAAACTGATTCTGATCCTATCCTTAACAAGCTTTTTTCATATGCACAATGCCAGTTTTACCTAAAGTGCTGTTCTCAGTGCCAAATCATTGTTTCTCACTCTCCCAGCACTCAGAATGAACGTTTAAGAAAACTGATTCTGATCCTATCCTTAACAAGCTTTTTCATTATGCACAATGCCAGTTTTACAAAAAGTGCTGTTTTCAGTGCCAAATCATTGTTTCTCACTCTCCCAGCACTCAGAATGAACGTTTAAGAAAACTGATTCTGATCCTATCCTTAACAAGCTTTTTCATTATGCACAATGCCAGTTTTACAAAAAGTGCTGTTTTCAGTGCCAAATCATTGTTTCTCACTCTCCCAGCACTCAGAATGAACGTTTAAGAAAACTGGTTCTGAACCTATCCTTAACAAGCTTTTTTCATATGCACAATGCCAGTTTTACTAAAAGTGCTGTTTTCAGTGCCAAATCATTGTTTCTCACTCTCCCAGCACTCAGAATGAACGTTTAAGAAAACTGATTCTGATCCTATCCTTAACAAGCTTTTTCATTATGCACAATGCCAGTTTTACAAAAAGTGCTGTTTTCAGTGCCAAATACTTGTTTCTCACTCTCCCAGCACTCAGAATGAACGTTTAAGAAAACTGATTCTGATCCTATCCTTAACAAGCTTTTTTCATATGCACAATGCCAGTTTTACTAAAAGTGCTGTTTTCAGTGCCAAATCATTGTTTCTCACTCTCCCAGCACTCAGAATGAACGTTTAAGAAAACTGATTCTGATCCTGTCCTTAACAAGCTTTTTCATTATGCACAATGCCAGTTTTACAAAAAGTGCTGTTTTCAGTGCCAAATCATTGTTTCTCACTCTCCCAGCACTCAGAATGAACGTTTAAGAAAACTGATTCTGATCCTATCCTTAACAAGCTTTTTCATTATGCACAATGCCAGTTTTACAAAAAGTGCTGTTTTCAGTGCCAAATCATTGTTTCTCACTCTCCCAGCACTCAGAATGAACGTTTAAGAAAACTGATTCTGATCCTATCCTTAACAAGCTTTTTCATTATGCACAATGCCAGTTTTACAAAAAGTGCTGTTTTCAGTGCCAAATACTTGTTTCTCACTCTCCCAGCACTCAGAATGAACGTTTAAGAAAACTGATTCTGATCCTGTCCTTAACAAGCTTTTTCATTATGCACAATGCCAGTTTTACAAAAAGTGCTGTTTTCAGTGCCAAATCATTGTTTCTCACTCTCCCAGCACTCAGAATGAACGTTTAAGAAAACTGGTTCTGATCCTATCCTTAACAAGCTTTTTTCATATGCACAATGCCAGTTTTACTAAAAGTGCTGTTTTCAGTGCCAAATCATTGTTTCTCACTCTCCCAGCACTCAGAATGAACGTTTAAGAAAACTGATTCTGAACCTATCCTTAACAAGCTTTTTCATTATGCACAATGCCAGTTTTACTAAAAGTGCTGTTTTCAGTGTCAAATCATTGTTTCTCACTCTCCCAGCACTCAGAATGAACGTTTAAGAAAACTGATTCTGATCCTATCCTTAACAAGCTTTTTCATTATGCACAATGCCAGTTTTACAAAAAGTGCTGTTTTCAGTGCCAAATACTTGTTTCTCACTCTCCCAGCACTCAGAATGAACGTTTAAGAAAACTGATTCTGATCCTATCCTTAACAAGCTTTTTTCATATGCACAATGCCAGTTTTACTAAAAGTGCTGTTTTCAGTGCCAAATCATTGTTTCTCACTCTCCCAGCACTCAGAATGAACGTTTAAGAAAACTGATTCTGATCCTATCCTTAACAAGCTTTTTCATTATGCACAATGCCAGTTTTACAAAAAGTGCTGTTTTCAGTGCCAAATCATTGTTTCTCACTCTCCCAGCACTCAGAATGAACGTTTAAGAAAACTGGTTCTGATCCTATCCTTAACAAGCTTTTTTCATATGCACAATGCCAGTTTTACTAAAAGTGCTGTTTTCAGTGCCAAATCATTGTTTCTCACTCTCCCAGCACTCAGAATGAACGTTTAAGAAAACTTGTTCTGATCCTATCCTTAACAAGCTTTTTTCATATGCACAATGCCAGTTTTACTAAAAGTGCTGTTTTCAGTGCCAAATCATTGTTTCTCACTCTCCCAGCACTCAGAATGAACGTTTAAGAAAACTGATTCTGATCCTATCCTTAACAAGCTTTTTCATTATGCACAATGCCAGTTTTACTAAAAGTGCTGTTTTCAGTGTCAAATCATTGTTTCTCACTCTCCCAGCACTCAGAATGAACGTTTAAGAAAACTTGTTCTGATCCTATCCTTAACAAGCTTTTTTCATATGCACAATGCCAGTTTTACTAAAAGTGCTGTTTTCAGTGCCAAATCATTGTTTCTCACTCTCCCAGCACTCAGAATGAACGTTTAAGAAAACTGATTCTGATCCTATCCTTAACAAGCTTTTTCATTATGCACAATGCCAGTTTTACAAAAAGTGCTGTTTTCAGTGCCAAATACTTGTTTCTCACTCTCCCAGCACTCAGAATGAACGTTTAAGAAAACTGATTCTGATCCTATCCTTAACAAGCTTTTTCATTATGCACAATGCCAGTTTTACAAAAAGTGCTGTTTTCAGTGCCAAATCATTGTTTCTCACTCTCCCAGCACTCAGAATGAACGTTTAAGAAAACTGATTCTGATCCTATCCTTAACAAGCTTTTTCATTATGCACAATGCCAGTTTTACTAAAAGGGCTGTTTTCAGTGCCAAATACTTGTTTCTCACTCTCCCAGCACTAAGAATGAACGTTTAAGAAAACTGGTTCTGATCCTATCCTTAACAAGCTTTTTTCATATGCACAATGCCAGTTTTACTAAAAGTGCTGTTCTCAGTGCCAAATCATTGTTTCTCACTCTCCCAGCACTCAGAATGAACGTTTAAGAAAACTGATTCTGATCCTATCCTTAACAAGCTTTTTCATTATGCACAATGCCAGTTTTACAAAAAGTGCTGTTTTCAGTGCCAAATCATTGTTTCTCACTCTCCCAGCACTCAGAATGAACGTTTAAGAAAACTGATTCTGATCCTATCCTTAACAAGCTTTTTCATTATGCACAATGCCAGTTTTACAAAAAGTGCTGTTTTCAGTGCCAAATCATTGTTTCTCACTCTCCCAGCACTCAGAATGAACGTTTAAGAAAACTGGTTCTGATCCTATCCTTAACAAGCTTTTTTCATATGCACAATGCCAGTTTTACTAAAAGTGCTGTTTTCAGTGCCAAATCATTGTTTCTCACTCTCCCAGCACTCAGAATGAACGTTTAAGAAAACTGATTCTGAACCTATCCTTAACAAGCTTTTTCATTATGCACAATGCCAGTTTTACAAAAAGTGCTGTTTTCAGTGCCAAATCATTGTTTCTCACTCTCCCAGCACTCAGAATGAACGTTTAAGAAAACTGGTTCTGATCCTATCCTTAACAAGCTTTTTTCATATGCACAATGCCAGTTTTACTAAAAGTGCTGTTTTCAGTGCCAAATCATTGTTTCTCACTCTCCCAGCACTCAGAATGAACGTTTAAGAAAACTGATTCTGATCCTATCCTTAACAAGCTTTTTCATTATGCACAATGCCAGTTTTACAAAAAGTGCTGTTTTCAGTGCCAAATCATTGTTTCTCACTCTCCCAGCACTCAGAATGAACGTTTAAGAAAACTGATTCTGATCCTATCCTTAACAAGCTTTTTCATTATGCACAATGCCAGTTTTACTAAAAGTGCTGTTTTCAGTGCCAAATACTTGTTTCTCACTCTCCCAGCACTAAGAATGAACGTTTAAGAAAACTGGTTCTGATCCTATCCTTAACAAGCTTTTTTCATATGCACAATGCCAGTTTTACCTAAAGTGCTGTTCTCAGTGCCAAATCATTGTTTCTCACTCTCCCAGCACTCAGAATGAACGTTTAAGAAAACTGATTCTGATCCTATCCTTAACAAGCTTTTTCATTATGCACAATGCCAGTTTTACAAAAAGTGCTGTTTTCAGTGCCAAATCATTGTTTCTCACTCTCCCAGCACTCAGAATGAACGTTTAAGAAAACTGATTCTGATCCTATCCTTAACAAGCTTTTTCATTATGCACAATGCCAGTTTTACAAAAAGTGCTGTTTTCAGTGCCAAATCATTGTTTCTCACTCTCCCAGCACTCAGAATGAACGTTTAAGAAAACTGGTTCTGAACCTATCCTTAACAAGCTTTTTTCATATGCACAATGCCAGTTTTACTAAAAGTGCTGTTTTCAGTGCCAAATCATTGTTTCTCACTCTCCCAGCACTCAGAATGAACGTTTAAGAAAACTGATTCTGATCCTATCCTTAACAAGCTTTTTCATTATGCACAATGCCAGTTTTACAAAAAGTGCTGTTTTCAGTGCCAAATCATTGTTTCTCACTCTCCCAGCACTCAGAATGAACGTTTAAGAAAACTGATTCTGATCCTATCCTTAACAAGCTTTTTCATTATGCACAATGCCAGTTTTACTAAAAGTGCTGTTTTCAGTGCCAAATACTTGTTTCTCACTCTCCCAGCACTAAGAATGAACGTTTAAGAAAACTGGTTCTGATCCTATCCTTAACAAGCTTTTTTCATATGCACAATGCCAGTTTTACTAAAAGTGCTGTTCTCAGTGCCAAATCATTGTTTCTCACTCTCCCAGCACTCAGAATGAACGTTTAAGAAAACTGATTCTGATCCTATCCTTAACAAGCTTTTTCATTATGCACAATGCCAGTTTTACAAAAAGTGCTGTTTTCAGTGCCAAATCATTGTTTCTCACTCTCCCAGCACTCAGAATGAACGTTTAAGAAAACTGGTTCTGATCCTATCCTTAACAAGCTTTTTCATTATGCACAATGCCTGTTTTACTAAAAGTGCTGTTTTCAGTGCCAAATCATTGTTTCTCACTCTCCCAGCACTCGGAATGAACGTTTAAGAAAACTGATTCTGATCCTGTCCTTAACAAACTTTTTTTATTATGCACAATGCCAGTTTTACTAAAAGTGCTGTTTTCAGTGCCAAATCATTGTTTCTCACTCTCCCAGCACTCAGAATGAACGTTTAAGAAAACTGATTCTGATCCTATCCTTAACAAGCTTTTTCATTATGCACAATGCCAGTTTTACAAAAAGTGCTGTTTTCAGTGCCAAATACTTGTTTCTCACTCTCCCAGCACTCAGAATGAACGTTTAAGAAAACTGATTCTGATCCTATCCTTAACAAGCTTTTTCATTATGCACAATGCCAGTTTTACAAAAAGTGCTGTTTTCAGTGCCAAATACTTGTTTCTCACTCTCCCAGCACTCAGAATGAACGTTTAAGAAAACTGATTCTGATCCTATCCTTAACAAGCTTTTTCATTATAAACAATGCCAGTTTTACTAAAAGTGCTGTTTTCAGTGTCAAATCATTGTTTCTCACTCTCCCAGCACTCAGAATGAACGTTTAAGAAAACTGGTTCTGATCCTTTCCTTAACAAGCTTTTTTCATATGCACAATGCCAGTTTTACTAAAAGTGCTGTTTTCAGTGCCAAATCATTGTTTCTCACTCTCCCAGCACTCAGAATGAACGTTTAAGAAAACTGATTCTGATCCTATCCTTAACAAGCTTTTTCATTATGCACAATGCCAGTTTTACAAAAAGTGCTGTTTTCAGTGCCAAATACTTGTTTCTCACTCTCCCAGCACTCAGAATGAACGTTTAAGAAAACTGGTTCTGATCCTATCCTTAACAAGCTTTTTTCATATGCACAATGCCAGTTTTACTAAAAGTGCTGTTTTCAGTGCCAAATCATTGTTTCTCACTCTCCCAGCACTCAGAATGAACGTTTAAGAAAACTGATTCTGATCCTATCCTTAACAAGCTTTTTCATTATGCACAATGCCAGTTTTACAAAAAGTGCTGTTTTCAGTGCCAAATACTTGTTTCTCACTCTCCCAGCACTCAGAATGAACGTTTAAGAAAACTGATTCTGATCCTATCCTTAACAAGCTTTTTCATTATGCACAATGCCAGTTTTACAAAAAGTGCTGTTTTCAGTGCCAAATCATTGTTTCTCACTCTCCCAGCACTCAGAATGAACGTTTAAGAAAACTGGTTCTGAACCTATCCTTAACAAGCTTTTTTCATATGCACAATGCCAGTTTTACTAAAGGTGCTGTTTTCAGTGCCAAATCATTGTTTCTCACTCTCCCAGCACTCAGAATGAACGTTAAAGAAAACTGATTCTGATCCTATCCTTAACAAGCTTTTTCATTATGCACAATGCCAGTTTTACAAAAAGTGCTGTTTTCAGTGCCAAATCATTGTTTCTCACTCTCCCAGCACTCAGAATGAACGTTTAAGAAAACTGATTCTGATCCTATCCTTAACAAGCTTTTTCATTATGCACAATGCCAGTTTTACTAAAAGTGCTGTTTTCAGTGCCAAATACTTGTTTCTCACTCTCCCAGCACTCAGAATGAACGTTTAAGAAAACTGGTTCTGATCCTATCCTTAACAAGCTTTTTTCATATGCACAATGCCAGTTTTACTAAAAGTGCTGTTCTCAGTGCCAAATCATTGTTTCTCACTCTCCCAGCACTCAGAATTAACGTTTAAGAAAACTGATTCTGATCCTATCCTTAACAAGCTTTTTCATTATGCACAATGCCAGTTTTACAAAAAGTGCTGTTTTCAGTGCCAAATCATTGTTTCTCACTCTCCCAGCACTCAGAATGAACGTTTAAGAAAACTGATTCTGATCCTATCCTTAACAAGCTTTTTTCATATGCACAATGCCAGTTTTACTAAAAGTGCTGTTTTCAGTGCCAAATCATTGTTTCTCACTCTCCCAGCACTCAGAATGAACGTTTAAGAAAACTGATTCTGATCCTGTCCTTAACAAGCTTTTTCATTATGCACAATGCCAGTTTTACAAAAAGTGCTGTTTTCAGTGCCAAATCATTGTTTCTCACTCTCCCAGCACTCAGAATGAACGTTTAAGAAAACTGATTCTGATCCTATCCTTAACAAGCTTTTTCATTATGCACAATGCCAGTTTTACAAAAAGTGCTGTTTTCAGTGCCAAATACTTGTTTCTCACTCTCCCAGCACTCAGAATGAACGTTTAAGAAAACTGATTCTGATCCTGTCCTTAACAAACTTTTTTCATATGCACAATGCCAGTTTTACTAAAAGTGCTGTTTTCAGTGCCAAATCATTGTTTCTCACTCTCCCAGCACTCAGAATGAACGTTTAAGAAAACTGATTCTGATCCTATCCTTAACAAGCTTTTTCATTATGCACAATGCCAGTTTTACAAAAAGTGCTGTTTTCAGTGCCAAATACTTGTTTCTCACTCTCCCAGCACTCAGAATGAACGTTTAAGAAAACTGGTTCTGATCCTATCCTTAACAAGCTTTTTTCATATGCACAATGCCAGTTTTACTAAAAGTGCTGTTTTCAGTGCCAAATCATTGTTTCTCACTCTCCCAGCACTCAGAATGAACGTTTAAGAAAACTGATTCTGAACCTATCCTTAACAAGCTTTTTCATTATGCACAATGCCAGTTTTACTAAAAGTGCTGTTTTCAGTGTCAAATCATTGTTTCTCACTCTCCCAGCACTCAGAATGAACGTTTAAGAAAACTGATTCTGATCCTGTCCTTAACAAGCTTTTTCATTATGCACAATGCCAGTTTTACAAAAAGTGCTGTTTTCAGTGCCAAATCATTGTTTCTCACTCTCCCAGCACTCAGAATGAACGTTTAAGAAAACTGGTTCTGATCCTATCCTTAACAAGCTTTTTTCATATGCACAATGCCAGTTTTACTAAAAGTGCTGTTTTCAGTGCCAAATCATTGTTTCTCACTCTCCCAGCACTCAGAATGAACGTTTAAGAAAACTGATTCTGATCCTGTCCTTAACAAGCTTTTTCATTATGCACAATGCCAGTTTTACAAAAAGTGCTGTTTTCAGTGCCAAATACTTGTTTCTCACTCTCCCAGCACTCAGAATGAACGTTTAAGAAAACTGATTCTGATCCTGTCCTTAACAAGCTTTTTCATTATGCACAATGCCAGTTTTACAAAAAGTGCTGTTTTCAGTGCCAAATCATTGTTTCTCACTCTCCCAGCACTCAGAATGAACGTTTAAGAAAACTGGTTCTGATCCTATCCTTAACAAGCTTTTTTCATATGCACAATGCCAGTTTTACTAAAAGTGCTGTTTTCAGTGCCAAATCATTGTTTCTCACTAAGAAAACTGATTCTGATCCTATCCTTAACAAACTTTTTCATTATGCACAATGCCAGTTTTACAAAAAGTGCTGTTTTCAGTGCCAAATACTTGTTTCTCACTCTCCCAGCACTCAGAATGAACGTTTAAGAAAACTGATTCTGATCCTATCCTTAACAAGCTTTTTTCATATGCACAATGCCAGTTTTACTAAAAGTGCTGTTTTCAGTGCCAAATCATTGTTTCTCACTCTCCCAGCACTCAGAATGAACGTTTAAGAAAACTGATTCTGATCCTATCCTTAACAAGCTTTTTCATTATGCACAATGCCAGTTTTACAAAAAGTGCTGTTTTCAGTGCCAAATCATTGTTTCTCACTCTCCCAGGACTCAGAATGAACGTTTAAGAAAACTGATTCTGATCCTATCCTTAACAAGCTTTTTCATTATGCACAATGCCAGTTTTACTAAAAGTGCTGTTTTCAGTGTCAAATCATTGTTTCTCACTCTCCCAGCACTCAGAATGAACGTTTAAGAAAACTGATTCTGATCCTATCCTTAACAAGCTTTTTCATTATGCACAATGCCAGTTTTACAAAAAGTGCTGTTTTCAGTGCCAAATACTTGTTTCTCACTCTCCCAGCACTCAGAATGAACGTTTAAGAAAACTGGTTCTGATCCTATCCTTAACAAGCTTTTTTCATATGCACAATGCCAGTTTTACTAAAAGTGCTGTTTTCAGTGCCAAATCATTGTTTCTCACTCTCCCAGCACTCAGAATGAACGTTTAAGAAAACTGGTTCTGATCCTATCCTTAACAAGCTTTTTTCATATGCACAATGCCAGTTTTACTAAAAGTGCTGTTTTCAGTGCCAAATCATTGTTTCTCACTCTCCCAGCACTCAGAATGAACGTTTAAGAAAACTGATTCTGATCCTATCCTTAACAAGCTTTTTCATTATGCACAATGCCAGTTTTACAAAAAGTGCTGTTTTCAGTGCCAAATCATTGTTTCTCACTCTCCCAGCACTCAGAATGAACGTTTAAGAAAACTGATTCTGATCCTATCCTTAACAAGCTTTTTCATTATGAACAATGCCAGTTTTACTAAAAGTGCTGTTTTCAGTGCCAAATACTTGTTTCTCACTCTCCCAGCACTAAGAATGAACGTTTAAGAAAACTGGTTCTGATCCTATCCTTAACAAGCTTTTTTCATATGCACAATGCCAGTTTTACCTAAAGTGCTGTTCTCAGTGCCAAATCATTGTTTCTCACTCTCCCAGCACTCAGAATGAACGTTTAAGAAAACTGATTCTGATCCTATCCTTAACAAGCTTTTTCATTATGCACAATGCCAGTTTTACAAAAAGTGCTGTTTTCAGTGCCAAATCATTGTTTCTCACTCTCCCAGCACTCAGAATGAACGTTTAAGAAAACTGATTCTGATCCTATCCTTAACAAGCTTTTTCATTATGCACAATGCCAGTTTTACAAAAAGTGCTGTTTTCAGTGCCAAATCATTGTTTCTCACTCTCCCAGCACTCAGAATGAACGTTTAAGAAAACTGGTTCTGAACCTATCCTTAACAAGCTTTTTTCATATGCACAATGCCAGTTTTACTAAAAGTGCTGTTTTCAGTGCCAAATCATTGTTTCTCACTCTCCCAGCACTCAGAATGAACGTTTAAGAAAACTGATTCTGATCCTATCCTTAACAAGCTTTTTCATTATGCACAATGCCAGTTTTACAAAAAGTGCTGTTTTCAGTGCCAAATCATTGTTTCTCACTCTCCCAGCACTCAGAATGAACGTTTAAGAAAACTGATTCTGATCCTATCCTTAACAAGCTTTTTCATTATGCACAATGCCAGTTTTACTAAAAGTGCTGTTTTCAGTGCCAAATACTTGTTTCTCACTCTCCCAGCACTAAGAATGAACGTTTAAGAAAACTGGTTCTGATCCTATCCTTAACAAGCTTTTTTCATATGCACAATGCCAGTTTTACTAAAAGTGCTGTTCTCAGTGCCAAATCATTGTTTCTCACTCTCCCAGCACTCAGAATGAACGTTTAAGAAAACTGATTCTGATCCTATCCTTAACAAGCTTTTTCATTATGCACAATGCCAGTTTTACAAAAAGTGCTGTTTTCAGTGCCAAATCATTGTTTCTCACTCTCCCAGCACTCAGAATGAACGTTTAAGAAAACTGATTCTGATCCTATCCTTAACAAGCTTTTTCATTATGCACAATGCCAGTTTTACAAAAAGTGCTGTTTTCAGTGCCAAATCATTGTTTCTCACTCTCCCAGCACTCAGAATGAACGTTTAAGAAAACTGGTTCTGATCCTATCCTTAACAAGCTTTTTTCATATGCACAATGCCAGTTTTACTAAAAGTGCTGTTTTCAGTGCCAAATCATTGTTTCTCACTCTCCCAGCACTCAGAATGAACGTTTAAGAAAACTGATTCTGATCCTATCCTTAACAAGCTTTTTCATTATGCACAATGCCAGTTTTACAAAAAGTGCTGTTTTCAGTGCCAAATCATTGTTTCTCACTCTCCCAGCACTCAGAATGAACGTTTAAGAAAACTGATTCTGATCCTATCCTTAACAAGCTTTTTCATTATGCACAATGCCAGTTTTACAAAAAGTGCTGTTTTCAGTGCCAAATCATTGTTTCTCACTCTCCCAGCACTCAGAATGAACGTTTAAGAAAACTGGTTCTGAACCTATCCTTAACAAGCTTTTTTCATATGCACAATGCCAGTTTTACTAAAAGTGCTGTTTTCAGTGCCAAATCATTGTTTCTCACTCTCCCAGCACTCAGAATGAACGTTTAAGAAAACTGATTCTGATCCTATCCTTAACAAGCTTTTTCATTATGCACAATGCCAGTTTTACAAAAAGTGCTGTTTTCAGTGCCAAATCATTGTTTCTCACTCTCCCAGCACTCAGAATGAACGTTTAAGAAAACTGATTCTGATCCTATCCTTAACAAGCTTTTTCATTATGCACAATGCCAGTTTTACTAAAAGTGCTGTTTTCAGTGCCAAATACTTGTTTCTCACTCTCCCAGCACTAAGAATGAACGTTTAAGAAAACTGGTTCTGATCCTATCCTTAACAAGCTTTTTTCATATGCACAATGCCAGTTTTACTAAAAGTGCTGTTCTCAGTGCCAAATCATTGTTTCTCACTCTCCCAGCACTCAGAATGAACGTTTAAGAAAACTGATTCTGATCCTATCCTTAACAAGCTTTTTCATTATGCACAATGCCAGTTTTACAAAAAGTGCTGTTTTCAGTGCCAAATCATTGTTTCTCACTCTCCCAGCACTCAGAATGAACGTTTAAGAAAACTGGTTCTGATCCTATCCTTAACAAGCTTTTTCATTATGCACAATGCCTGTTTTACTAAAAGTGCTGTTTTCAGTGCCAAATCATTGTTTCTCACTCTCCCAGCACTCGGAATGAACGTTTAAGAAAACTGATTCTGATCCTGTCCTTAACAAACTTTTTTTATTATGCACAATGCCAGTTTTACTAAAAGTGCTGTTTTCAGTGCCAAATCATTGTTTCTCACTCTCCCAGCACTCAGAATGAACGTTTAAGAAAACTGATTCTGATCCTATCCTTAACAAGCTTTTTCATTATGCACAATGCCAGTTTTACAAAAAGTGCTGTTTTCAGTGCCAAATACTTGTTTCTCACTCTCCCAGCACTCAGAATGAACGTTTAAGAAAACTGATTCTGATCCTATCCTTAACAAGCTTTTTCATTATGCACAATGCCAGTTTTACAAAAAGTGCTGTTTTCAGTGCCAAATACTTGTTTCTCTCACTCTCCCAGCACTCAGAATGAACGTTTAAGAAAACTGATTCTGATCCTATCCTTAACAAGCTTTTTCATTATAAACAATGCCAGTTTTACTAAAAGTGCTGTTTTCAGTGTCAAATCATTGTTTCTCACTCTCCCAGCACTCAGAATGAACGTTTAAGAAAACTGGTTCTGATCCTTTCCTTAACAAGCTTTTTTCATATGCACAATGCCAGTTTTACTAAAAGTTGCTGTTTTCAGTGCCAAATCATTGTTTCTCACTCTCCCAGCACTCAGAATGAACGTTTAAGAAAACTGATTCTGATCCTATCCTTAACAAGCTTTTTCATTATGCACAATGCCAGTTTTACAAAAAGTGCTGTTTTCAGTGCCAAATACTTGTTTCTCACTCTCCCAGCACTCAGAATGAACGTTTAAGAAAACTGGTTCTGATCCTATCCTTAACAAGCTTTTTTCATATGCACAATGCCAGTTTTAACTAAAAGTGCTGTTTTCAGTGCCAAATCATTGTTTCTCACTCTCCCAGCACTCAGAATGAACGTTTAAGAAAACTGATTCTGATCCTATCCTTAACAAGCTTTTTCATTATGCACAATGCCAGTTTTACAAAAAGTGCTGTTTTCAGTGCCAAATACTTGTTTCTCACTCTCCCAGCACTCAGAATGAACGTTTAAGAAAACTGATTCTGATCCTATCCTTAACAAGCTTTTTCATTATGCACAATGCCAGTTTTACAAAAAGTGCTGTTTTCAGTGCCAAATCATTGTTCTCACTCTCCCAGCACTCAGAATGAACGTTTAAGAAAACTGGTTCTGAACCTATCCTTAACAAGCTTTTTTCATATGCACAATGCCAGTTTTACTAAAGGTGCTGTTTTCAGTGCCAAATCATTGTTTCTCACTCTCCCAGCACTCAGAATGAACGTTAAAGAAAACTGATTCTGATCCTATCCTTAACAAGCTTTTTCATTATGCACAATGCCAGTTTTACAAAAAGTGCTGTTTTCAGTGCCAAATCATTGTTTCTCACTCTCCCAGCACTCAGAATGAACGTTTAAGAAAACTGATTCTGATCCTATCCTTAACAAGCTTTTTCATTATGCACATTGCCAGTTTTTACTAAAAGTGCTGTTTTCAGTGCCAAATACTTGTTTTCTCACTCTCCCAGCACTCAGAATGAACGTTTAAGAAAACTGGTTCTGATCCTATCCTTAACAAGCTTTTTTTCATATGCACAATGCCAGTTTTACTAAAAGTGCTGTTCTCAGTGCCAAATCATTGTTTCTCACTCTCCAGCACTCCAGAATTAACGTTTAAGAAAACTGATTCCTGATCCTATCCTTAACAAGCTTTT